>CM035166.1:41035266-41214159 GCA_020205615.1 Panax quinquefolius
GGCCTATGAATGTCACCTCTAATATATAGGAGGGTTAAATTCCATCTAGATCACTCATATTCATCACATGCTTCATGATGTACCCAATAATCACCTTTATTGTCCACCCTTTTAAAGGTGACCTTTGATGATATCAAAATACATAAATTCCCGTGTAGTAATATAGTGATTTCAGGTAGGAGGATCATTATATTATTGTCACTATGAGAATTGCGAATGACACTTTGCATAATGCTCCATGTAGAATTTTTGTGATAACCCGAGAATTTTGAATATTTTTTAAAAAATTATTTAATTTATTTAAGGTTCAAAATTAGAACCTTGACAAAAAATTAGTGTATGCGTTTGATATTTTTAAGAAGGAATTTTGAGGATTTCAAAATTTTGTGACAGATTTAGGTGAATTATTCAGGATTAAGAGTATACGTGAATATGATCTGTGTAAATGTTATTATACGTGTATAGTATCTAGTTAAGGGTCAAGAGTTGACCAGATAAACGATATATGTGGCCAACCCTAGGTATATATTAAGAACGTCAACGTTCGGTTAGAAAACCCTAACGATTAACAAAAAACCCTAAAACCAGTTCTGAAACCCTAATTTTAGTTTCGGGAATTCGAAACCCTAATTCGGTGAATGAAACCCTAGTTTGGGAATATAAATGCTATGTATAAGGTTTAACGTTATAATCTAATTAGGGAAAACCCTAAAGATTTACTGAAAACCCTAATTTATTTAGAAAACCCTAACTTCGGGATAAGAAACCCTAATTTTATAATTAGGGAAAACCTAAGTATTAATTTAATATTTGTAATGATAATTAGGAAACCCTAATCCTAATTTTCAAGTTAAGTAATTAGGAAACCCTAATTTAATTAGGAAACCTAATTTCTAAATTAGAAATATTATTTTTCAATTTAAAACCCTAATTCGTGGGTTATAAACCCTAATGACCATTTTGACCCTAATTGCTTAATTAGTAATTTTAATTAGGAAATACAAATCCTAATTAGCAAGATTTAAGTTATGATTAAGAAATTTTAATATAATTAGAAATTTCTAATTATAATTTAGAAATATTAATTTTCTATTTTTTGAAACCTAAATTTTGAAAACCTAATTTTTGAAATCATAGAAAATCAAACCCTAAAACCCTAAGTTTTTCCAAACCCTAAACCCTAAGGTTTTCTGAACCCTAAACCCTAAGGGTTTGGACCGTTTACATAAATGCCATTAAAATTAAATGAAAATGACTAAAATGCCCTTTGTTGCATTATTGAAGGTTGCTTGTATATCTTGCAATATTTGGAGTTGGTGAAAAATTATTGATCGGCCATGTGACTGATATCAGCCCACCTTGACAGCCATCTCATTGCATCAATAATTCATATAGATTAAAGAGAGAGAAAAAGAGCACTTTCTTCTCATTTTCTCCAAGTCATTCTCTCTCCACCATCTTCGAAATTTAGAGTGAGAGAGTGAGATGAGATAAGTCATTATCAAGCCTTAGCTTAACAAGATCAGACTCCATAGATCAGAATCCAAGATCAAAGCTCAAAGTGGTAAAGAACCCTAAATATTTAAATTTTATGATTTGATGTTAGATGTTAGGATCTATTGTTTAAAGTTGTGTAATAAGGTGTCATTTAGTGATCTGGGTTGTTAAATCCCAGATCCATAACATCAAAGTGCTCGAATCTAGCATTTTTGAAGTCTGGAAAAAAAAATTAAGAAATGGCCTGACAACCATATGTCAGACTCCTTAGATCTTTCTATGTTAATTATTTGTGTTTTTTTAAGTTTTAAACTTGTAGTATGTTATGTTGTCGTTATTCTGAAACTTGAAACAGAGTCATATCATGTCTAGATCGTAACTTATGAGCAGTCAAAGGTCGTTGACCGTTCACGAAAGCGCTTTATGAAGGCTTCTGTAAATCGGGGAGAGGTCCGATGAGTTTTGGAAAGCGTCTGATCTTGTTTCTGACACGTTATTTGGCTAAGTTGTTGTTTGATATGTGTAGCATGTCATATGAACTACATATGCAAGTCCTTAGAACAACCAGATCCATAACAGGATTAAAGAAAATCGCGGTCAAATATGCGTTGACCAACTGCCTAGGATAAATTCTGGAAAACCCAGAATTCGTTGAAGAACAGTCCTTGACCTCTAGTTTGACTGACCTAGATCCTACTGTTTTGATGTTGTTAAGTTAATCTGTTTAATTTTTGTTGTACCTTGACATAAATACTATATATTGGAACCTTTACATCACATAAAAAAATCGTGAAACGCAAAATATTCAAGGCTTCAAAATGGTACCTTGAGCGCTTGAGTTTACGGTGATTGAAACTCAAGAACATGTCTGACAACGTTTTCGGCAGCTTAGATCTTGCAGGTTATTCATGTTTTGGCCATGTAATGTGTTTAGGGTTGTAGTACTACATTAGTAATACACTTTCAAAACAAGAAAAAGATCAAAATACATTAGGAACTTAGAGAAATTTCTGGTCAAACGTAGCCTCCATTGAAGCGACATGAATTTCAAGAACACCTATAGCGGCAGATGTGCTGTCAGCTATATAGGCCCTTTAGTGACAATTATTTTAGGAAAATAGAATAATTAATTAAATAAATAGAAAAAATGATTTTTAATTATTAAAAATACTTAATAAATTTCGAAAAATTATTTTAAAGTCTGAAAAATAGTTTTTAATTATTTAGAGTATATTTCATAAATATTTAATATTTTTAGAATATAAATGGTATTTAATTTATTTAATTATAATATTAAATAAATGATTTAAAAATGATTTTAATACATGAAAAATCATAAAAAATAATATTATGATAAAAGAAAATATTTTAAGTTATTTTCGGTGTTTTTTTATATTTTGTGATGAGTTTCACTAATTAATCAATATTAAAAGTAATTGGTTTATTTAATAAATATATTAAATAAATTATGAAAAATTAGAAATAATACTTTAAAAATCATATAAAAATGATTTAAGGGTTATAAAAATATTTTAAGTTATAAAATATAACTTTTGATATTTTGTCATGAAAATATTAATATTTTAATATTAAAAGCAATTATCGGATAATGAATTTAAGCGATTAAAAATCATAAAATGTGATTTTAAAGTATTAAAAATACTTTGGGATATTATAAGTATATTATAATATTATGACATGTATTTCATTAATATGTGATAATAAATAAATATTAATGATTAAGGAATTATGTGGTATTTAATTTATTTAAATACGTTATTAATGATTAAAAAATCAAGATAAATGCTAATAATTATTTAAAAATTATTACGAGTTTATGAAAATTATTTTGACTAATATTAAAATTATCTTAGATAATTGTTAACTGTTAAGTCAGAGTTTAATTGAACTTAAACTCGTGAATTTTTGACCGACTAGACGGTCGGGATGTTAGAATTGTATCAGGTTCAACTTAGACTGCAATAGTTTGACTTGATACCGAATCTTATGTGTGTTATAGATTGATAGGGTTATGTGTTATGTGTTTAGGTTATTCTATATGTATATATATAATAGTATTATATTGTGATGATATTATTCTAATATTGGATATCTATATTACTAATATTAGGTCTTCGGATAAAGCGTTATAAATTGCGTTGCTGTAATCAACGGTTCAGGCAAGTTTATTTTTACTTAACTCTACTAAGAGTTGTTTCATTCGGATAAGCTTATGGTTAATCATTGCTGGTTGCCATGAATTGTACTCTGTACGTATTGCATGTATAAGTCAGGTATGAAAGGCTGATCACCTTCATTACCATTTGGTTCAGATATATTTGTTCATGTATAATACTTGTTCAGTCATAAATTTGTTCCTGCTAGTTCACAATTATATTGTTGAATTATAGTCAGCTTATTATTCAGACTCTTCAATCATGATATATCGTTATATTATTGAATTTAAACTTGTTGGGCAATCCTTATGCTCACCCTTGCTATATCATGATAAAACATTGCAGATTAAGACGAACGCGTCGGATACAAGGAAAGATTAAAGACAGTTCCAGCTTAAAGTTAATGTGCGCGATTAGTTTTGTAATAGTGTAGTTTGATAATAAAGTTATGTGTTAAATAAGTTATGAATTTGATTAAGTTAAGGTTGTTAGGTTTGTAATATTCATGAACGCAATCAAATTGCAAAAATAAGCGGAAACGTGAAAAATCAGAGTTTAAAATTTTTACAAACCATATACCCGGATCACCCTTTATGCACAATTATTAATTAAACGAAAATGTGAAGGACAAGAATCATACCCTTGAAGATCCGAGCTTCCTCAGGTGAAAGTTCACCTCCAATCCTTTTCGCGTTCAACTTGAATCCACCGGGTTTGGTTCCTTCCTTTGATCAACATTAGCCACCCAAGCGTTTGGCCTCTAGAGGTGATCCACCAAGGAATAATAAAGATTCAAGAAATTGGGTGGTTGGCTAAACCCTAGTTTTTCTATCTCTCATAGAAAAGGGCGTCTTCTCCAACAATTGGAATTATTACGTTATCTTGATATCCGATATAAGACTCTTCTTATAAAGATATCAAGTAAACCTATTAAAATAAGGTATTATTTAATTAAACTCTTTTAATTAAATGGGCTCCTAATCTTATTAGGGATAATTAATTAAACTCCTTTAATTAATTTTCCTCCTAATCCTATTAGGAATAAATGAGAGTACTTATATTAAATTAATTCCTAAACTCTTTTAGAAATTAAAATAATAATAATTGTAATAATATTAATAAGACTCCTCTTATTAATTTATATTTAATATTTCTAAAATATTAAATAATAAATATTAAGCTATTTAATTTATTCTATCACCATAGATTAAATTAAATATACTTAACATATTATTACGATTATGCCATTAACTTCTTAAATAATTATTCTTCCTTTTATGGTGTGACCATTTAGGTTCTCCATATTAAACCAATTGTTAATAAATCAATTAGAACAATTCTAATCTTATTTAAATAAATAAATTAAATAATTAATTTATTTAAATAAATAATATTTATTCTATAATGGGATAAGCCTCCTAGCGATCGGCGACTTTCCGAGATAATATAGATTTCAACATTAATCATTAAAGAACCTTTGAGTAAATAGTTACCGCACAATTCAATCCTTCCACCATACAATGTCCCAATTAAATATAAGACATGGAATTCTTTGTCAAGTCTTATTTTATTTAATTATATGTATTTCGACTCTTAAATGCACTGACTCAAATAATGCAAATTAGAAACTCCTTTCTAATTTCATTCTCTTATTAACGCCAAGGACTCTTTGGGTTGTCATTTATCGAATCACATAGGACATTTCTCTTCTTTTATTAGAAGTGGTAGATTCTTTATTGATCATACATTATCTCCATGTACAACTTATTATACCCAAGCATACCCTTTTGATATACCCTAAGGGTCTTAAGGAATAAGTCAAAGTATAACTCATCATACACAAGATACTATGATGATCTCAAGTCCAAGGATCACTTGTACTACTATCACTCTGAGGAATTCCTATTGTGAGCAAATAAAACTCCATTAGGTATTCCTTTTAGCGAGCCACGTTCGGTGAACTTATTCTCTAATAAGCACCTACATACTTGCTTTAGTGTCTCCACACAAATGATCATGAGATCAATCATCCTCATCCAACGAAAGCAAGCAACGTATGTACCAATCTATCCGGATTCACTAATCCCCAATTTAGTAATCCAACGATTGGGAACTATTTTAGTTTTAAGCTTTCTAAGAATTTAGATCTCATTAGAATGATCATCATCATTATTCTAAAAGCATTGCTTAAAACTATGGGTTTATCACATATTATAAAACAACATCATGTAGATAATTAAAAGCCTTTAATAAATTAATACTTTTTATTAATAAATGAATAAGATTGTTACAAAGTATATGCTTTATCATCAAACATGATTGGCTTGTGTGCATACTACTTTCAAAGGTTACTCGACCTTGGAAAAATAGTGTGTAATGTATTGTATAAACAATTTATGTTTATATCTTCCGCAAAAATAGTAATAGTGTTAGAATGATCAAATCGGATCCGTGGTGATTCGGGACCTCGGATTCGGGGCCGTCACAATTCTCATGGTGGGTATGTCCAGTACATTGTTCTCTAACATGTACCTATGCATTTACTCAATATCTCATATATTTATGACCAATGAGATTTGGCCATCAGTCAATCCACATATATACTAGTCTCAATGTATCATTATTGTCCCATTAACAATGATACACGACTAGGGACATTTAAGAGCAATGATACTTATTGTAATTATATGATCTCATGTTCAAGTCACATATTTGAAGCCATATAATTTGTATCACTATTCTAAAAAAATTTATTATGTTAACATTTATATAACGTAGTAAATAAAACCATAATAAAATAATTCATTTATTCAATCAAATATAATATCAAAAAATGTTAAGCAATTATATCAAATAATTGACCTCTAGAGCATAAACTCTAACAGATCTATATCATGAGAAAATACAAGAATATCATCTATATAAACTATTATAAAAGTAGAATAAGGATTAAAAATATCATTCATGATTTTTTGAAATTCAGATGGGGCATTTTTATACCCAAATGGCAAAACATTCCATCCATATTGACCAAATGGAAAAGTAAATGCAATTTTATATCTATCCGATGGATCAGTTTGAATATGCCAAAAACTTGATTTTAAATCAAATTTTGAAAATATTTTGGCTTCAAATAATCTATTTAATAAATATTTTTTATTAGGTATAGGATATCTAATTCATTTTAGGACCTTATTTAGGGGTTTATAATTAATCACCGTTCTTGATGTACCTTTCTCAATTTCAGAATGTTTATTAACATAAAAAGTTGAACAACTCCATTTTATGAAAAGTAGTCTTATACAGGGGCGGATCTACCCTATGGCAGGGGGGCACCTGCCCCCACTGAATTTTGGCTCCTTCCCTTTTCTCATAAGTAGTACACACTCTCGTCACCACCCTCTTTTTGTATAAGTGACTTTTTAAAATAATGATAATTTTGTACTATATACTTCTTTTATTTCTCTCTCCATGTGTAATATTTGGCTTAAAAAGTAAGTATTTTCTTCTACTTTTTTTTCTTTTTTAACTAACATCCTGTAAAAAAATTTAGTTGTAGAAAAAAAATGAGAGATTCGAAATACACTCATTTTTTTTTCTAATTAAAACTCAAAAACACCACTTTTCTTAAAAAAAATTCTCTTCTATTACAAAACTGACATTATCTCCTTTTTTTTTCATTCGCTTCTTTTTCTTTTATCACCAAATTAAAATTCAAAGACAAAGACAAGGTCTTAAAACCCCCAAGACTATTTACTTAGTTTTTTTTATCACGTGTGGCTTTATCTAACTCTTTTGGATTTGTCACATTTGTACTATATTGAGTTTTTAATAAAAAAAAATTGTTGATTAAAAAAATCATTCTAATATTTTCCTTATAAGAAAATTATGAATACACACCCACACACATATACATATATTAAACTTAACGACTTAAGTGTTGAGAAATTATATTGAATTTAAAAATATATATATAGTTATAAATTTCATTCTTAATAAAAAAAAATTCAAATTTGACCCCACTGAATTTTGTGGCTGGATCCGCCCGTGGTCTTATAAGACCTTTTTCAAGAAGGGTTGAAATCTCCTTCTTGCTGTTTCCAAAGTTTCACTATCCATTTGAGATGGTCTGGCTTTAGTAAGAAATTTGTTTTCAAAAAAATTATCTAACATATGAGAGTTTTACCATATGCTTCTTTCTATCCCAAAAAGCATCGGAAAACTCATTACATATATTATCTATAATAATTTTTTCAACATTTTCAATTTTAATCAGTATTACTGATTCTTTAAGTTTATCATCAATAGTGCAACATTTTAATTATTGTTTCTCTTTAATTATTAAATGAGTTTTTAATTCATCAAGGTTTTTAGCAACAGAAGAAGATATAAATTTAAAAAGTATAGATTGACAATTTAAAGTTGTTGTTATACCTTCAAAATCAATTCTCTCAATTGGTTGGGCTAAGTTTTTAACTAGTATAAAAGTTGTTTTTAAACATATCCCTTGATTACAAATATGTACAACTAATAATATACTCCCTCCGTCCCTGGATAAAAGTCCTTATTACTATTTTGAGTAGTCCCATGTTAAATGTTCATTTTTCTTTAATAACTAAACTTTTACCCATATTTTCCTATTATACCCGTAGTATTAAATATCTCATATTTTTTTTATTCTAATTATCTCTCCATATTTAAGGACATTACTATGGACAATTTTGTCATTTCATTCATCTTCTTAATATGCGTAAAAAGTCTATCAGGACTTTTATCCTGGGACGGAGGGAGTATATATATACAGAACCTATCAGGTGACTGCTCCCTTACTTCGTTAAAATGCGGACCTTTTTTTTTTTTTTTTTTAAACAACTAAAAAAAATATTTAATATTTTATGGAACTGATATTTTTCCATAATATAATATTTTGAGCGTGATTTGAATACCTATACCAAAAAATAATGGTAAAATCTGCACAGGCCTGTTTTGTTATACGTGTCCAAATCACATCCAAAACACTGTATTATGAAAAAAATTCAGTTCCATAAAATATTAAACTTTTTTTTAGTTGTTTTTTTAAAAAAAAAGCAAAAAAAAAACAAAAAAAAAAAGAAGTCTGCATTTTCACAAAAGGAGCCCTTACAGAGCAGGATATATATATATATATATATATATATATATATATATATATATGATCAATAAAGGAATCCTTACTTTCTTAAAATAAGAAACTTTTTTTTTTGTTTTTTTGGCTTTTTTTTAAAAAAACAACTAAAAAAGTTTAATATTTTATGAATGAAATTTTCCATAATATAATGTTTTAGGCGTAATTTGGATACCTATACCAAAAATGTATGTACGATGCATGCATGCATGTATACATACCTATTTTTTATATACATATCCAAAACACGTATTATATAAAAATTTGGTTGCCCATAAATATTAAACTTTTTTTTAGTTGTTTTAAAAAAAAAAAAAAAAAAGTCCTCATTTTAACAAAGTAAGGGATCCCTTACAGGATCCGGACCGATATATATATATATATATATATATATATATATATATATATATATATATATATATATATATATATCCGGCTGAGGGAGCTCTAGAGAACTCCCAATATTTTTTTAAGCCTTGCAACACGTTAGCAAGTTAAGGAAGAGACTTGGCTTATTTTTCAACCACGAGCAAAAAGTGGAGCATTTTAATCACATGATTTAATACAAAAGGTGAAGGGGAGCAAGAATACTTTCCCCCCACTTGGTCATTTTTGCAGCTAGCTCAAGAGGGAGAGAGTGAGAGCTTCTTGGTAAGAGCAAGAGGAAGAGAAGAAAGAAGAAAAGATTGAAGAAAAGATCAAAGAATCAACATTCTGGGCCGACATCTGGTTGTCTGTGTGCTGGTGTGAGAGTAAGTGTGCGAGTAAGTGTATGAGATCGAGCTCATCTTGCATACAAATTCTGGGAGTCCCAGGAAAGCAACCGAGACATCCATATTTTTCTTAGGTTAGATTGTCTTTATGTACCAAGGACATCTACTTCAAGAACTTCTGTTAGCAAATAATAACAATACAATAAGCATAGGATGATACAACTAGAAGTGAAAAACAAAAAAGAAAAAAAATACTAAATAAGTAGAAATGATTCTCCTTAAAAGAGAATAAGCAGATCCCTCTGCTAATACGCGTCTTTACTTCAGTTTCCACCCCAATAAATTAATAGCACTTGATGAAGCCTTCACTTGTTTATATTATTCTTCTTCATCATAATCTTCCTCGTCCTCGTCCAATCTTGAATTGAGATGTGCAAGATGAACAGGATCAATGGCCATCCCGTCCATTTCAGAAAGAGACCATCCAGGATACGCTTCACCTCTAACCTCAGTTGATTCCACTGATGGTGGACAGCCTACTGCCTCAATGGGCGTTTTATCGGCGGTCTCCTCCAAATCAGCATTCAAGTCGAAGTTTCGTACAGCTGGATTGGCACCATTACTGAGTTTGATATTCTCTTCTGGCACCTCCTTCGACTCCGAACCATCATCCATCGCTCCTGACGGCACAAGATTTTGGTTATTGCTTTGCTGAACAGCTGTGCAGGATTCAAAATCATTCTCAATTTGAGAAGCCTCCTTCTCAGTTGCTCGAGCACCTCGGCCCCGGCCTCGACCTCTTCCTCTTCCCCGGCCTCTTCCTCTACCACTGCTGCTCGCATGGCACATTTCATTCTGCAGGAAATGCAATGTTTTGTCATTAATCAAAAGCTTACTTATTCAACATATAAAACAATCTGCGGTTTCACATGACAGTTCGTTTGCAACACATTTGTTTTCAGGATGTCCCACATTGTTTGCAACATCTCTCTTTCTAGAAACATTAACAGAGTTAAATGACCAAATTACACTTATATTTTTCCCACTTAACATAGTCAATATTCCCCCCTCCCCTCCATCTTCTCTTTCCACAAAGAATCCCACTCGAAAATTTTGCAAATATTAAGAATGTACTAGTGAGCCCACCATCATATTATCACAAGTTCACAACAATTTAAATTCAAATTGTTTTTTCCCGCTTTTTATTAATACTACAAATTGTAGGGGCATCCTGGTAATTAATTTAAGACTAAAATACAGTTTGCACCCTAAATTATGTAGCAAAGTTGAGGATTGCACCCCAATACTTAAAATGTACCCAAGTGTAGGGGTGTGCAACGATAAAATATTTTACCGAACCGATCCATACTGAACGGTACCGGTTACCGATTTTACTCAAAAATAAATACCGATACCGGTACCGAATTACTAGTATCCCACACCGGTTAATGTCGGTTTGGTACATTATAATACAGGTTGCATACCGATTAATATTTTTATTTATTATTTTTGGCATTTTTTTTTCTTACATAAAATCCACTAACCAGTAAGTCTCTGCCACATTAGTAGGAGGTCCATAAGCCCAAATTACATTAGCCCAATTGTTGTTTACCGGAGGAACATAGGTTAGGATAGTTTTTTACTTTTACATATCTACGACTATTATATAATATATTAGAAATATTATAATTTGAGATAAGCTTGGCTTCTTTAGTTACCCACCCATCCTCTCCATCACACCTCAATTCTTCCGAACTCAAAGTGGGTAAGTTTTTTATCATTCACCTAAAATACCTCATAATTAAAAGATTAAAGATGTTAGAGGGGGTAGGACTTTTACCTCACCAAATGACAGGTAGTTGAAATTGGGGGTAGATCTGTTGAAGTCTTGAAGATGATGATTGTCATTGAAGATGATGAAGGTATGAACATGTATTTGTGTATTGTTGAGACTTTGAGAGTCTAAGATTTGATTTCAAACTTCAATTCAAGTTTCTCTCTTCAGTTTCTTGGGTTAAATGATTTTTACATCACTGTATTTAGGTCAATTTACAAATGGCTAGCTATACTTTTTTTCTTACCGTCAACAAACTCAACTATTGTTTTTTTACAAAAATTCGAATTTCCATCATTAGCGTTAAACTTTTTAACGGAAGTTTGACATGGCAGTGCCACATACGCAGTGAATCCTAAGCTGGAATATTCTTTTAATAGTCTTTTACACATCATCTATAACCCACCTATAAAAACAAACTTATCCACCAAAACTTACAAATATCCGGCCTTGACCGGGCTCGCATCGGAAAACGACTCAGTTCAAGTTCTGGGGAGTCAACGAATGATTGCGTGTAGTTGGGCTAAATTCAACCTAAGGAGGCTTCCATTGGAGTTCAAGTCAATTGGTGTCTTGTACGTTGCATGGATAGGAGCTTACAAGTTATCACGCGACAACACGAGGTTAGAATGCATGGAATGATGAAGAAGAATTCAAGCGTCGAGGCAATCCGTTCATCATGTAACAAAGATCAAATCTTGGTCTAAGGAGGTTGAAGATGTGTCAAGTTCATTAATATGGTCCAAGGTTGTTTTTCAGATCAATCCAATGAAAGTCACGAATGCTGAATTCGGGATGGGATTACAAGCAAATCCGCCCCGGCGGATTTTTAAGCCTAGGTAACTCTGTCCCGGCGGAGATCTCTCTGCCAAACCCTGCCCTGACGAGCTCTGAAGCCGCCCTGGCGCAATGCTCTCTGCCAAACCCCGCCTTGGCAGGCTTTGCAGACCAAAATGTCTACCCCGACGGAGTGGCCCAGATTTGTCTAGCACGTTTTTCGAGACAGACGCATTTTGATAGATTTTGAGAGTGGATTTGTTTCCTAAATTTAGTATTTTCCATATATTAACAGATTTCTATTATAACTAGGATGTTAGATTAGATTTTGATTCCAAAAACACTTATTGATTCCTTTTAAGATTCCTAGGGTTACAATTTCTTATTATTTAAAGACTAGTGGATGTAATTCAACATTAACATTCAATATTATTCAGATTTATTCTACCTGCGAGATTATTCTCTATTTTTAGTTTTTTGAAGAATTCCTAAATATTTTTATTAGTTATTTCTTTGAGATTCAATTTGACTTATCATACAACAATACATAGTTATGTGTGGCGTTTTCAACCGCATCAATTGTCGATTGTGTCAAGTATCCTGTTTCAATATAAACACGATGTTTAGGCGTTGTTGGTGTTCCATTTAACACAGATTTCATTGCTTGATCTATTGTACCAAGGTTTTCGTCTCAATATAGACGTTGGGTTTAGGTGTCGAGAGAGTTCCATCAAAAGTGCTAGAAACGATCCGGGCGACGACCACCTCACGCAAGCGTACCGTGGAATCTATCATTTGGTAGAAACCTTGACCTGACGAGCTCTGAAGCCGCCCCGGCGCAATGCTCTCTGCCAAACCCTGCCTTGGCAGGCTTTGCAGGCCAAAATGTCTACCCCGGCGGAGTGGCCCAGATTTGTCTAGCACGTTTTTCGAGACAGACGCATTTTGATAAATTTTGAGCGTGCATTTGTTTCCTAAATTTAGTATTTTCCATATATTAACAGATTTCTATTATAACTAGGATGTTAGATTAGATTTTGATTCCAAAAACACTTATTGATTCCTTTTAAGATTCCTAGGGTTACAATTTCTTATTATTTAAAGACTCGTGGATGTAATTCAACATTAACATTCAATATTATTCAGATTTATTCTACATGCGAGATTATTCTCTACTTTTAGTTTTTTGAAGAATTCCTAAATATTTTTCTTAGTTATTTCTTTGAGATTCAATTTGACTTATCATACAACAATACATAGTTATGTGTGGTGTCTTCAATTGCATCAATTGTCGATTGTGTCAAGTTTCCTGTTTCAATATAAACACGAGGTTTAGGCGTTGTTGGTGTTCCATTTAACGCAAATTTCATTGCTTGATCTATTGTATCAAGGTTCTCGTCTCAATATAGACGTTGGGTTTAGGTGTCGAGAGAGTTCCATCAAAAGTGCTAGAAACGTTCCGGGCGACGACCACCTCACGCAAGCGTGCCGTGGAATCTATCATTTGGTATCAAAGCTAAGCCTTTCTAGCGAGTTACTTGTCTTTAAATTTTTGTTGAATATATATTGTAAAAAAAAGAAAGAAAAAAAATCGTGAAAAAAAAATAGTATAAAAAAATTTCAGATTCTATTTCTACTATGCTAACCAAACTTGCAATACACCATCAAATCATTAAATTTCAACCAAGAGTTCATCTCGTTCCGTTCATCATCGAGTCCGACAAAGCGACATCATAACTTTTCGGAGAAAGCATATAAGCGGAATTTTAGGGGTTTACAAGGAGATTAAAAGGCGATCACTGTAGAAAATAGAGAGAAATATTGAGAAACAATGGCTTGACTTTTTCATTGATTAAGAATGAATATATATATATATATATACAAGATTTAGTGTTGCCCAAGTTCCTAAATAGGAAATTATCCTAGAATTATGAGATTACAATTAATTATAAGGATACTAATTGCTAGAATTATGTGATTACAATTAAGTACAAGGATACTAATTGCAAGAATTATGGGATTACATCTAATTACAAAGATATTACAATCTGTTGTATGTAATTCTCTAATATGCCCCCTCAAGATGGAGCTCCTGTGGAGAGTCCAATCTTGGTCTTCAAGAATTGAAAGCGAGTGCGAGGGAGAGGTTTGGTCAAGACGTCGGCTAATTGATCTTCGGAGGAAACATGGGTGACACGTAAAGCTCCAATTTGTACTTGATCCCGAATAAAATGATAATCAATCGCAACATGCTTCATTCGTGAATGGAAGACAAGATTGGAACAGAGATGAGTTGCCCCAACATTGTCACAATATATAGTCGGAGCAACAGAAATAGAAACGTTAAGCTCAAATAAAAGAGAACAAATCCAACGTTAACTCAAACAGCTGTAGCAGCAACAGAACGATATTCGGCTTCAGTAGAGGAGCAGTAACAGAACGATAACCGGACTGAATGTATCATGATAATCAACACCAGGACGTTGATGGAACCCTTTAGCAACTAATGGCGCTTTGTACCTGTAAATGGAGCCATCAGGTAAACGTTTAATTCGAAAAATCCATTTACAACCGACAAGATTTTGCGTTGAATTAGGTGGAACAAGTTCCCATGTGCCATTCCGCACAAGAGCATCATACTCCTCAGACATAGCCTGACGCTATTTAGTATCTTTGAGTGCTTGGGTCAATGTTTGCGGCTCAAGTTGAGGGTTCAATGTAGCAGTAAGATTAAGTTTATGGATTGGTTTATGGATATTGTTTTTAGCACGAGTGGTCATGGTGTGGGTGTTGGTGGGTGGTATTATAGGAGGAGGGTCTGGAAAGAGTGGTAAAGAAGAAGAGGGTTGGTTGTGTGGGTTATTATTGGTGGTGGGGGAATAATCTGGTAAAGAGGATGAGGAGTGGTCGACCAGAGATTGGCTGTGAGAGGAATCCGAGTCCGAGGGCGAGGCTGTGGAGGGTGTGTTGAGTGGTCCAACCATAGCGGGAAGAAATGACGCTGATGGAAACCAATTTGAGAGTGTGTCGGGACTTGAACGACTTAGATTACTTTGAATGGATTTGAATGGAAAAATAGATTCCACGAATCGAACATGACGAGATGTATAGATTTTAGAAGTAGAAGGATCAAGACAGAGATAAACACTTTGGGATGGAGCGAGACTCAAGTTTGTTACTAGAATAGGGACGAAGCCATGGATAACATAAACAACCAAAAATGCGGAGCTTTGTGTAGTTTGGTGGAGAACAGAATAGTGACTCATAAAGAGAGGAAAGGGAAAGTGTGGGTGTGGGCATATGATTAATGAGATACACTGTGGTGGCAAAGGCATAGTTCCAATATGTGAGCGAGAGTGAGGCATGAGTAAGTAGAGAAAGACCAGTGTCAACAATATGTCTATGTCGGCGCTCGGAGAAACCATTGTGCTCAGGTGTATGTGGGGGAGAGGTAAGATGAGAAATTCCATGAAGGGTCAAAAAATGATCTAATGCTTGATATTCCCCACCATTATCGGAGTAAAGAGTGACAATGGAGTGTTTGAAGTAATTTTCTACTAGTGCTTTGAAACGGATAAAAACATCACATACATGAGATTTCTTCTTTAAGGGGTAATACCATACATAACGAGTAAAGTGATCAACGAAAATAACATAATACTTAAAATCATCCACAGAATAAACGGGAGATGTCCAAACATCAGATAATATGACTTGCAAGGGATGAGATGAAACAATTGTTGATGTAGAAAACGGAAGCTTGTGACTTTTATTGCTTAAACATGCATTACAATGAGACTTGTCTGATATAGAATAAGGTAAAGAAAATGTTGACATAACATGTTGCAGAATATATGATGATGGATGACCTAATCTAGAGTGCCACTCGGAGGAAGTGGTCTTGACACTGGAAAAAGCAATGAACGGAGAAGATAATTGTGGAGAGGAGGTTGGCCACTCATAAACACCATCTTTACACTTTCCCGTTAAAAGAATTGCCCCCGTGCTCAAGTCTTTCACATGAAAAACAGTGGGTAAGAATTCAATAGAAACATGAGTTGTATTGCAAAATTGATAGATAGAAATAAAGCTCTTTTTCATGTTAGGCACACAAAGGATATTATGTAAATTGAAGGTGCGAGTAGGGGTAGGAAGTGTGGTGGAACCAGAATGCGTAATGTGAAGACCCGAGCCATCGCCGATCATAACGTCATCAGACACTGCATAAGGAGTGTGAAGTGAAAGATTATTCAAATATGTGGTAACATGGTGTGACGCCCCCCACTATCAAGTAGCCAGGTGGGAGTGTCGGTGTTCTCAAGAGATGCAAAGTGGGCCCGCGGTTGCCATGGAGTAGCAGGACGCGGAGCTAGTGGACGTGATGTCGATGGAGCCATCGAGGATTGGGCGTTGACAAGTCGATAAAGGGAGCATTTTTGACAGTGTCCTTGAATACCACAACCTTGGCAATACCCAAGATATAGATGTGGTGGAGGTCGATCATTACAAGGAACATTAGATTGTTGTCCTTCATTGTGAAAGGTGGTTGTGGAAGGACGCCAAGGAAGAGGAGAAGGTCGCCAAGAGTTATTGTTGCGTTTGTTGATAGGATTGGCGGTGGCCGGAAGGAATGATGGTGGTGCATGTGATTGTTGGAGAGATGCCTCCTTGTTAATGAGTTTTTCATGAATTTCAGCAAAGGAGATGGGTGTCACACATGCATTAATTGCGTCAACAATTCCTTTGTATTCCCATCAAGAATCTTATCAATAAGATCTTCTTCATGAACGGGTTTGCCAAGAAGAGCAAGTTCATCAGCCCTAGTCTTTATAAATTGCATATATTCGGAGATCGTTTTGGAACCCTTGGCATAGTGCTTCAATTGGTCCTTAATTTGTTTGATGTGACCACGGGAAGGTTTGGCATAGGTGTTAGCCAAGGTGGTCCAGGTTTCTTGAGAGGTGGTAGTACAGGCAAGAAGAGGTTGAATAGGTAGAGAAACTGCACCAAAGAGTGCACTGAAGAGAAGACGATCATGGCGCTTCCATGTTGTGTAAGATGGATTTGGAGCAGACTTGCCATTAGCAGTGACTGTTGGTGTGGGACTGGGATGAGACCCGTCAAGAAATCCATAGAGATCATATCCTTCTAATAGACTTCGGATTTGTAGGTTCCACGTGATGTAATTGGTGGTGGTCATTTTTGTGATGTTTGAAGTGTTGATGGTAACAAGAGGATTATTTGGGTCTTGGGTATTTTGAATGGTGGTATAAGCAGTGGAAGATGCAGAAGTGTCTTCGGAAGCCATTATGGTTGAAGAAAAACTATGAGTAAGAAAAGAAAGTGAGGAAGAAACAGGCC
The DNA here is from genome assembly GCA_020205615.1 of Panax quinquefolius. NCBI lineage: Eukaryota > Viridiplantae > Streptophyta > Magnoliopsida > Apiales > Araliaceae > Panax > Panax quinquefolius. The sequence goes on from CM035166.1 coordinate 41,052,790, forward strand.
AGGAACGTGGGTGCTCTGATACCATGTAGAAAATAGAGAGAAATATTGAGAAACAATGGCTTGACTTTTTCATTGATTAAGAATGAATATATATATACAAGATTGAGTGTTGCCCAAGTACCTAAATAAGAAACTATCCTAGAATTATGGGATTACAATTAATTACAAGGATACTAATTGCTAGAATTATGGGATTACAATTAAGTACAAGGATACTAATTGCAAGAATTATGGGATTGCATCTAATTACAAAGATATTACAATCTGTTGTATGTAATTCTCTAATAATCTTGTTTGAGCGAAACACGTAAGGGAGTGTGAGGAAAATTTTCTTTATCTACTAACCTTTGTTTTGCAACAAATATATATAATTATGATTATGAAAGTTCTTATGGGTCTCGAAAGATTACTTTCCAAGTAGGGATTAATCCAGATGCTTATTTGAGATGGGAGAAAAAAATGGATCGAAAGTTTGCCTATAATGAATATTCCGAGTGCGGGAAGGTGAAATTGGAAGTTCAAGAGTTCTCCGATTAGGCAGTTACATGGTGGGATCAAGTTGTGCTTAGCAAGCAAAGATGTGGAGAGCATCCGATGAGACATGGGCAGAATTAAAAACAGTAATGAGGAAGCAGTTTTCTCCAGTACAATGAGATAGGAGGGAGGAGTATATTTCTCAAAGACATGTAGAGCAACCTTCAAGGAGAGCAACATTAGAAGATGATAGGATGGTTCGCAGGCATGTAAACAAAGAGTATTCGCAGTGGAGACAACCACGAGAAACTCCTAAGGTGGATAGAGAACTATTATTTTTTGAGGAGTTCATTAAGAAGCTGACAGATTGTTAGACGCAACTACAAAATACTTCTAAGGCGCAAAAGGAACAAGTTTAGGCGAGGGAGGAAGAGGATATAATTGAATTTGCAGTCCAAGGAGAGCTATTGGGTTCTAATGTTCACGATGATATCCATGATCTAAAGCAAGCTGGTGAACATTCAAAAGAAAGTGATCACGAAAATGAGTTTGTAAAAGAAAATACATGTAAAAATAATTGACAAAAAGAAAATGTGCAAAAGATTGAGAATGATGAAAAAGAAGAAAAAAAGAAAAGCGAGTGTGAAAACAAAAGAGAGATTGAGGAAAAAAAGAATGAAAAGAGTGAGATTGAAAATAAACGAGCGAAAAACAAATGAGAAAGTGAGCATAAAGAAGAGAGAAGAAATATGTGACTATGAAAAAGAAAGTGAGTTGTATTTTGAAAAGCTAATAACTGCACATTCGTACAAGATGGCGCTTTTGAATACTAACAAGGTTAACTCTTCTTTATCTAGTTCTGTTTTTTTCTCTTATACAGGTGGTTGATAATATATCACGTGCTATCATTCCATATCAATCAGCTGATAGTATTTCCGAGGAGCGACGGAGTTACCGAGGCGGGTTGGAGAGTTGGTGAAAGTGGGTATCGTGAGAGAAAACATGAGCTCGTGTGCTAATTCTGAGATCATAATACCTAAGGAGGATGGGAAAAGTTTGTTCATCGATTTTGAATTGGTAAACAAGTATCGTTATTCTTTTCTTTGTTTAGATAATATGCTTGATAGTTTGCGTAGCACTTATGTTTTATCTACATGTGATAATGATCATGTGATGACAATGCCTAATCAATTTAGCATGAGAGATTGTGATAAATGGAAAATTGTTTTAACATGCGATTTGTATAGGTGGTTAGTTATTTCTGTTAAGTCGATGCATCTAGTGTTTTCATGAGTTATTTAAAACATGTTTTGCATACTTCCATTGGAAAATTTGTGTTTAGCTATTTTGAGGGTAGAATCATCTTTATCATAAACTATGGTGGATACTTGATATTTGTTGAGTTAGTTTATGATCATGATATATATTCTCGTTTTCGATGTTCGTACTTACATGAAATTAGGTTTTCTTATCCCTATGTTCAGTTGGGTTTTCATGCTAGACAATCTTTACATGACTTGTCGTTAGTTGACAATGGTAGTGATCATGCTTGTTCACTAGTGAGATCTTCATTACATGATTTGCTATCATATGATATTGTTTTGAAAGGTGTCTACCATCGAGATGGATTGAGATATGGGTTATTTGCCATGAGGTTGTTAAATTATATTTTGCATTCGTTCATGGGAAAACTTATTATTATCTGTTTTGATGATGACTCCATTTTTTGTCAACAATTTGGGAATTTCTCTAGCATGTGATGAGTTTGTTCGTGATCCTGATAAATATGCTATTGAGTTTTCAACTGGTGACTGTGACCTTTTCATTCCATTGATACAATTGATTGATTTTAACTGTGTTTGTGTTAATGGGAAGGGAAAGGTTGGTTGCGTTTTGCAGATTCGTGATAAGATCATATTCATCGAGGGAATCATGGATTGTTAAATTCAATTTGATCAATGCATTGAGAGTCTACAGGGAAGTGTTTTGAATATTGTTATCGTAGACTATGCATGTGATTTTGATTTATTTGTGATTAAATGAAAATAACTTCTTGATTTGTTTTGCTTGTTTAATCCAGGAATTTAAGAGTGTTTACGTGTGAAGCATGGCGAATTTCAAGTATTGATATTTGACCCAGACGCATTGACAAATGTGTTTCTGCGAAGGATCAAGATCATTAGATTAACTTTTGATCCGGGGATTCGTCAGTGGGAGAATCCACCACATGAAGAGTTATGCGTGATGATTTTTGATCCAGGAGGATATAGGACTTTTCAAATTCTTTCTTACTTTGCATTCATGATTATTTTAGTAGATTGTAGATTAGTTTATATAGTTAGTGTTTTGGGAGTAATTGGTCTACATATTGTCAATTCGGGAGAGAAGTCCGACTTTGCTATGTTCTTGACTGGAGTTGGAGTTTTTGATGCTTATATATGTCATTTGCAAGTTGAGTTTTAGCATTATGATGTGTTTGATGCTACTAACTTAGTTTGTTTTTATGTAGGAACAGGGTTAGTTCCTTTTCAAGCGGAGGAGATGTCGGATTTGAGGACAAATCCTTTTCAAGAAGAGGGGAATGATACAATCCTGACTAGGCTCGTGTCGGAAAACGACTCTGTTCAAGTTCCGGGGAGTCAACAAATGATTGCGAGTAGTTGGGTTGAATTCAACCCAAGGAGGCTTCCATTGGAGTTCAAGTTAATTGGTGTCTTGTACGTTGCATGGATAGGAGCTTACAAGTTATCACGCGATAACACGAGGTTGTTGGAATGCATGGAACGAAGAAGAATTCAAGCGTCAAGGCAATGCGTTCATCATGTAACTGAGATCAAATCTTGGTTTAGGGAGGTTGAAGATGTGTCAAGTTCTTTAATATGGTCCAAGGTTGTGTTTCAGATCAATCCAATAAAAGCCAGGAATGCAGAATTCAAGATAGGATTTCAGGCAAATCCGCCCAGACGAATTTTTAATCCTAGGAAACTCTGCCCCGACGTAGATCTCTCGCGAAACGAAAATCGTCCCTCTGAAGCTAAGAAGCCGCCCGTATGATCTCTCTCTCACGTGAACCAGCGCCTCGGTGGGCTTCATGAGTTAAAATGTCATACTGGCGTGAGTGGCCCAATTTGTCTCAAGCGTTTTTGAGGTAGGCGCATTTTTATAGATTTTGAGCGTAGATTTGTTTCCTAAATTTAGTGTTTTCCATATATTATCATATTTCTATTATAACTAGGATGTTAGATTAGATTTTGATTCTAAAAACACTTATTGATTCCTTTTAGGATTCTTAGGGTTTCAATTCTTATTATTTAAAGACTCATGGATGTAATTCAACATTAACATTTCAGATTTATTCTACCTGTGAGATTATTCTCTACTTTTGGTTCTTTGAAGAATTCTCAAGTATTTTTCTTAGTTATTTTTTGAAATTCAATTTGACTTATCATACAACAATCCATAGTTGTGTATGGCGTCTTATACCGCATCAATCGTCGATTGTGTCAAGGTTCTTGTTTCAATATAAACACGGGATTTAGGCGTCGTTGGTGTTCCATTTAACGCAGACTTCATTGTTTGATCGATTGTACCAAGGTTCTCGTCTTAATATAGACGGTGGGTTCAGGTGTCGAGAGAGTTCCACTATCAATTGTGTTATAAACGATCCGGGCGACGACCACCTCATGCAAGCGTGTCGTGGAGTCTATCACAGCCTGACCCGACTCAACTACTATTATCATAATAAATAATAAATCTGAAATCAAAAAGGGTATATCTTAGAATATTTTTTCATCTTCTTTTAATTTTCTGCATATACGTCTTCAATTGCCAAGAAAAAAAAGGGTTGATTTGTGTCTAATTATTTAATTGGTTTCGGGTTTTGAAACCCATATTGTCATTTTGTTTGGGTTTTGACAATAGATTGTCACCCCTAGCCTCATCATATAACCCAAAAGAAACCCTAATTAAAAGTGTTCCTAAATCTCCAAGATGGCAACCGAAGATGATGATGATGATGATGGTAACTCCATATACGTGCAAGCAAGGCTCCAAATCAAAGGTGTTAATAAAGTGACAATCAAATGGTATAAAATCATAGGATCCGAAAGTGAGTACCTCATATATACGAACAATAATAATTTTGAAGATAAACTTTGCTCCGACAACAAACTACTGCGATGTTCACTGTTCCGAAACACTGAACCAGCAACAAATTTTGTGCGGTAAGTTTCTCGATCCGTTATTAAATGGTGCTCCTTTTGGCCAATTTGTCGTGTCTCTAGTTGTCGGCACCAAGATATAAGGATTTGGGGGCTATGAACTGGCTTTATATTATTCCAACAGTGCAAATCAAATTCGGTCACTAAAAATTCATTTATGTCAGAGCTTTTAAGTTTTTCTCCAACTCCCGTAAACATCTCATAGAAACAGAGTACAAACAAGGGATGAGCATGAGAAGGTGAATCCCAATAATTGTAATAAAATGAGTAAGAATTTGTTTTGAAAAGATTTTTAATTTTAATTAGCATATTTTTAGTTTTATGTTTTTAATTTCCTTAATTATATTTGTCAATTACTACCTCCGTCCCACAATAAGTGCTTTTTTAAGCTTAATATTTTTTCCCAAAATAAGTGACATGTTAGAACTCCAATACAATTTTTGCAATATTTTCTCATATATGCTCTTATGCATTCAATGGTATTTATTGCCTCTTACCATCACTACAATTAAATGACACCCATTAACTCTTCAACTTCAAAGAAAATATATTAAGGGTATTTTTGCCATTTTAGCTTGTGTATTGGTATGCGTGATTTAAGCTAAAAAGACACTTATTATGGGACGGAGGTAGTATTAAATAAAAATTCATTTGATATTAATTACAAAAATAATTAAATATATTTTTCATTTATATTTTTAATTTATTTTCTGGTTTTTTTGGCTAACTTTTCTAATTTATATTATACTTTAAAATAATTCTTTCATTTTTCCCATTAATTTTTCTCTCCAGATCCACATAATGAAAGTCATGTGGGATAATCTTGACATATTATCTTTTTTTACAAGTCAGCTGCTTACTTGTATATTTCTGTTTAAAGTCAAAGAACTTAACGGAAGAAAAGTGAAATTTAGTTAGTTGACTGTAACTTGACCTAAAGTAGAGTGATGAAAAAGCATTTAATCTCAATTTCTTGTATATGTTTGATACAAACAAAAAATATGATTTACTATATAATATATACACACACTAAACGGATAAATCAGTCCGATTCGGTATTTCGATAGTGACTACTGATACCGATCCTGTTGAACCGGTATATACCAGAAAAATTTACTGATGTGCGTACCAGTTGATATATATACCGAACTCACCAGTTCAATATAGGCAATTACGGGAAAATCCTATTTTTATCGAACATTTTGTCAACCCCTACCCAAGTGTAACCTAAAGTTCTATTCAGCTAAACAAAGTGCACACTTCAACATTTTAACGGGTCAAAAATGACCTATTGTGCCTATAAATCAAATTTTGTAGGGTAATTTAGGTACATCACAATATATTAGTGGACAAAATCATAAAAGAACAACAAAATAATCTAAAACCAAAAATCTTATGAAATCAATATAAAATAAGTTAATAAGTAATTTGTTAACATTTAAATAATAAACAAATTAATTTGCCAACCAATAAAATTTTAGCTAAACATTAAAATATCAAAAACAAAATTAAAAATAAAAACATAATGAAAATCAAATACAGGAGTATCTTTCCTCCTAAAACTCAGATGACTCAAACCCACATCACCCTCAATCACTCATTATCAATTGAACCCATTCCTCACGGGTTAAATGTTTTTTTTATCACAAGTCAACTTACAAACGACTCACTATACTTTTTTTTTCTTATAATCAACTAATTGAACTTATGTTTTCTTTCATAAACTTAAATTCTGTCTTGGCTGTTAAATATTTTAACAGAAAATTGACGTGGCAATGCCACGTAGGCACAAAATCCTAGTTGTAATGTTTTTTTAACATCTTTGTACACGTCAACTTTAACCCGCCCCAATAAGACCAACGACAAGTCGTTAAAAATATAAATCTTATACGTATAAAATTACATATATTTAATATTTATTTGAATATTGATTTATTTATATTTCTAATGATTTACTATTTTCATAATGCAAGTTGTAGCACATCAAATCACAAAAAGTTAACAAGATCAGGTCAAAATGATAAATTTTTTATAGTTGTAATTTTTTGAACTTTAACCAACTTCAAATTGTATAAATATTGATAAATTTGTAATATTTAGTTTTATTCAATATAATTCTTAAATTTATAGAATACCATAAATTTCAATACTAAGAATTCAATAATTTATGGTAAAAACAAATAAACAATCATTGTTAAGATAAAGACAAACAAACATAATCATATCATAAGTCATAACATTAGACAACCATCATTAACAAGACAAATTTCATTACAACTATAATATGGGCTGTATTAATATTATAATTATAATATTATAACATGGTACTAACATTATTAAGCTAATTATATTATCTTACCTAACAGCTCATAAATTAACACCAACAAAGAAAACAGACCCACTAACAAACAGCACATAAATTGACATATTTGCAAAAGAAGTTAAAAGTCAAAGCTCTTATTTGAATGTGTGCCCCCTAATATATATAATCAGACCCATAAATAAAAAAATAGAAAAAAATGAACAGCAGCCGGCAACACAATGAGCAGAGCAGAGCAGAGGGAAAAACAAAGAAAGGAAGAATCTCCGGTGGAAGAAGAGAAGAATATAAAAGAAGAGTAGAAGAATAGAAGAAGAAAGAAGAAAAATACTTGGTAAAGAAGAAGAATCGCCGGTCAGAGTAGGAGGTTGCAGACGCCGGTCGGAGTGTACGCTCTCTCTCTCAGTCTCGTGGTCACTGAGCCTCTTTCCCTTCTGCGATTTGGGATTTGGTTTTAGGAACTGCTGAACTGCGAAGGTTTCTTTCTTCTTTTGTTTTTTTTTTAACCAATTGGTCTTCGGGTCGGGGCACACCCGCCTTGTCAAGTCGCCCGCTTAGTACAGTAGGCGTCCATGTTGTCCCTAAGTCATCCAAGGCGACAACTTCTTTCGCAGAACACTCGAATTGCAACACTTCCTCCAAGTCGCCCAGACGACTTGGTACCACACACCTAAGCGTTGCCTAGGCGACAACTTATAACCATGATCATTACTACTCCTTATTGAGAAGATTAACGTATCAAAACGTCTTACCCAAATTCTAGTTGATTTTTATTTTATCAGTTTCAAGAAATTTACAAGTCAGATGTAGATTAGAAGAGAAATGGATGCTCCAAAGTTTAGGTGTACAGAAAAAACTAAGTGAACTGCTGGAAACTAAAGTAAACTGTTAGAAAATGTTGATAAGCATTTGTTATCAAAAAATCTTTTTAAAGTTATAAACTCATCAATAGAATGATATGGTCATAAATTCATTGGAATGAACTCACAAGTGTCAAGATTAATGTATCAAAAGGTCTTACCCAGATTCTAGTTGATATTTTACTTACCAGTTTCAAGCAATTTAGAAGTATATATATGTTAGAGGAGAGATTAAGTTCCAAATTTTTAACGCATGTAGAAGAAACTCAAATGAACTACTAAAAATAAAGATATGTAGCTATTTGGTTGCATTTATTATCAGATACACACGTAGAAAAAACTCGATTGAACTACTACAAAATAAAGATAAGCAGCTGTTTCATTGCACATATTATCAGAAATTCTTTTAAGTTAGAAACTCGTAAATGGAATGATATGTTCTGAATTTCCTTGGAGTTGACCTCACAAGTAAATAAGTAAGTCAACAACAGCCAAAAAAGTCGGACAATAAAGAATTTAATAACTGGAACATGTTAAACTTCAGATAATTTTTTAGCATACTAGAAAAGCATTAAAAAGAGGATGACTAACCGAAAAAGTGGAAAATAAAACGCACTCAAAAAAGTGCCCCAGCCAATTTTTCTGAAAATTGTTTCAAAATAGGAATCCCAACAAAACACCCATCGCAGATGTAAGAAGTAGAAAATCAAAATATGTCAACTTTTTAAGTGGTGAGTTTGAAAAGATGAGACAAAATAAAAGCAGCTTTACGCTGAATGCAGCTACAAACGAATTAGAATTATGTTACTTTATATGGTTTCAGACTAATTTTCTATGTATTTGAGTAACTTGAGTTGCATATGAATCAAAAATTCTGATGAATAGGTATCTTACCATCCTGCTCTTCTTTGAATCTTCGTCACTATCATTGACTTCTTCAAATGCAACTTTCCTGGCAGAACAAAATCAATGATACATTCATTTGTCAACAGTAGCACACTTGGGGGAAATTTTTATACAGGAAATTCAAAAAAGGGGATATCTGAATTTTTTGAACCTTCTCTTCATCGTGTTTGCATCGTCACCAGCAGTTTCAGATTGTCCATAATCAGGGACTTTGCCGACAACTTCCTTCAGAAAGTCAAATACATTGTAGCTTTGTACACAATGTTTTCTGCATATTGCAACATATGAATTGAGTATAACTTCAATAGTAGACAATAGACCTCAATTAACAAGGGAAAAACCAGAAAAGAAGAATGAAGCACCAGCATGTCATCATAATCAAGAAAACCAAAGGGAAATGAAAAGAGCAAATAAATCAACAGAACGAGTTCCTAAAAATGTTAACAGTAAACAGGTTCATAACAAGCAAAGTGGCATCAAAATTCTTACATATACAAGGCCAAGGGACCTTTAAAAAACTATCTAGATAGTTAAGAAGGTTGTAGTTAGAGAATCATATGGGAAGTGATAAGGGTGCACAATAGAGGAGTACGATAACATTAGGCCTTGTTTAGTACAAAAGATGAAGAGCATGTAATGAATGTCATAACTATGAAATGAATTGAAGTATGCTTTAGCTCTCCCCTCTCTCTCTCTCTCTCTCTCTCTCTCTCTCTCTCTCTCTCATATATATACATATAAATATACAAACACAAAAACACACATTTAAATATCATTTTCTTCCCTGATCTCTTCTTAATTTCTCCCTATGTCATTCCCCTAATCCTCCATTAATCTACTGACTACTAACCGTTACAAATGTTCTTCATTATTTCACCATTTTCTGCATCATTTTTCATTACTAGAGCTACTGATCATCATCAATTATCACAGACTCCATCAAAATTGGCCTATTTCACAAACTAACTTTATTAAGTTAGTTAATCTCAGCTTGTGAGACTCAATAAATCAAGCTAACCTAAGGTTAGGCTTGACAATACATGTTGAGCATAAGATGATTGTTGCTTCTAATGTTGTTGCCTAAAATAATATATAAATGTTTTCATTGGTTGTCACTAAGAAAAACAGTTGAAAAGCAGGAGCCATGAAACAATTGACGTGTGCTGCAATTTTGGTGTCACCCAGCTCCGTGATAAGAAGAATAATATTTGGCATTTTGAGATGTGTATAACAAGAGAATAACTGTCTCTTGATTTAGTTTGGTCAAAGTCAAAACTAACACCTGTAACACGTGTCAATCACTTATCTAATAAGAAATGATATGAGCATTCTGTTTATTTTATATATTTATATTTTCATAAAATAGACAGGCAACCAAATAGGTACAACTAAAGTCGGGCATATCAATATCATTGGCTACAATTACAGACACCAAATGCTGATTCTTTAGTGGTGTCAAAAAAATAGAAAATCATAAGTTAGTAGTCTCTAATTTCTTGAGCTTTCCTCTATACCCGAATGAAAGAAAATAAAATGGAATCTTGAAATGAGACCTATTAGCATAACTGTAAAATGTAGGCGTAGCACTTCTGTGAAAATGACTGACGCGGTTCTTTGATAAAGAAACTGATCAGAAGATTATTGTGAAAGAAAAAAATAAAAATAAATAAGCATACATATATTGTATGTTCATAGCCAACCATACAGAGGCTCAGGATGTGACAACCCGAATTTTCATAAGATATTAAAATAAAAATTTAATAATTAAAATTCTTATTATGAGATGTATATATTTTGAATTATGTGTTTTGGTGTGAAGAAATTAAATATATATGAGATTTAATAGTCGGTTAAACTATTAAAGGAAGTGAAGAGAATTAATTATGTAAAGGAATATGGTGGAAAAATGAATTAATTGAATAAATATTGGTTAATTTAAATAGAACTGAGAATTATATTATGAAATAATATAATTTGATTATCAGACCTTGATTGGCAATTGAATTGTTATGAATTAAATTTCATAAATAAGACAACTAATTCATTTAATTAAAATAATAAATTAATGTAAATATATTTGGCAAAAAGCACTTTTATCCCACTGTGGTTGTAGTGTTTTAAGCAATTAGCCACTGTGCTTTTAAAATATTCAATTAGCCCACTGTACTTTTCAAAAATGTTCAATCAAGTCATTCCGTCCAATTTCTTGGACGGAAGTCAAATAATTACACACGTGGCATTGAAAAAAATATCAAAAAATCATTATTTTCTGATGTGGCAACACAAAAAAAAAAATAAAGTCATTGATTATGTGGCAAAAAATAATTAAAATAATAATAAAATTAAAATAAATATTTTAATTCATTTTCTTTATTTATATTCTTTTCCTTTATCTCTTTTCCTTTCTTTTAATTATTTTAATTCTAAATAATACAAATAATCAAAATATTCATCAGGGATTCAATCATCCCCAATTTTTTCCAGCCAAAATCAAGCCTGTAAACATAGAATGGGGCTGGATCTTACTTGAGGTTAGAGAGAGATATGAGAAGAAAGTCGGAGGAGAGGAGGTGGGCATGATGTCGGATCGAGCCCTTGAGCGATTGATTCCCGATTTGGATCCTAGTAATCCGATTGTTTGGGGAGCACCAAGCGTGTTCCCATTTCTGAGGGTTCGAGTCGAGTCCCGGCCGAGTGAAGTCGGTGGGTTAATGGCTTCTTTCAAAGCCTGCATTACTGAAGCATCATCGAACTGAGAGTGAACCAAAGAGAGAAAAACAGAGAACATAGAGAGAAATAAGTGTACGGAGCCGAATACGAGAACCCAAATGGGAATTCTTCATTTTCTATAGAAAATCGGGGAGAACAAGCAAGAAAAATCTGAGTTTTCGTTTGGGTGTTGCTAGGTTTTTCAAGTGGGCATTGAAGGAGTAGGAAAAAGGAATGTGATAAAAACGAAGAGGGAAATTGGGGAAAAAGAAGTTTTAATTAATGATTTTTTATTTTTTTGTTGAAATTAATGTAATGTTGTAATAAATCTCATTGATACAAAAATTTTGATATATTATTTGTATTATTTGAAATTAATTTTTAAAATAAAAATAATTATTAAAAGGAAAAGAAAAAATGAATTAAAATATTTATTTTATTTTTATTATTATTTTAATTTTTTTACCACATAATGATTTTATTATTTTTTTTTTTTTGTTTGAGAAGAAAAAATTATAAAGAAAATCCTTTAAAAAATTATTTTGTTGCCACATAAGACTCAAATTAGAATTTTTATTTTAATTTGGGTTTTCTATTTGTATTTATACATATTATAAATATTTAGGTAAAGAAAAAGAAAGAAAATAAAACACAAAAATATTTTTATTTTTAAAATTTTTATAAGTATTTTAAAACATAAAAGTATTTTTATTTTTAAAATAAAACATACATATTATAAATATTATTATATTAATTTTTATTAATATTATAAATATTATAAATATTTAGGTAAAGAAAAAGAAAGAAAATAAAACATAAAAATATTTTTACAACCACAATTGGCCAATTGCATTTTTTTAAAGTGCAGTGGCTCAATAGTATTAGGAATTTAGCTGACTGGCTTGCCACGTAGGAAATAACTTGTTTTATTTATTTTTTTCAAAATCCACGTAGGAAAATTGGTCCAATTTTTTAACGTCTGTTAGTCAAATTGGACGGAATGGCTTGATTGAAATTTTTTAAAAAGTACAGTGGGCTAATTGAATATTTTAAAAGCACAGTGACTAATTACTTAAAACACTACAACCACGGTGGGGTAAAAATGCTTTTTGCCAAATATATTTGTTGTAATAAGATGAGAAAGTAATACATATTACATATAAACGTAATATGTTAATGTAATATGATTGTGAATTTATCGAATAAAATAAATATTTTAGTTGGAATATTTATTAAATTTAAAATGAATATTTGATGAAAATCGTTATGGAATAATTTAATGAAAGTTTGATAATATTGATGGAATGGGAATATTCTAATTTAATTAAGTAATTAAATTAGAGATTTAGTAATTTGTTATATTGGCTAAATGGAAGTTATAATTATATTGAGGTTTAATTTAATTTAATAATGGTTGTGACAAATAAACTATATGATAAGGAATTTAAAATAAATTGGAAGGAGGTTTTGGGTGCTAGCCAAACATGGCTTAGTGACCTTTGTTTTTGTAACTGATGAAGCTCTTTATATTTTTTAACTGAAGGCTTTATGCCTTTTATCAGTTTTAGCGTTACTTGTGTTTTCTTAAGACTAAAAACAAAGAAGAATAAATACAGAGGAGAGGAAGAGAGAAAAATTGAAAGAAGAAATTCTCTGTAATTGAAGAAAAGTTTCAGAATCAAAAAAGAGAGAAACAAGAAATTGTTCAAGCTTTATAGCAAATCAATAGTAAAATTTCTAGGTTTCTAGTTTATGGTTTTTGTTTTCTAAATTCTCTGTAATTGAGATTTTGGTGGTCGAATTTGTAGAAGTATAGTTTATATATATATATATCATCTATAAGCGATTTTTAAGTAATCGAATTCATGAAATTATGCTAAAGATGAAGAACTTGTGTTCTTGATGAAATATGTATGTTATGGCTTAGTTGGAGTCAAAGATTAGTTATGAAATCATGGTGAAAACCTTAAATTGATGATGGATGTTGTTAAAACGTTTAAAAACGGAAAAAACGCAAGTTGAATGAATCAATTTGGCTAAGAAACGAATTCGTGGTGAAAAAAATTTGCTAAACATGTTAAAACATGAAAGTTTAGTATGAACATGAGGTTTGGGTCAAGATTTGGGTTGGTTAATGTTTCTTTAAATTGTTGATTCTTTGGTATATTGTAGTTCTATGAATTATGAGTCTATAGAGTCGAAAACGGACTCAATTGGATATGTATAACTCGAGTTATGAAGGTTGGAAGAAGAAAGGGTCAAAAAATCACGAAACGGAATAACTTGGGCAACCTAAAGCGCTCTTTTAGGCGCTGCTAACACGCCCCTTAAGAAACTAATTGAGGTAGCCATGGCGCCGGAATAGTCTTTCGAGTTGGACTGTTTTGACCTCCTGTAGTAAAACGGCCATAACTTTTTCATACGAACTCCGATTGAGGCGATTCAGGATGATTCGTAAAGATAACGAATAGACCTACAACTTTCGTTCTTTAAGGTTTTCAATTTGAAGTCGTTAGCAAGGGTCAAAATGGCCATCTTTAGGACTAATGTGCATTCGAAGGAAATCAGAGGGCGTCGGACATGCACGTATGCAAGTGTAGTGCTTCTGACGATAAAAGATGTTCTAAGTTATAAAACATGAATATTAGTAAATATAATTATGTTTATCATTAATAAATGATGTATTAGATAAGTTGTATAAGCATACTAAGCATACGCAAGAGAGACGAATCGGGCGTGTGGCGAATGAACGTCAAAACGCTGTGACAAGTGTTAATGAACTTAAAAAGTGTTTCAATTCAATTGAAATGAACATTATAAGATATGGAATGGGATTAATATAAAATCAATAAGGAGTTCTACCAAGACTTAAACACTTGAATGAACTTCGAGTATGACTAAGAAGAAATATAGTGAGATATAAGTCGAAAGTTTAACACAATAAAATTGAACATTGTGTATTGATTAATAGGAAGGGTTATGGGATGTAGAGTAAAATTTATATTACAACTACTATGCGTTGTTATGTGACTAATAGTTGATGTGCGTGATTATATAATTGTGTAGGGCACGTGAAGTGCAGATAGTTGTAAGTTGTTAACTGTTATTGATAAACAACGATCAAGGCAAGTCTTTCAGTTCCTATTTGCTATGTGAACTTGATGATTAACTATTTTAAATCTGTATTGCAAAGAGAATGATGTATTACATATGTTGTAAGTATGAACTGTTAAAGTCAATTTATGACTATGTTGGTTGAGGAAACAATGCTGATTGAGTTATGGAACTCAATCTTTATTTAATATGTGATGAACAGCATGTATGATGTGTTTAGACAGATGTTTATGATGTATAAGATGAGCATGTTATTTATGTGCTACGTGTTGCATGAAAACTGTTAGATTTGCTGGGTTGTCGAGCTCAACTTTGCAAATAACCATTTTTGCAGGTTAAGGATTCAAGGTAACACTATGTGCTACTTGAATGACGTGGATCAGAAATAATACATGAAGATTAATATTTTAGCTAAAGTTGTTATTTCTTTCAACAATGATTAAGGTTCATGAGATGTACTCAATGTTTTATGATGTATATTTTATGTTGAGTTGTAATGTTAAAATTTGAGTTATCCGATGTATAAAGGATATCGATTTGAGATGCAAGTATATATATATTAACTCTGATAAAGTGAATCATGGATTATATAAGATTCAAAGACATGTAGATGACAAAGGATGTGATTCAGGGAAAATAAAAGAAGATAAAAAAGTTTAAAATATTCCGCATTTTTAGTGATTGTATCATCAAATAATGATGTAAAGTTAGAATAAAGGTGTATTGTTAACGACCGAGGTTAAGAGTTGAATTGTATGAATTTTGGGGTCGTTACACAGAAAGTGACAAATGAACACATTTAGCTACCATTTGGGTAGTCCTTCCACACAGACGGACCGTTTCCCAACAGTACTTTGAAGGATTTGTCAAGCCACCAATAGCGCGCTAGCGAAATACGGAAATTGATTAATTCCCTCAATTTATTATCCTCAAGAAACACTTTCATAGTTTAGACTTTAGAGAAAACAAATGGCTTTGGTTTTACATTCTTCCATTTACAATCCAGTAGCCTAACAAATCCTACTTTGTGGATCCGGTAACAAGTTTCTGAATACTCAGTCTAATTTTACAAGCTATGAGACATGTGTTTAGCAGCAAGCAGCAAGCAGCAAGTAGCAAGTTTGTCGAGTGTCCAACTTTTCTATTGAACTTTTTTTTCCAAATATAAAGGTTTGCATTGGCCAGGAGACTCGAGACAATTTTTTTTTGGATGTTTATTATTAGGAAAAATTATCAAAAAAAGATAATTAGGACTCTCATTTCTATAAATAGGTAGTACAAGCCTTTAAACTTTGACTTGCTTAATTTTAAAATAAAGATTATGCTCGAAGTTTGGACAAATTCTTTATAAAAAACTAAAGAAAGTTTTATAATTCTGAAAAAAAAAAACGATCCAAAGTAGATGGTGAATACTCCCCCGCACCCCCAAACATTGCATATTTTTTATCGGTCAAATCATCTTAGCATATCTATTATTTTAACACACATGCTACGTCTATATTTATTTGTAAATAGTAATTCATCTAATTTCAGGTTGCATATTCAGGATTCAGATTAAACTATTCCATTCAATATTCTATAAGCTAACGTTAGAACTGGAATTTATTCTTTGTTCATTTGTTAAGTGGTAAAGAGTTTTTAGGAAAGAAAAAACAGTTAGTTGAAAGGAAAGAATTTCACTTACAAATGCAAAGAACTAACAGTTTTTGCTCCCCTCTGAAGGGTTATATCATATGTCCGATCGCAAAGGTCTTGCAAAAATAATTCCAAAGCTTTAGCTGCAGTGATTTTTTGGCACAGTAAGCAACAGAGTTCTAAACTATGAATTCAAAAGGCTAAAAATACAAAAGCTACTAACACACTAATACAGGCACTGCCATGGCAATCTTCCCAACATCCTCATCTGATTGCATAATTTTTTTGATGCGAGCCTGCCAAATAAAGTTAGTATAAGATATCCAGGATATATTTAAAATACTTGAATCACTAAAAAGATGATATATATACACAAATGATTTTACCCTTTAAGGCCTTAAAAACAAAATCTCATGCACTTCTCTTATGCTTCCTCAACCATACACTTTTGCAAGTATGACTGTCAATTGGGCCAAGCTTATCATGTAAAGGTCAACCAGAGCTTCGGCAATCTTTTAAGCCCAAAAGATTTATTTATTTTTTTAATTAAAAAATCTGTAAGTTGTCTTTGAAATTCATGTTTTGGTCTGATCCACATAAACTAGGATGAAGATTTAGCATCTCGAGTTGAACTCACCCCAAAAGCACGCATACATTTATGAGCTGAGTTTGGTATGGTGACATAGATATTGTATATCAAAAGTTCGATTAGAAGGGGGGAAAGAAGAAGAGTATCTGCTATGCCCATGGGCCACGACAGCAAAAGCCATAACACAAAACTTTATTCTCAATAACTCTATCTCCATTAAGTTTGTGGGAATTACAGTTGAGTATAAAAACACTTGGGAACCGAGTAAGACATAGACCAAGTTCAGTTAAGTAACTAGGACTTCTTATTTGACTTAGGTTGTGTTTGATAAACCTGAGAATTAAGATCTGAATGATTATGATGTCTTAATAAATTAGATCATCTGAATGGCTATGAGGTCTGAATCTAAAAAATTGTTTGATAACTAAAAAGTAAGTTGTCTCTTAATGACACTATTTTACCATTTTAAAGGGTAAAATTTTATTTAATAATTTTAAATATTCAATTTAATAAAAATGAGTGCATAATATTGTTGAATATATTTATATAATAAAAAAATTATCAAAAAAAATTCATTAAGAGGTACCTCTTAATTATTAAGATTTCATTTTCTGTCTTACCGATTAAGAGACATTCAGAGGTAACAAAAACAAAAACAAACAACATCATGCCTCTTAGCGAATAAGAAACAGTCCATTAAGAGGCAATCAGATGTAAACAAACAGCACTACTAAACCTAAGAATATCATTTAGAAAAGGCCATGCCCATATGCTATTTGCTAGCAGACTACTTCTACATATTAAGATATTATATCATTTAAGTACACTTGACAGCTAATGATACCCAATAATTCTAAAATTACAGAAATAGAATCCAAATTAACTCTAGATCTATGTACATAATATATGAGGCATAGGGTTATCTATTTAGTGGGAGCTACTTATCTTTAAATTTGTTGGGGAATGGGGTTATAATTCTTATTTCACTTTGCACTTCTGCTATAATGGGGATTTTAAAGGTACTTCTACACTCTAATTGAAGAGCTGCGCTTTTTTAGGTGCTCTTTTAGTCCTTTTTCCATTAATCTCATGAGGATGGACTTATGGTGCCCCAGTTTTACTGTATCCTCTCTTTCCTCAATAAAATTTCTATTTTAATCAGTAAATTATATGAGGCATAATGCATGAAAAATCTAAGTTCCTTTGGCATGCCTTCCACATCATTCTCCCCTCCTTAATAAAAAAATTCGTCCTCGAGCTTTAAACTTTCAAATACTAATAAATAAATAAACCCATAGATATGATCTTGATTACCTGAATATAGGAAAGCTGGAAACTCTTCGAAGTCAGATTGATATTCTGGGAGCCATAAATAAGTCTCTTCATCTCTCAGAACTGTCATTTAAATTGTCCGGCATGATGAAGTTAACGAGCTGATGGTTCAATGCTTCACGAAACAATTTAAAATTGCTTCGGAGTACAATTCTCAATGTATTTTCACACTCATTTGTTTCTTTACTTGCAATTTTTTCCTCATGTCTCTTTAGTTGCAACTGTTTCCTCGTGTCTCTTTAGTTGCAACTGTTTCCTCATGTCTCTTTAGTTGCAACTGTTTCTTCATGTCTCTTTGAAATCTCGTCAAGTTACTTAATTTCTTCCTCGACTCAATTATTACATCCTATTGAACTTATTCATTTTGGCAAGGAGAGAAGCACTTCAATAGTTTGGTTTGCATGTATAAAATAATATATATCATCTTCTATAGTTCTAACTCGTGGTTCACATCTAATCCCTTGATCCATGTTTCACCAAGTAAAATTGTGTGCAACATTCACATGTAGAACATCACACCAAATACTTTCAAATTTTCAAATACATCTTGATTGGAACTCTGCACCTTTATAAAACACGGAGAAAATTTCTCCCTCCGTTACAAAATTTAAGACCACTTGCCTTTGTACAAAGGCAAGTGATCTTATATTTTGTTACAAAGTAAAGTGATCTTATACTCCCTCTGTTACAAAATATAGGATTACTATTGAATTTTTGAAGTCAATTTGAGATATTTTCAAAATATAAATATAATTTAATTAAATTTGTTTAAGACAATAAGGTTATGAAATTGTAAACTATCTAAATAGTACTACTAATTACAAGATTTATTGTTTTCGAAAGTTAAATGAATCACATTAATTTTAAATTTAAAAATATCTTAGATTGACTTTGAAAAGTCAAACTTGATCCTATATTCTAAAATGGAGGGACTATTTTGGAATGGACGTAGTATTACTTTGCCCAATAATATTATAAGGCTTCGAATGCAGTTTAGAATTTAGCTTCTTTTCTATTGCACAGAGTGATACCACATTAATGGAGCATTCCTCTTCGGAAAAAAATTTACATACTCTTTCTCCACAACGAAGAATAGTATGAAAAGTAGTCTCAAGTTGTAAGCAATCCTCAGTTTGAAGCTCTTTTCTATTTCTTTTTTTTTCCTAAATTTAAAAAGAAAAAAAGAAGAAAAAAAAAGAGTTAACTCATAAAGGATTGATACTTAACAATTTGAAGGAGTCAGTTGACCGTGACAACCTCTCTCTCAACTTTACTCCATAGTAAAAACAGTGGGAAATCTAAAAGAAATAAAATTAGGGGGAAATTCTGCCTCTACTATTCATTTTTGTGGCTTTACTTTTCTGTGACTAGTGGACTAGTTCAACTGCTGATCAGGTCCAACGTAGATATAAAGGACTAAAAGGGAATTTATTAACCAGATCAGATCGCCGGATATCAAAGAAGAATTAGATCATTCAAAAATACAGGCTTTGGCCTTGATACTAAATGATGTAGAAAAAGATTGCCAAGATTAAAAGGGGGGAAAGGAAGAGTGTTTGACCCAAGCGGGAAGCTTCTGTGGACTTATGACACAACATAAACCAAAAACCACACAAATTTATACTCAAATAATTATATCTTCACTCAATTTGTGGGGATTACAATACTCATAGAAAATTTAAGGCTTGGGGATCAAGTTCACTAATATAACTTGGAGTTCTTATTGGACTTCTAAACCAAAGAATTTTATTCAAAAGGCCGCGTCCAAATGCTATTCTGGCAGCCTAAAAGAATATATTACTAAAAAGTCCTTGATACCTATTCACCTAATAATCCATTATAATTTTGAAATTACGAAAATAGAATAAAAAAAGACTTATTCACAACCATGCCGAATCACTACTCACTACCGAAACAAAATAGAGCAGCACACAGCATATCCCAAGCCCCCTTCCACAACCATATTAGGTTGGAACCAAAATCAAGATACACTCAGAGATACATAACAAATGCTAAATAAATAAATATACACATGTAACTTAACTACAGGAATACAGAGCTGCGGAAGGAGAAAATTAGTAATTTTGAATCTGCAACACGGTATTGAGTAGGTCCTGTTTATTAAAATTCTAATCTTGCACTGGAAGGTGCATCAAGATCTTTTGGAAAGATAAAGCCTCACAATTGTTATGCTAACAATTACAAATATTAAATAACAATAGTAATTGAAAAGGAAAACAGAAGCCCTAATCGAAATTCTGCCAATAACAATTAACCCCAATTTATCCCCAGAAACAAGCCCTATTTTAAAAGAAAATTTTTAAAAAAAAAATCATTTTAAGACTTGCAAGCAGTAATCAGATTTGTACACACAAGCAGTAATCAAAATTGCAAACAATTAGAAAAATTAAGGGAGAAAAACTTACAGCAGGGAAACGGGTATCCAGCTTCTTCCTCATGGTGTCAGATTTGGACCATTAAATATTAAAACAATTGAAAAGAAGAGGCTAAAGACAGAGTTCCTAATCTATAATCTAATCTAATCTAAATCTGGAAGTTGCAGAAGCACAACAATTGCCCCAATCTTTGTCATCATCATCAATTCTTTATTATTGGCGTACAAAATGAACCCTTTTCAGATCCGATGCCTGGCAACAGAAAGAAATTTTGGTTCGGAACATATATCGGTCCGTACGACTTCGACAAAGGCAAAAACAAAAAACTACGTCTTTTAATCATGAGGGAAAAAAATACACAAGAATAAACATTTTTGCAGGTAAATGAAAATTTAAAACATTATAGTATACTTGTAGCATAATAATAAATAAAATAGTGTATATTCTAATATGGTTGACATACAGACCCTAATAATAAATAAAATGGGATAATACACTTTTTTGTTACTGAACTATGGTCTAATTTTTATTGTGGTTATCGAATTTTTTTTTGTTACAAATGAATAATTGTACTCTCAAAAATTATAAAATGGTCATTATTTTTAATTTTCGTCCAAAAATCAGACAGAAATGCTTAGTAGACTAACATGATCCAGGTGGCGTTGAGGTGGTACGTAGGGTCCACTCTCACGTGGATCTAGAGGCAAATGTCCAGATACTATCCATTTCTCCATTTATCTCTCCATTTCATTTTTCGAACAACACTTGAGATGAAAACACAGTCGAGACCAAGGGGTACTCGATTTCGTTTGAGAGTTGTGAAATTTATCATAGATTAGCGAGATCGGTTGAAGAAAAACGTTAAGTACTCTATAGGTAAGTAAAATTGACTCCCAGTGTCTTCTCATCTCAGTTCTAGGGTTCAAGTAAAAGAAGAGTGTTTGGATTTTTGAAATTTAATGGATGTAATTGGGTCAAATTTCCTCCATTCCATGTTTTTTACTCAATTTGTGGTCCCGATGGTCCTATTTTGTTGTTTTCTTATAAAAAATTTAGATGGTTGTTTTTTTTATGGTGGCCCTAGGTTTGTCTGCGTCTGCTGATGATGGTGGCCCTTGGTTTGTTTACTGATGGTGCCCCTAGGCATCTCTTACATGCGTATTAGTTATATATAAAGATGTCTGTTGTGGCCCTGTGTTGTCTCCCATTATATCTATTTTGTACAACATATTCTAGGTCTTGTCTCCCATTATTTGTTTTATCTGACATGTATATTAGTTTAAAGTTTAAATATTTATTTGTCTCTCATTATCTGCCTCTGATGTTGTATTTTTTATAAAGTTTAAAGTATTTATTTGTCATATGTTGGCAGTGTAGTCTCTTTCTAGTTATAAGTCTTCATTTTTTTGTAACTTTATGAATTTCACTATCACAGAATGTCTTTGTTGCTGTTGAATGTACATTATGTGAAAGTAGTATGCACACAAGCCAATCATGTTTGATGATAAAGCATATACTTTGTAACAATCTTATTCATTTATTAATAAAAAGTATTAATTTATTAAAGGCTTTTAATTATCTACATGATGCTGTTTTATAATATATGATAAACCCATAGTTTTAAGCAATGCTTTTAGAATAATGATGATGATCATTCTAATGAGATCTAAATTCTTTGAAAGCTTAAAACTAAAATAGTTCCCAATCATTGGATTACTAAATTGGGGATTAGTGAATCAGGATAGATTAGTACATACGCTGCTTTCGTTGGATGAGGATGATTGATCTCGTGATCATTTGTGTGGAGACACTAAAGCTAAAGTATGTAGGTGCTTATTAGAGAATAAGTTCATTGAACGCATTGGCTCGCTAAGGAATACCTAATGGAGTTTTATTTGCTGTCGATAGGAATTCTGTAGTGATAGTAGTACAAGTAATCCTTGGACTTGAGATCATCATAGTATCTTGTGTATGATGAGTTATACTTTGACTTATTCCTTAAGACCCTTAGGGTATATCAAAGGGTATGCTTGGGTATAATAAGTTATACATGGAGATAATGTATGATCGATAAAGAATCTACCACTTCTAATAAAGAAGAGAAATGTCCTATGTGATTCGATAAATGACAACCCAAAGTAGTCCTTGGCAAGCGAGAATGAAATTAGAAAGGAGTTTCTAATTTGTATTATTTAGTGTTGTGCATTTAAGAGTCGAAATACATATAATTAAATAAAATAAGACTTGACAAAGTAATTCCATGTCTTATATTTAATTGGGACATTGTATGGTGGAAGGATTGAATTTATGCAGTAACTATTTACTCAAAGGTTCTTTAATGATTAATGTTGAAATCTATATTATCTGGAAAGTCGTTGATCATTAGGGGAGGCTTATCCCTATTGTAGAATAAATATTATTTAAATAAATTAATTGTTTAATTTATTTATTTAAATAAGATTAGAATTGTTCTAATTGATTTATTCACAATAGGTTTAATATGGAGAACCCAAAGGGTCACACCATAAAAGGAAGAATAATTATTTAAGAAGTTAATGGCATAATCGTAATAATATGTTAAGTATATTTAATTTAATCTATGGTGATAGAATAAATTAAATAGCTTAATATTTATTATTTAATATTTTAGAAATATTAAATATAAATTAATAAGATGAGTCTTATTAATATTATTACAATTATTATTATTTTAATTTCTAAAGGAGTTTAGGAATTAATTTAATATAAGTATCTCGAATATTCCTAATTGGATTAGGAAGGAAAATTAGTTAAAGGAGTTTAATTAATTATCCCTAATAAGATTAGGAGATTAATTAATTAAAAGAATTTAATTAATTAAATAAAACTCAATTCCTTAATTGTTAAGATGAGTTGCCACATCTATAAATAAGAGGAGTCTTTATTATGGGTGGTGGGGGTTGTTGATTTTTCAACATACGTAATAATTCCAATTAGTTGGGAGATACGCCTTTTATGTAGATAGAAAACTAGGGTTTAGCCAACCACCTTCTTCTTGAATTTTCTTCTTCCTTGGTGGATCACCTCTGCAGGCCAAACACATGGGTGGCTAACGTTGATCGAAGGAAGGAACCAAACTGGTGGATTCAAGATTGAGCGAAAGGATTTGGAGGTGAACTTGTACCTGAGGAAGCTCGATCTTCAAGGGTATGATTTATTCTTTATCTTTTCGTTTAATTAATAATTATGCATAAAGAATGATCCGGGTATATGGTTTGTAAAAATTTTAAACTCTGATTTTCACACGCTTCCGCATTATTTTGTAATTTGATTGCGTTATGAATATTACAAACCTAACAGTGGCATCAGAGCCAAACCTTTATGCGAATTATTAATTGTTTTAATTTATATATTGATATGTGTTTAGAACAATTTAATTGGGCATAATTATATTGTATAAAATTTATTAAATAAAAAAAAAAAAAAAAAACCGGGTCATTTTTTTTCTTTGAAAAAATGAGAGATGGCGTATATATATATACCATAATGGTTATATAGGATTAGTGAATCAAGACGCAGCTTAGGAGAGAATGGTTATATATATATATATACTCTTTGTACTATTATATATATATATATTATATATATCTGATTTTTACATATATATATATAATAGTTATATATATATTATTCTTAATTATTATATAATTAAAATAAAAAGTTTATTTTAATTTTAAAATAAAAGGTTTATTTTAATATTAAAATATAAAGTTTTATTTTAATTTTAATAATTTTATAATTAAAATAAAAGGTTTATTTTAATCTTAAAATAAAGGTTTATTTTAATATTAAAATAAAAGATTTATTTTAATTTTAAAATTAAATTTCATGCAAACTAATTAGAGTTGGAATTGGATTCCATGATAACTAATTGGAGTTGAAATTGGATTTCATTTTTCCTAAAATAAAGGAGTTTATTTATGAATAGGGAAGTAAATCCATCTTTCCTTAAATAAAGGAGTTTGTTTAGATATGAAATAAGATTTCATATTATTCAAAATAAAAAAGTTTATTTGTGAATAGGAAAGAAAATCCGTGTTTTCTTAAATAAAGGAGTTTATTTAGATGTGAAATAGGATTTCATATTATTCAAAATAAAAGAGTTTATTTGTGAATAGGAAAGAATATCCGTGTTTCCTTTAATAAAAGTTTTTTTTTTAACATGGAATTGGATTCCATAATTAATTAAAATAAAAGAGTTTATTTTAATCAAATTTTTTTATTACATGGAATTGGATTCCATAATTAATTAAAATAAAGGAGTTTATTTTGATTAAAGATTTTGATTAAAATAAAATAGTTTATTTTATTCAAAATTGGATAAATTAAAATAAAATAGTTTTATTTTGATTTAAATTTGGATTTAAATAAAGGAGTTTATTTTTATTCAAAAATAGATTTTATACTAACTAAATTTGCCCATTAAATGATATCAATATATATATTAAATGTTTATTATTCATGAGATGAATGTTATTTATTGATGCATATGGTGATGTGTATGATAATAAATGGGATTGATTATGGACTATTGACCCGATATGATTGGATTTTATTTTAGTTGGATGCATTGAATGTATGGGTTTTATTAAATGGGAATTCTGCGTACCTCGTCTTCTCTAATTTTTCTTAATGTAAATTCTATTTCCCTCTATGTACTTCCCTCGATGGCTGGCGATCGAGGTTTCTATTTATTTTAAATAGTTGTGTAATAGGAATAGTTAGAATTTATTTTAGAAAATTAGAAGCAAAAGGAGTAAAGGAGCGCTTGAAGACCGTTTGTAATGGAGCCCGGGTTTAAATGTAATAGTTATATTTAAATATTATTTCTTGCACCCTAGGGTTTGACCTTTTGGTTCACTTGGTGGCTCTAGTGAACCAAACTAGAATAAAAGTCCATAATCAATCAAGGGTAGAATATAGTATTCTATATGTGCATGCTTATACTATATATATTATATATTATGCAAACATGCTTCGCATGTTCATTAATATGACGCGTATTTTTATATATATATATATGTAAATGCTGCGCTAAACAAGATGAGATAATTAATAACAAACCCTCAATTTTTATATTAAGTCCTAAGCGTTCAAAGATATTTGGAATATCGAACGTCAGCCTTCTAGCATGATAAAATTAATAGAGTATTAAATATTTAATATGAGTTTGTTGTGTCACCACAAGGCAAGTATTAAGTATTTAAGATGTTAATTTATCACATTTGATGCTTATAAAGAAAATTGAACAATATTGTTTTGTTGTGTCACCACAAGGATGATATTTTTCTTTTTGAATATATGGAGTGCTAGGTGGGACTTAACTTGGATAATTTTGATTCGGATGTGCCACCACTTGATCAAAATAATCTAAGAGGCAAAAAGAAAAGGAGTTGCATAGTTGATGTAATTGATAAAAAGTTGTCTACCTATTTATTTATATATAGTTTGTTGTGTCACCACAAGGCTATATACATTTGAAATGGGATCCTTATTCTCACTAGCGGATCTTTAATTAGATTTTGCCGAACTATATATATTGAGGGTAATATAGTTTGAAGAAAATAGTGAGAGATACCAATTTAAAACAAGACCTAAATTATTTTGGTAATTAATAAAAGAATGTATGTTAAAATGTTGTTAAATACAAATTCATTTACAAAATTTTACAATGTCTTAATTACTATCAACTGCGAAGCATATTAGATGCTAAATTAATCGAATCAAATTAAAGCGGATTGGTTAAGGAATTTGAGAATAGTTCTCATGGTGAAAAGCTATCTTATGTCATATCGCCTATCCTCGCAATGGTTTGCGCAATGCCTACGAGGAAGAGATTGCTACTTTTAGAAAGTGGCAAGATGATGCACTGATTGGCTCAATGCATCATGCTCGCATCCACGAGTAACGAGCTTGGTGTCAAGATAAAACTATGGATGCTCCTACTATATTCCCGCACATCAAGTAGTTGATGGTGAAGAAAGTGGGACCGATAGATATCGAGATATCTAAGGAGCTCTTCCGATCTAGAATGGCCAATGGCACTATATAATATGATGATAAAAAGTTCTTAACATAATCAATTTGATTGATCAATTAGACATTTGGTTTTGTCATGGATGGAGAGTTGAGCCAAGATTTGATCTTGCCTCACTCTGGACTCCTTTCACAATTGTTGTGAATTTTTCATATGAACAAGCTAGATATCGACCTCATTTGATTTGCTTAACATATTGAAAAATGTTGAGAGTCACTTTCCAACCAAGAAAGACCATGTCTTACTGGTAGGGGCCAAAGGATCTTCTGAAAAGAAGAATGATTCAAAGAAGGTATATAGAAAGGCAAAAACAAAGGATAATAAGAACAAAACTAATACGGATAGCAAAGGAGTTTGCTTCCACTGCAATAAGCCTGGACACTGGAAAGAAACTGCGAGAAGCACCTTGCAGTGGCTAACCAAAGAAGCTTAATGAAGTTTCGGTTACAAATAAAATTTTGTTCAAGATTTAAAATAAATTTTTCTTTAAGTCAAGGTTCTACTTGGGTATTGGATACCAGATTTGGTTATCATAAATATAGATTTATGAAGGACCAAGCAGAAGTAGAAAGCTAAACAAATATAAGTAATCTAAGTGCGGAAATGTAACAAAGGTTGCTACATTAGCCATAGAAAACTTATAGTTTAGCAATGCCTACGGGCAAATCTATTAAGTCGATAAGTTGTTATTGTATTCCGGTTCTTGTTAAAAATATTATTTCCATTTTATTGTTGGACAATGAAATCTTTGGTATTATAATTAAGAACAATTGTTGTTCTATTTATAATAATAATGTTTCGATATAAATCGAAAGATTACTTAATAAATTTTGTATACTTGACTTACATGAAAATAATTTTGCATATTGAACAAATTAGTATAAGAAAAGGAGATGATCATTCAAAGAGTTGAATGTGTGTATTTTTTGAAATACAAGTGCGAATTATTTGAAAGGTTCAAAAAATTTGAAGTGAAACAAATTGGCAAAGTATTAAGATTCTTTGATTAGATCAAGGAATAAATACTTGTGCAATAAGTTTCTAGATCATCTTAAATGGTTTTATCATAATGGGACGCCTCGATACGCATAATAATTGATTGATGTATCCGAAAGGAAAATTGTACCTATTTGAACATAGTGCGATCCATAATGATTTTACCGACATTCCGATATCCTTCAGGGTCATGTCCCAGAAATGGGTGCATATCTACGGAAAAGGTAACCTCAAAATCCAGCCCCAAGACTCCATAAAGGTTATGGGCGGGAGGATTCTAATCTTAAGTATGTTAAGATAAGGGTTGTCAACTTATGTGAAAAGGTTTCAAAAGGATAAGCTTGGGACAAGATTTGACAAGTCACGATTTGTGGGACATCCTAAAAGCAAGTTTAGGGTATATGTTCTATAATCACGCTTAGCAAAAGGTGTTTATTATGAAACACGGCGCCTTCTAAGATAAATGCGTTTATCATTAAAAGGGGCTAGTGGGAGGATAATAGATCTTGAAGAGTTCAATAACCACAAAATACTATAAGTCAAATAAGAGGAACACGTAGATGTAACCTATTGTACCACAGTAGAATCATAAACGGAATAGTACAAGAAGATACCTAGGAGGTATGGATTCATCATGGATGATGATGATGAGTACACACATCATGAAGATGATGATCCGATTACATACGATGAGGTAAGAGTTCTAGTGTGTACAAAAGGGTCGATGGGCGCCGTGACATTCCTAATATTATATGTTGATATACTACGGATAAGGAATGACATACCATTGCTACAATCGGTAAAGATAAAGTTGTCTAAACATTCCTCCATGAATGATTTGGGAAGAGTATCTTAATTGGGGATAAAATCTATATAGATAGATACAAGAGGATGCTCGACTTAACCCGAGGAACGTATATTCATTTGATGCTAAAGTCGTTTAGCATGGCAAACTCAAGAGATGTCTCATGTCGATGAGCTATGGAGTGTATCTCTCTTAATAGTCCCACATGGACTCACGAAAGAGAGGTCGCATGAGTGACAATCATGTATGCAATGAAATGTACGAGAGACGATGTTGATCATCATATTCGGAGAAGTTCACTATGAGTCGTTGAAAACATCTTAAAGTGTTTTAGCAAGACTAAGGATGTGATCATATTCATGGTGGGTCTTAATTAAAACTAGAGGGCTTAACAGACTCAAGTTTTTCAGACAGACCAAGACGACAGAAAAATCCACTTTAAGGTAAAGTGTTACCTTGAACAGTGGTGCAATGAATTGGAAAGGTTCCAAACAGCAAAGAGTTGCTGGTTTAGTGATAAAGACAAAGTATATAGCTATAAATGAAGCTGCAAGTTGATTGTTTGGATTAAAAGTTCATTACAGAACTAGGAATAGTTCCCAAGTCTCATCTTGGATCTAAACATGTGTTGTGGCACTTTCATTTGATTATTAGAATCATTGAAAGATGGGAAATCACTATAGAGATAGTGGACTCTCATGAACAACATTACATATCCATTAACTAAAGCTTATCCAACAGCAGGATAATCGTCACTTAGAGAAGAAGAGTATAAGATACCATGACGATTGGCTTTAGTGCAAGTGGGAGATTGAAAGTAGTATGCACACAAGCCAATCATGTTTGATGATAAAGCATATACTTTGTAACAATCTTATTCATTTATTAATAAAAAGTATTAATTTATTAAAGGCTTTTAATTATCTACATGATCTTTGTTTTATAATATATGATAAACCCATAGTTTTAAGCAATGCTTTTAGAATAATGATGATGATCATTCTAATGAGATCTAAATTCTTTGAAAGCTTAAAACTAAAATAGTTCCCAATCATTGGATTACTAAATTGGGGATTAGTGAATCCAGGATAGATTGGTACATACATCGCTTGCTCATTGGATGAGGATGATTGATCTCATGATCATTTTGTGTGAGAACACTAAAGCAAGTATGTAGGTGCTTATTAGAGAATAAGTTCTTTGAGCGTGGCTCGCTAAGGAATACCTAATGGAGTTTTATTTACTGTCGATAGGAATTTCTGTAGTGATAGTAGTACAAGTAATCCTTGGACTTGAGATCATCATAGTATCTTGTGTATGATGAGTTATACTTTGACTTATTCCTTAAGACCCTTAGGGTATATCAAAGGGTATGCTTGGGTATAATAAGTTGTACATGGAGATAATGTATGATCGATAAAGAATCTACCACTTAATAAAGAAGAGAAATGTCTATGTGATTCGATAAATGACAACCCAGTGAGAGTCCTTGGTTAAGGAGAATGAAATTAGAAAGGAGTTTCTAATTTGCATTATTTAGTGTTGTGCATTTAAGAGTCGAAATACATATAATTAAATAAAATAAGACTGACAAGTAATTCCATATCTTATATTTAATTGGGACATTGTATGGTGGAAGGATTGAATTATACGGTAACTATTTACTCAAAGGTTCTTTAATGATTAATGTTGAAATCTATATTATCCGGAAAGTCGTTGATCATTTAGGGAGGCTTATCCTATTGTAGAATAAATATTATTTAAATAAATTAATTGTTTAATTTATTTATTTAAATAAGATTAGAATTGTTCTAATTGATTTATTCACAATGGGTTTAATATGGAGAACCTAAAGGGTCACACCATAAAAGGAAGAATAATTATTTAAGAAGTTAATGGCATAATCGTAATAATATGTTAAGTATATTTAATTTAATCTATGGTGATAGAATAAATTAAATAGCTTAATATTTATTATTTAATATGTTAGAAATATTAAATATAAATTAATAAGAGGAGTCTTATTAATATTATTACAATTATTATTATTTTAATTTCTAAAGGAGTTTAAGAATTAATTTAATATAAGTACTCTCGAATATTCCTAATTGGATTAGGAAGGAAAATTAGTTAAAGGAGTTTAATTAATTATCCCTAATAAGATTAGGGAGATTAATTAATTAAAAGAATTTAATTAATTAAATAAAACCCAATTCCTTAATTGTTAAGATGGGTTGCCCACATCTATAAATAAGAGGAGTCTTATTATGGGTGGTGGGGGTTGTTGATTTTTCAACATACGTAATAATTCCAATTAGTTGGGAGAGTACGCCTTTTCTATAGAGATAGAAAACTAGGGTTTAGCCAACCACCCTCTTCTTGAATTTTCTTCTTCCTTGGTGGATCACCTCTAGAGGCCAAACACATGGGTGGCTAACGTTGATCAAAGGAAGGAACCAAACCCGGTGGATTCAAGATTGAACGCGAAAGGATTTGGAGGTGAACTTGTACCTGAGGAAGCTCGATCTTCAAGGGTATGATTTATTCTTTATCTTTTCGTTTAATTAATAATTATGCATAAAGGATGATCCGGGTATATGGTTTGTAAAAATTTTAAACTCTGATTTTCACACGCTTCCGCATTATTTTGCAATTTGATTGCGTTATGAATATTACAAACCTAACATTATGGTGGGAAGTTTAAGTCTGTGCCAGTATATGATCAGTACGATGGTGGTTTTACAAAAACAACAAAATTGGATCTTGATTATCTTTGTCCCCAAATGATAGCTTCTATGTCTGAACATTTTACTTATCATAAGAACTCTGTAGTTTACTATAAAGAAAATGGGGTTTCAATGGCACATGGACTTAGAAAATTGCATGATGATGAAAGTATTAGGGTATTGCAGGCAACCTGCAAAGGTTATGATTCTATTGATTTATATGTTGATCATGGGTATAATATCCAGAGTATAATGCAGAGGGTAATGTTGATTGGGCCAATAATGAAGGGGCTGATGATGAAGGGTATTTAGATTTGTCATCTGATGACAGTGATTACCATGAATATGATGGGTTAAGTATTGATGAGGAGTATATTGAGGCTAGAAAGAAGTCAAGGGAATATAGAAGAGAAGTGAAAAAGAATGGGGAGGGTAATGCATTAGAAGATGCAGGTGATTTAAATGAGAGTGAACATGAAGCTTGTCGACGTCGGGATTTTTGGATGTCCCTTTCCGTTACTTGTTCTTTGGTGTTCTCAGTTTAGGTGAGATTTGTTTGAAAAATAAGTGAAAAAGGTCCGATACGTATAATGTAGGCGATGGACTATTAAGAGTCGCGATTGATTTTTAAATGGTTGTACCAACACAACCGAGAAAAGGTTTACACATTGACCCGATGAATGTGACATCTTGCTATACTGAATTCGGTGAAACCGAGATTCATTAAAGGTCCAGGACTTGGTTATCATGGGGAAGGTGTTAGGCACCCAGACATCCGTCTCTACCACAGTGACCCGCCTCTTTTCAAGAAACTATTATCTGAATGTGTGTGTGTGTGGGTCAATGTGCTATTATTTGGAAGTAATGCGAGGCCTCGTTCGCACCTATATACATAGGGTTTGAATTTATGTAAAAATTTAATTTTAAGCAAGATATGGCAGTGATGTTTTACAAAAGAGGTTTTTCAAACCCTGATGCTCAATAGTAATTGAGACCTTTTACACTCCCATTTTATTAAGTGTTCGGCTTGATTGATTTTATTTGACAGATGCGAGGCATCCTTACGAAAATAATATACAAAATAATGCCGACTTCCTCGTGGGTATGGAAACCATCTAAAGAGATTCAGACAACATAGAATAATTTACAAGCTGCTTACAGCTGAAAATGTCCATCACGGGAAACGAATCTAGATTCAATGGGATGAATCTATGATCACATGATTCCTAAGTATACATAATAAAAGTGGTGGGCCAAGAAGACTTCTACATCTTTAGAGTGAGTAAACCTTGACTTTTTTGTAGGTACAAAAGGCTATATATGAGCTCACTGTGTGTTTAAAAGGGAAAGTACATACCTTTGCATGGGGTGAGTCTTGAGCAAATTAGGTGGCTTCCTCGCCTTTTTTCTCTTGCAAAAAAGCAACCCAAGCCCTCTATGTATAAAGCAATTTAGTCAGGCAGTGTACTGCAATTTGAAATTTACAGTGTACCGGAGGTGCAGGTCCTGGGTGGTCTCGAAGCACGTGCACTCGAGCAATCGTAATATCCACTCGAACTTTAAGAAGTGCAATCCGGGCATCCGTTTGAGGTATGCAGGACCTATTTCGGACCGCCGCTGTCGAGAGTTGTACGATGGCATGGGATTATAGTTTGTACGAAGTCATTGAAGATGGGACGATGCCCTCCGGTCTTCAAGCTTCACCTTTCATCTGTTACCCCGCACAATAGTCACTCGGGATTGGTTAGTCTTGTGGGACATTATTGCGTAGAGATGTTGAGACGACGTGACGTGCATCGTGTTGGCGAGATGTCGATGTTGCCCCTCACCAGTGTTATCACCGGATTGGGCTGATAAAGAAGACGTTGCTCAGGCTTCGCTGAGACTGGACTGCTGTAATTTGTTGAAGGTCCTCATTGTCACCTTTGAGGTGTGCCTGTCTTCCCGATGTCATTACCGGGTTAGTACAGTGCATCTCGTTGTGAGCGCCGAGATTTAAGCTAGTCGCATTTGAAACAAGCATTTCCGGGGTTATCGCCGAAACTGCATTCCTTGTGGTTATCACCAAGGTTGGTGGCTATTCCATTCAATGGTTGGGACCGAAATTTGGATATCTCGGGGTGATCTCGAGATTAATCGGTCTTCTCGGGGTGTGTTGTTATTGTATCTCTGAGCCTCGGGGTTATCTCCGAGGTTGGAATTGTTACTCCCAGATTGCGATCTGGGGTTGATGCTGAACTTCCGGTGGTATCCAGTATGGATATGGATCGTCTTTTAGGGTTCCCTCTTAAAAGACGAATCTGTCCTCCTGCAATGTTAGTGACAGTAGTACAAAAAATTTCGAGTGTCTACAGATGCCCCTCTTTATCATACTCATACATGGCGATGCATGGGTAGGATAAAGAATCCTAGACACTTGAAACGCAACAAGACAAACATGGTACTATGGATAACAACATGATGCAAATGTATGATGCATGTGTACGGGGTTATAGCCCAACACACTAGGGATGATTGTTGGCTCCTTGTTGCTTCGACTGGGGATTGGCAATGATGACCAGATTTGATGTGTAATCCGAATCTGTTAGGATGTTAATGTTGGAGTTATCACCAA
Source organism: Panax quinquefolius (assembly GCA_020205615.1). Taxonomy (NCBI): domain Eukaryota; kingdom Viridiplantae; phylum Streptophyta; class Magnoliopsida; order Apiales; family Araliaceae; genus Panax; species Panax quinquefolius. Next base: position 41,086,562 of record CM035166.1, read on the forward strand.
ATTCCTGTGTCTTTGATTATGACTTGATCCTGAAGATGTACCTCTTATGTGTAAGAGATCTGTGGGGATAAAGCTTGATCTGTTTGAGGATGTGTATAACATATTCCATCATCTATCCTCTTTGATAACATTGACTTTTTCTGGTTAGTATCGCCAGAGTATGTTAAGATCCTGTTGGATTTACTGCCAACATCAAATGTTGTCAGGGATGCCTGACCTTTATCGACGTGTGAATTAACGGCTGAAACTCTGTGGGTAGATTGTCAAGGTTTCTTAACATCCGCTGTTGTGTAGATCATCGGAACATTGCGTTGTGACCCCCGTCGGGGATATGCTGGGGAATACGAGCAGTCGGGTGTGAAAACCTTGAATAGCTCTAGAGCTCTGATAGATTTAATCGCTATCGGCTGAAATAACATCAAGGCTGCTTGACCTTCGCTGATTTGTATGTCAACGAATGAGCATGCGTTGTTACTCCCGCCAGAGATATACATTGTAACCCCCATCGGGGACTCACGTTGTAACCCCCGTCGAGGACTCACGTAGGGTAACGACCTGGAGTTGGCGGCATCGGACCTGTATAAGGTATTGCCGTATATGATTTGTGACAACTGAGATCATCGGCAAGGTATACCTTGTGTTCGGTGACTACTGATGAGTGATGTCTGATTCAAAGTCTCATCCGAGAAGACCGAGATTGTATCTTTGTTTTGCTTTCAATCGCGTGGCGTTTTATTTCGATTTGACTTTTCTAATCCATAAGAACTCCTTTGCAACTCGAATCGGACCGATCCGGAGGGTGGGACCCACATAGGAAGTGCTTGTGAAGTGCCCTACTGCGTACGCAGTGGGCTGCTGACTAATCGCGGATGATAAATTCCGGTGAGTTGGTCTCACAAGTCATTTTCGACTTGTCATGTGAAGGAAAATCCGTGAGGCACTTTCGAGATCTCTTGAGTTAGCTACTTTTGCAAATTTCATCACCGTACAAGTGTTCTACACTATCCTGGTAACGTATGCATGTATTTTTTTTAGTTTTTATCCATTGGATTGTGAGTTATCGCATAAAATGCATCTAAACACATAGTAATGATTATGTATGCACAAGTGACTTGATAAAAAATATTCAACATAGTAAATGTTAGTATTAAACCATGCTGAACATAATGATGTGAAAAAATTTGACTTTTGAGACAGTCAAATTGGCACCTTTTTCTGCTATTTCTTATCCTATTTGAGGTCCAATGAGCAAAAGGTAGAAAGGCATGACCTTATGCATGATGATTTTGATTTTTAATGCATATATTATGTATATGACTTTGGGGTAGGTGTGCTACTGAATGGCCACCTAGACATGCCTGTGTGCATGTGGATAGTCCTATTTTCAAAGGGGACTATGGCAAAAAATTTCCAAATGTAGGCATTGGGTAGTCATGCATTTTAACTCTATTATATGTTAATGTAAATGCATGCATGCATATAGTCATAAATACATTTTGGAAAGCTCCAGGTAAGGAAATACCACACCCTTTCTGAGGTGATTTGGAGACTTGTTGTCCAGATATCATGGATCCGGATCAGCCGAGCAGTTCCCATAGGACCACTTATGGAATACGGCGGAGGGCTTCCGAAGTGCCTCTGTTAGGTTTGTAATATTCAAGAACGCAATCCAATTGCATAAAAGTGCAGAAACGTGTAAAATCAGAGTTTAAAAATTTACAAACCATAAACCCGGATCACCCTTTATGCACAATTATTAATTAAACGAAAAGATAAAGAATAAAATCATACCCTTGAAGATCGAGCTTCCTCAGGTACAAGTTCACCTCCAAATCCTTTCGCGTTCAACTTGAATCCACCGGGTTTGGTTCCTTCCTTTGATCAACGTTAGCCACCCAAATGTTTGGCCTCTAGAGGTGATCCACCAAGGAAAAATAAAGATTCAAGAAGATGGTGTATTGGCTCAACCCTAGTTTTCTATCTCTATAGAAAGGGCGTACTCTCCAACAAATTAGAATTATGTCGTATGTTTGTAAAAGTCAACAACCCCCACCACCCATAATAAGACTCCTCTTATTTATAGATGTGGGCAACCCACCTTAACAATTAAGGAATTGGGATTTATTTATTTGATTAAATTCTTTTAATTAATTAAGCTCCCTAATCTTATTAGGGATAATTAATTAAACTCTTTTAACTAATTTTCCTTCCTAATCCAATTAGGAATAAATGAGAGTACTTATATTAAATTAATGTCTAAACTCTTTTAGAAATTAAAATAATAATAATTGTAATAATATTAATAAGACTCCTCTTATTAATTTATATTTAATATTTCTAAAATATTAAATAATAAATATTAAGCTATTTAATTTATTCTATCACCACAGATTAAATTAAATATCTTTGAACATAATATTACGATTATGCCATTAACTTCTTAAATAATTATTCTTCCTTTTATGGTGTGACCCTTTAGGTTCTCCATATTAAATAGGTTGTGAATAAATCAATTAGAACAATTCTAATCTTATTTAAATAAATAAATTAAACAATTAATTTATTTAAATAAATAATATTTATTCTGATAGGGATAAGCCTCCCTAGCGATCAACGACTTTCCGGATAATATAGATTTCAACATTAATCATTAAAGAACCTTTGAGTAAATAGTTACCGTACAATTCAATCCTTCCACCATACAATGTCCCAATTAAATATAAGACATGGAATTCTTCATCAAGTCTTATTTTATTTAATTATATGTATTTCGTTCCTTAAATGCATTAACTCAAATAATGCAAATTAGAAACTCCTTTCTAATTTCATTCTTCCTTCGCCAAGGACTCTTTGGGTTGTCATTTATCGAATCACATAGGACATTTCTCTTCTTTTATTAGAAGTGGTAGATTCTTTATTGATCATACATTATCTCCATGTACAACTTATTATACCCAAGCATACCCTTTGATATACCCTAAGGGTCTTAAGGAATAAGTCAAAGTATAACTCATCATACACAAGATACTATGATGATCTCAAGTCCAAGGATCACTTGTACTACTATCACTCTGTGAATTCCTATCGACAGCAAATAAAACTCCATTAGGTATTCCTTAGCGAGCCACGTTCAATTGAACTTATTCTCTAATAAGCACCTACATACTTGCTTTAGTGTCTCCACACAAATGATCATGAGATCAATCATCCTCATCCAATGAAAGCAAGCAACGTATGTACCAATCTATCCCGGATTCACTAATCCCCAATTTAGTAATCCAACGATTGGGAACTATTTTAGTTTTAAGCTTTCTAAGAATTTAGATCTCATTAGAATGATCATCATCATTATTCTAAAAGCGTTGCTTAAAACTATGGGTTTATCACATATTATAAAACAAAGATCATGTAGATAATTAAAAGCCTTTAATAAATTAATACTTTTTATTAATAAATGAATAAGATTGTTACAAAGTATATGCTTTATCATCAAACATGATTGGCTTGTGTGCATACTACTTTCAATCTCCCTTGCACTAAAGCCAATCGTCATGGTATCTTATACTCTTCTTCTCTAAGTGACGATTATCCTGGCCGTTGGATAAGCTTTAGTTAATGGATATGTAATGTTGTTCATGAGAGTCCACTATCTCTATAGTGATTTCCCATCTTTCAATGATTCTATTAATCAAATGAAAGTGCCACACACACATGTTTAGATCCAAGATGAGACTTAGGAACTATTCCTAGTTCTCGTAATGAACTTATCATCCAAACAATCAACTTGCGACTTCATTTATAGCTATATACTTTGTCTTTATCACTAAACCAAAGCAACTCTTTTCTCATTTGGAACCTTTCCAATTCTTTCGCACCAATTGCTCAAGATAACGCTTTTTTTACCTTAAAGTGGATTTTCGTCATCTTCGTCTCGTCGAAAAACTTGAGTCTGTTAAGCCCTCTAGTTTTAATTCGGATCCACCATGTATGCTCACATCTTTAGAGCTTGGGTTAAGAACTTTAAGATGTTTTTCAGCGACTCATAGTGAACTTCTCCGAATATGACCGATCAACATCAGTCTCGTGATATTTCATTGCATACATGATTGTCATTCATGCGACCTCTCTTTTCGAGAGTCTGTGGGGACTATAAAGAGAGATACACTCCATAGCTCATCAACATGAGACATCTCTTGGAGTTTGCCATGCTAAACGACTTTAGCATCAAATGAATATACGTTCCTTGGGTTAAGTCGAGCATCCTCTTAAATATATCTTTATAGATTTTATCCCCAATTAAGATACTCTTCCCAAACCATTCATGGAGGAATGTTTAGACAACTTTATCTTTACTGATTGTAGCATTGGTATGTAATTCCTCATCCGTAGTATATCAACATATAATACTAGAAATTTCACGACGCTCCCATTGACCCTTTTGTATTACTTAGAAGTCTTACCTCATCGAATGTAACTCTGGATCATCATCTTCTATGATGTGTACCTCATCATCATCATCCATGATGAATCCATACCTCCTAGGTATCTTTGGTACTATTCCGATTTACGATTCAATTGTGGTATAATAGTCTATCTCGAGGTTCCTCTTATTTGACTTATAGTGTTTTTGTGGTTCTTGAGCTCTTCAAGATCTATTATCCTCCCACTAGCCCCTTCAATGATAAACACCTTTATCTTGTAAGCGGGGTGTTTCATAATAAACACCTTTTTGCTAAGTAGGATTATAGAACATTTACCCTAAACTTACTTTAGGATGTCCCACAAATCTACACTTGTCAAATCTTGTCCCAAGCTTATCCTTTTGAAACCTTTTCACATAAGTTGGACAACCCCTTATCTTAACATACTTAAGATTAGGAATCCTCCCTGTCTATAACTTTTATGGAGTCTTGGAGCTGGATTTTGAGGTTACCTTTTCGTAGATATGTAGCCATTTCTAGGACATTACCCTAGAGGGATACTGGAATGTCGGTAAAATCATTATGGACAGCACCATGTCCAACAAGGTATGATTTTTCCTTTCAGATACATCAATCAATTATTATGTATCAGGAGGTGTCCATTATGAGAAAACCATTTGAGATGATCTAGAAACTTATTGCACAAGTATTTATTCCTTGATCTAATCAAAGAATCTTAATACTTTGTCAATTTGTTTCACTTTCTAAATTCTTTGAACCTTTCAAAAATTCACACTTGTATTTCAACAAATACATACATTCAACTCTTTGAATGATCATCTCCTTTTCTTATACTAATTTGTTCAATATGCAAAATTATTTTCATGTAAGTCAAGTATACAAAATTTATTAAGTAATATTCGATTCTATACAAAACATTATTATTATAAATAGAACAACAATTGTTCTTAATTATAATACCAAAAATTTTATTGTCCAACAATAAAATGGAAATAATATTTTAACAAGAATTGGAATACAATAACAACTTATCGACTTAATAGATTTGCCTCAATAGGCATTGCTAAACTATAAGTTTCTATGGCTAATATGGCAACCTTTGCTACATTTCCCACATAGGATTACTTATATTTGTTTAGCTTTCTACTTACGCTTGGTCCTTCATAAATCTATATTTATGATAACCAAAGTCGGTATCCAATACCCAAGTAGAACCTTGACTTAAAGAAAAACTTATTTCAATCATGAACAAAAGCGTATTATGTAGAAACTTCACTAAGCTTCTTTGGTTAGCCTCTGCAAGACGCTTCTCGCAGCTTTCTTTCCGGTGTCCGGGCTTATTCTTTGTGGAAGCAAACTTCTTTGATATCCGTATCGCTTTTGCTCTTATTATCCTTTTGTTTACGCCTTTCATTTACCTTCTTTGAATCGTTCTTCTTTTCAGAAGATCCTTTGGCCCCTACCAGTAAGACTTGATCTTTCTTGGTTGGAAAGTGACTCTCAACATTTTTCAACATGTTAAGCAAATCAACGAAGCTGATATCTAGCTTGTCCATATGAAAAATTCACAACAATTGTGAAAGGAGTCCGAGAGTGAGTGCAAGATCAAATCTTGGCTCAACTCTCCATCCATGACAAAACATGTTGTCCTAATTGATCAATCAAATTGATAATGTTAAGGACATGTATATGTACTGTAGTGTCATCAGTCATTCTAGATCGGAAGAGCTCCTTAGATATCTGATATCTTTCAGTCCTACTTTCCTCACCATCAACTACTTGATATGCAGGAATATAGTAAGAGCATCTATAGTTTCATGCTGACGCTGAAGCTCGTTACTCATGGATGCGAGCATGATGCATTGAGCCAACTGTGCATCATCTTGCCACTTTCTAAAAGTAGCAATCTCTTCCTCAGAGGCATTATGCGCAACCATTGCGCGAGGATAGGCATATTAAGGATATAAGATAGCTTTTTCATTATGAGAACTATTCTCAAATTCCTTAACCAATCCGTTTAATTGGCCCAGTTAATTTAACATCTAATATGCTTTGATTGATAGTAATTTAGACATTGTAAAATTTCGTAAATGAATTTGTAATTAACAACATTTTAACATACATTCTTTTATTAATTACCAAAATAAATTAGGTCTTGTTTTAAATTGGTATCTACCACTATTTTCTTCAAACTATATTACCTCACTTATATAGTTCGGCAAAATCTAATTAAAGATTTGCTAGTGAGAATAAGGATCCCATTTCAAATGTATATAGCCTTGTGGTGTCACAACAAACTATATATAAATAAATAGGTAGACAACTTTTGTCAATTACATCAACTATGCAACTCCTTTTCTTTTTGCCTCTTAGATTATTTTGATCAGTGGTGGCACATCCGAATCAAAATTATCCAAGTTAAGTCCGACCTAGCACTCCATATATTCAAAAAGAAAATATCATCCTTGTGATGACACAACAAAATAATATTGTTCAATTTTCTTTATAAGCATCAAATGTGATAAATTAACATCTTAAATACTTAATACTGCCTTGTGGTGACACAACAAACTCATATTAAATATTTAATACTCTATTAATTTTATCATGCTAGAAGAAAGCGACGTTCGATATTCCAAATATCTTTGAACGCTTAGGACTTAATATAAAAATTGAGGGGTTTGTTATTAATTTGTCTCATCTTGTTTTAGCATGCATGCATATATATATATAAAATACGCGTATATTAATAAAACACGAAGCATGTTTGCATAATATATAATATATATATAGTATAAGCATGCACATATAGAATCTACTATATTCTACCCGGATTGATTATGGACTTTTATTCTAGTTTGGTTCACTAGAGCCACCAAGTGAACCAAAAGGTCAAACCCTAGGGGTGCAAGAAATAATATTTAAATATAACTATTACATTTAAACAGGGCTCCATTACAAAACGGGTCTTCAAGCGCTCTATGCTCCTTGATCTCCAATTCTTCAAAATTAATTCTAACTATTCCTATTACATAACTATTTTAAAATAAATAGAAACCTTGATCAGCAGTCAAGGGGAAGTACATAGGAGAGAAATAGAATTTACATTAATAAAATTAGAGAAGACGAGGTACGCAGACCCAATTTAATAAAACTCATACATTCATGCATCCAACTAAAATAAATCCAATCGCATTGTCAATAGTCCATAATCAATCCCATTTATTATCATACACATCACCATACGCATCAATAAATAACATTCATCTTATGAATAATAAACATTTAATATATATATTGATATCATTTAATGGGCAAATTTAGTTAGTATAAAATCTATTTTTGAATCAAAATAAACTCCTTTATTTTAATCCAAATTTAAATCAAAATAAAACTATTTTATTTTAATTTATCCAATTTTGAATAAAATAAACTATTTTCTTTTAATCAAAATTTTAATCAAAATAAACTCCTTTATTTTAATTAATTATGGAATCCAATTCCATATATAAAAAAATCTTTATTAAAGGAAACACGAATTCTTTTCTTATTTACAAATAAACTCTTTTATTTTAAATAATATGAAATCTAATTTCTTATCAAAATAAACTCCTTTATTTAAGGAAAAATAGAATCCAATTTCAACTCTAATTAGTTATCATGGAATCCAATTCCAACTCTAATTAGTTAGCATGAAATTCTAATTTTAAAATTAAAATAAACTCTTTTTATTTTAATATTAAAATAAACTTTTATTTTAAAATTAAAATAAACTTTTTATTTTAAAATTAAAATAAACATTTTATTTTAATTATAAAACAATTAAGAATAATATATATATATATATATATATATATATTAACAGTATATATAATAATATATATATATATTAGTACTAGAATATATTATATATATATATAATACAAAGATATATATATATATATTATATATATATAATACAGTATATATATTATATATATATATAGTATGGAAATATTCCAACTTGATATCCTCACGTTAATATCATATATATATATAATATAATATAAGTAATCAAAAGATTACATATATGTATTTATAGATGACTACATCCCGCAACCATTTTGAGAACACAAATGAAAATCATATTCTACTAAAAAAAGTCAACTGATATCTATCAGACTTACTCGATATGTCAGGGTGTCACCGACTTCAAATTTAAGATCTACAATTCTTAGTTGTTTTAAGTGTTCACTTTAAATCATTTAATTCATTGAAATTCCTTTTTTTTATTTATTTATTTAAATTTTATACAATAAAATTATGCCCAATTAAATTGTTCTAAATACATATCAATATACATATCAAATCTGAACAATTAATAATTTGCATAAAGGTTTGGCTCGATGCCAATTTATTAGGTTTGTAATATTCAAGAACGCAATCCAATTGCATAAAAGTGCGGAAACGTGTAAAATCAGAGTTTGAAAATTTATAAATCATATACCCGGATCACCCTTTATGCACAATTATTAATTAAACGAAAAGAAAAGAATAAAATCATACCCTTGAAGATCGAGCTTCCTCGTGTACAAGTTCACCTCCAAATCCTTTCGTTCAACTTGAATCCACCGGGTTTGGTTCCTTCCTTTGATCAACGTTAGCCACCCAAATGTTTGGCCTCTAGAGGTGATCCACCAAGGAAAAATAAAGATTCAAGAAGATGGTGTATTGGCTCAACCCTAGTTTTCTATCTCTATAGAAAGGGCGTACTCTCCAACAAATTGGAATTATGTCGTATGTTGTAAAAGTCAACAACCCCCACCACCCATAATAAGACTCCTCTTATTTATAGATGTGGGCAACCCACCTTAACAATTAAGGAATTGAGATTTATTTATTTGATTAAATTCTTTTAATTAATTAAGCTCCCTAATCTTATTAGGGAGAATTAATTAAACTCTTTTAACTAATTTTCCTTCCTAATCCAATTAGGAATAAATGAGAGTACTTATATTAAATTAATGTCTAAACTCTTTTAGAAATTAAAATAATAATAATTGTAATAATATTAATAAGACTCCTCTTATTAATTTATATTTAATATTTCTAAAATATTAAATAATAAATATTAAGCTATTTAATTTATTCTATCACCACAGATTAAATTAAATATACGAAATATAATATTACGATTATGCCATTAACTTCTTAAATAATTATTCTTCCTTTTTTATGGTGTGACCCTTTAGGTTCTCCATATTAAACCGGTTGTGAATAAATCAATTAGAACAATTCTAATCTTATTTAAATAAATAAATTAAACAATTAATTTATTTAAATAAATAATATTTATTCTACAATAGGGATAAGCCTCCCCTAATGATCAACGACTTTCCGATAATATAGATTTCAACATTAATCATTAAAGAACCTTTGAGTAAATAGTTACCGTACAATTCAATCCTTCCACCATACAATGTCCCAATTAAATATAAGGCATGGAATTCATGTCAAGTCTTATTTTATTTAATTATATGTATTTCGATCCTTAAACGCACAACTCCAAATAATGTAAATTAGAAACTCCTTTCTAATTTCATTCGCCGCCAAGGACTACCTGGGTTGTCATTTATCGAATCACATATGACATTTCTCTTCTTTTATTAGAAGTGGTAGATTCTTTATTGATCATACATTATCTCCATGTATACAACTTATTATACCCAAGCATACCCTTTTGATATACCCTAAGGGTCTTAAGGAATAAGTCAAAGTATAACTCATCATACACAAGATACTATGATGATCTCAAGTCCAAGGATCACTTGTACTACTATCACTACAGAATTCCTATTGACAGCAAATAAAACTCCATTAGGTATTCCTTAGCGAGCCACGTTCAAATGAACTTATTCTCTAATAAGCACCTACATACTTGCTTTAGTGTCTCCACACAAATGATCGTGAGATCAATCATCCTCATCCAATGAGCAAGCAACGTATGTACCAATCTATCCGGATTCACTAATCCCCAATTTAGTAATCCAACGATTGGGAACTATTTTAGTTTTAAGCTTTCTAAGAATTTAGATCTCATTAGAATGATGATCATCATCATTATTCTAAAAGCGTTGCTTAAAACTATGGGTTTATCACATATTATAAAACAAAGATCGTGTAGATAATTAAAAGCCTTTAATAAATTAATACTTTTTATTAATAAATGAATAAGATTGTTACAAAGTATATGCTTTATCATCAAACATGATTGGCTTGTGTGCATACTACTTTCAGCCTCGTCCCCGTTCTGTCAGACAGCCTCGTCGGTTGGTGGAAGCTGTGATTCGCCTTGTCCGGGCAGATGTGCCAGACGTTGATGATGAGGAGGCGGATATTCCGATTGAGGATCCCGCCCCTTCTGCACATGTCCCTCGTAGGGAGCTTCCGAGTATTCAGGTGGCAAACCCAGAGTTGCTGGGTGATTTGAGCAGACATCCATCGATGTACTTGCATGCTAACGAGGTATGGCTTTAGACTTTGATCTTCCTTCTTTCCTATTGATGAGGATTAAAGGATTTTGATGTTGATCTGCATTTCATGCAGGGTCCTAGTTTTACACAGCCTCGAGGGAACTGGTTCAACATTCACTCCATGTACCAGGCGCTTCATCCTGACTATAGAGCGGTAGTGCATGAGTGGGGATTTGGGGCATTTTTCTCTATCCTTCCCCGTCGTTGTCCCTAGGGTTACCTTAGGGCATTGTCTGAGTGATGGTTTCATCAGACTCGGTCACTCCATCTGCTGGATTACGAAGTGATGATGACGCCTATGGATTGGCGATTTATCACAGGTATGGAGTTTGGAGGGAGCCAGTGCCTTGCATAGCGAACATTACCCCTACTGCCGTTAGATCCTTGTTAGGAGTTCCGGTGGAGGCGCTTAAAGGCAGGACTGTCCGTTCAGGTCCATTGAGCGTAGATGCTATGAGCGGGCTTTTGAGTGAGCCCATGCCTGATGATGTCAGAATCAGGGATCGCGTTCTGCGATGATTGTTCCTGATGATCATTCGAGGCTACTTCATAGCAGATAACTCTTCTACGGTATCTTTCGCTTTGATCAGCGCCACACGTGATGTGGACCGTATTGGAGAGTATGATTGGGGCTCCTATACCTTTGCCTATTTCCTCCGGGGCATGCATATGCGCTCACAGGGTTTGACCGAGCTTGGCTAGGGTTTTACCCATTTCTGTTGGTGAATATTTCTCTTGTCTTTTCCCATTTATAGGTTAAGAGTGTTTACTGATAGCAGATGTTTTTGCCATTGTGTTGGCAGTTTTGGGCATACGAGAGGCTCCCATGTTTGCGTCCTGTGAGTGTGTTAGGTTTAGATACATATCCACGAGGACGACGATGGCACCATTCTATTTTCACGGAGGTCCACAGAATGAGGATTCACTCACCGCCAGTGTCTGTGGAGTTGTTGACGGTGATACCATTACATGGATTCCCCGTCAGGGAACATTTGACCATCGGCTTTGAGGATGGACACCGACTGAGTCGAGTACTTGATTTCCACCGGAGAGTTCCTCTCTTCACAGATGGAGGTGGGAGCTCTATTTAGAGAGCGTGCTATTAGGAGCACCACTGGGGGAGATTCAGATATCCGATCTTGCCTCCCGCCAAAGCGTCATTGACCAGTATATCACGGTCACCACATCTTTGATATCCCATTATTGGGAGTTGTGGTTTTGCATTATTAGAGGGTCCATGTACTCAGGAGATGTTCTAGCGGTGGTGGTCCCCTCGTACTATTGGAGTCCAGTCCCACGCCACACAGTTTATGGGGGATATGGTTCTAGGATCCTTGATGATGACGGATTGGGTAGCTTGTTTCCAAGCTCCGACTCATATGACCCAGATTGATAGTTTGACCCGGCAGTTGGACCAGGCACATATATTTATCCTGCATTTGGGTAGAGATCCAGCAGAGGCGGAGTCATTTGTTCCTTCCAACTCAGGCGCTGGCCCCTCAGATGACCCATTTGGTTTTGCCGGTGCAGATCCTCCTCTTTATAGGCCTGACATCCATGTTGATAGAGATCCAGTGACTCAGGAGGAGTTACATCAGGTGGACAGGATTGATGATGTGGACATCGACACCATGGTCTTCTTCTAATGTGTATTATTGTTATATCTTTTGATAGGCCTCCGTTAGATATTGGGTGGCTGTTCCCCATTCTCGCTATATCTTTTGATAGGCCTCTGTTAGTAGTAGGGCTACCGTGCCCCATTTCCTGTATTTGTAGTCATGACAGAGTGATGTATTAGATGATGATATACTTAGGAATGTATACTTTTTTTTTCCATTCCCTATATCATATTGCCATCCATTATTTGTTATGCATGTATCATGTTATGCATATGTATGTATGTCGGAGATATTCTAAGCATTGACCTGGATGGTCTTATGACACTACCGCATGTGGATGTCTTCTTCGATAGTTATCCGTATAGATCATACCCCACCGCCAGTGGTGGTATTGGGTATGTGATCGTGGTATGATAGCATGTCATCACGAACACGGTGTGGCATAGAGAGATCATTGTTGTAGCATACCATGACTTTATTGCCTTTTCAGGTTCCCGCAGGGTTTGTGGATGGGATGCTAGAGCATTGGCTACCGGATATGCGGTATTCCGATTCGGCACCCATGAGTTGACTCTACTACGGAGGAGTATGCACGAGTTGGCGATCGCTTTTAAACAGACCTTGCGTCTTGGCTTTGGGAGACATGAGTAGCGGTTCATGACTCTCACGGGATTATGAATAGAGTAGTGCAGACGCGGTGACATCCGCCACGTGATATCCCAACTTTTTTGTATGATGATTTGGCTCGGAGGATAGCTATTCACACGACATTCCAGGATTTCATCAGACCTTGGGAGGACCATTGGCGTTTGGCGAGGTTGATGTCTCGATGCTATGCTTACTGTCATATGTCTATATGTCGCGTTATATGGATGAGATAGACATTGGTGTTATCATGGCCGTGAGAGCTCTTAGAGAGGGTCGCACCATTGTACCTATGATTGTAGGAGAGACCCTGCGGTCAGCATCCTACTGCTGTACTTACCCGACAGGAGTTTTTATGGGTAGTTCGGTCATGCTATATGTGTGGTTTATGTCACACTTGAGACCGATTGGCACTCTTAGATGGCATGGGTATTGGTTCACCCATGATGTAGCCATGTCATTCTCCTTTTAGCCGTCGGAGTGTATAGATGCTCTGTCTTGGTCCGCATTTTTGGCAGATATCAGAGATCCATTCAGCATATTGTCGTGCTCGGGGCTTTGCTCACCATCTGACTTCATTACTCACGCTTGGCATGGACTTCCTCCCTCCGGGTCGGCTTGAGAGGCGTGGACTACTTATCACCCATTTTGGCGTGATGTCATGATTCGACCGGTTCGGGCCCAAGATTTTCATCCTTTCGAGGGGGCGATAGGTCAGCATTCAGCTTCTCGATATCTCTCAGCAGAGGACCGATCCCATGTGTATGCTTGTTAGCATCGCCGTGAGATAAATTGCTTTTTCATCGATCATCCGGTTATTCTGCGAGTATTAGAATGGATGGAGACAGAGATTTTATCGGTTTGTAGTGATGTCTGCGATCTGGGATAGCGAGTCGACGATGTAGAGCCCATGGAGGACATCGATACCTACATCGAGGAGGAGCCCATTCTTTGGGTTGCCGACATTTCTTCCGGATTCTCCTAGTACCGGATGTTGTGATTCAAAGATTGGCATAGTACTTAGAGCGAGTCTTCATCGATGACCTTTGAGAGAGATGGGGCTCGATCTATGATGTTGGCCGCCTTGATGGGAGGGACGCAACTACTAGAGAGAGACAAGGTATTAGCTCGTAGAGATGCCGTTGTTGTTGTTGAGCGGGATGAGGCCAGATTAGCCAGAGACGCAGTGATAGTTGAGTGGGATAGTGCCATATCTGCCCGGGATGTAGCCGTCACAGATAGTCTGTAGTGAGATCCTTACCTGGCGCATGATTGCAGAGATGAGCGCATATATTGATGATCATATGGTCACCATGTAGATAGCTGCAGATCTGTTGGGTCATGTGGATATTCTCGTACAGGAGACCACAACCTCGCCTCCGTCTTCTGAGAGGGACGCCATGTTGGGCTTGTTAGCTCGCATATACCCTGACTTGTAGATGAGCTTGTATTTACCTGCACATACTAGCTTAGCCATTTTGTCATGTACAGTTTACATTGTATATATATCAAACAACATTATATATATGACAGGGAAATATATTTTTGGATCACTTCCCTTTTAGATATGCCTTCCTATTTGCTTGATATTTTGCTTGCTGCTCTAGGGCTTGTGGTCTTGATGTATTCTGAATTCCTCCTGGGTGGATAGACATTGAGTTGTCTCTGGATAGTTCAGAATGGATCATCGATCTATGTGTATCCCTACCATCTTTGGTATCTTGGGACTGGTTTTTGTATGGAAATGTGGAGAGGAGTGTGGCTTTCCTCTCTGAGATTGACCACACGAGATGGTGTGAAGATTTCTATTTAGGAGAAGCCTAGTTAATTCCATCTCTTATGGATTGGTGTTGCTCTTCAAGGTATGCCCGCAACTTAGATGGTCGCCGAATCTCCTATTTGGGAGGAGTTCAGGTAATTCCATCCCTTTGGTCTGAAGCCAAATGAAATGTTGTGGATTGAAGTTTGATCCCAGTACCAACTGACAAGGATTTGTGTTTTTGTAGAGGGTGAGACCGCACCATGAATGGTAGCCTACGTACTCCTATTGAAGAGGAGATCAGGTCTGCGTAGTTCAAACCTGGTGTAAGAGGTTCAACGCTGTATATGGCTGAAATGGTGTAGGAATGTTTTTTATTGTTTTTGTGAGGAGAAGATGGTAGAAATGTTTTTGTTGTTTTTGTTTTATTGCGACCAGGCCATATGAAATGGTTGCCTACGTACTCCTATTGAAGAGGAGATCAGGTCGACGTTGTTCGCCCCTCAGGCGAGAAGAAAAGCGTAATCCCATGTGCAGGTCAGAGTGCGGAGAAGAGAAAGTTTAATCCTAGGTTAAGGATAAACTGTAGGTATGAGAAGTTTGATCCCAGGTATGGGTAGCCAAACTGCAAATGCGAGAGGTTCAATCCGCGGTGGGATGACCTAAGTTGTAGGAGCGTAAAGGAGAAAGCCAGGCTGCTGGCTTTGAAAAGTATGTTTCCCTGAGGGGCAAAGTGTAGAAAAGTTGTATGTGGTAAAGGGTTAAAGAACCGGAATGACTGGTGATCTGATGGTTCCGCACCAGGGTGTTTGTGAATTACTTCAGACATAATACCGTTTCACGGTGTCCGAGTTGATGAGTTGTGAAAATTCATCGCCGTCCATTTCTTGCATTCTGAGAGCGCCCCCTGTCAATACTTCCTTGACAATAAACGGGCCTTCCCAGTTAGGAGCGAATTTTCCCTTAGATTGATCTTGGTTGTCAAGGATCTTCTTCAAAACCAAGTCATATTATTTAAACTGCCGTAGCCGGACCTTTTTGTTGTAGGATCTAGCGTTCCTTTGTTGGTATAACTGACCATGGAAGATAGTCGCGGTTCGCCTTTCGTCTATTAGAGACAATTAGTGATACCTATCTTGTACCCATTGGTCTTCATCCAGCTGAGCGTCTACCAACACTCGAAGGGATTCCATTTCAACTTCTATGGGGAGCACTACTTCCATCCCATAGGTTAAAGCGTAGGGGGTTGCCCCAGTGGAAGTGCGCATTGAGGTTCTGTAGGCTAACAGCGTCAGAGGCAATAGGTCTGGCCAATCTTTGTGGTTGGCGGACATCTTTTGCATAATCTTCTTGATGTTTTTGTTAGCCGCTTCAACCGCACTGTTCATCTTCGAACGATAGATGACGGAGTTAAGATGTTTGATGTGGAATTTACCGCATAGCTCCTTCATCATTTTATTGTTGAGGTTCTTAGCATTGTCAAACACAATCATCTCTGGTTGTCTATATCGACAAACGACATTGTTTCTGATAAAAGCAATGATGACTTCTTTAGTAACCCTGGGGAAGGAGGCTGCTTTTACCCACTTGGTGAAGTAGTCGATCATGGTGAAGATAAATCGATGACCATTACTGGCTTTAGGCTCAATGGGCCCGATAACGTCCATTCCCCACATTGAGAAGGGCCAAGGTGAACTCATATTGTGGTGTTCCCGTGGAGGGGCGTGTATAGCATTCCCATGAATCTGGCATTGATAGCATCTCCTGACGTGGTCATTGCAATCAGCTTTGATAGATAGCCAATAATGTCACATCACGAGGACTTTCTTAACAAGGAGGGGCCACTCTCATGGGGCCACAGACTCCACCATGGATTTCATCCATAAGCCTTTGGGCTTGATCTTTGTCTAAACATCTGAGGAGACCTAGTCCTGCATCTCTTTTGTAGAGTGCATCTCCACTCAAGTAGAATTTCATAGCAAGTCGATGGATCCACCTTTTCTCAGTTGGACCCGCCTCTGCGGGTGTAGATCCATCTCGTAGGTATTCTTTGATATGTTGATACCAAGGATGTTGGATGGGAGGTAGCTCATCCAATACTTCTCCAACGTAATTCCCATAGGCTGGGGCCTTGTGCAGGGAAATTGTGACGCTTGGCAAATGTTTCTAGTCTGATATGCGAATCAGGGAGGCCAAAGTTGCTAACGCGTCCGCAAAGTCATTCCTATTACGAGGGACATGTAGAAAGGAGATTTTTTCGAACTCCAAAGCCATCTTCAAAACCTATTGATGGTAAGGCAGCAAATGTAGTTCCTTGGTTTGATAGATTCCGGTGGATTGTCTAATTACCAACTCTAAATCTCCAAGGACAGTTAACCGTCTGATGCCCATTGAACGGGCAAGTTTTAGTCCCACGAGACAGCCTTCATACTCAGTCGTATTGTTGGTGCTTTCAAACTGTAACTTGACGGCAATGGGATACTGCTCCCCCATACCAGATACTAACCGCCGCCCAGCTCCGTAAACTTCCATATTAATGACTCCATGAAAATACATCTTCCATGATTGGCGATATCAGATCGATGGTGTTCTTTGCCTTTGTCATTACTCCTTCATCAGGGAAATATGTTTCCAAGGGTTTGAAATCCCCTGAAGGTGCGGTGGCCAGTTGATCCGCGATTCCTTGACCTTTGATGGACTTTTGAGTCACATATACGATGTCAAATTGTTGTAGGATCAACTGCCATCTGGACAGCCGACAATTTAACATAGGTTTGTTGAACACGTACTTGAGAGGATCCACGCGGGATATGAGATGGGTTGTGTGACCATGGCGGTAATGCTGTAACCTCATGGAAGCCCATGATAAAGCATAACACGTCTTTTCGATCAGAGTGTACTTGTGTTCACTGCTGCAGAACCTTTTGCTAAGGTAATAGATAACTCGTTCTTGGCCTCTATCGTCTTTCTGTCCCAACATGCAGCCCATGGCATTGTCACTTACGGACAGGTACATGAATAGGGGAACATCATCCCTGGGTGGTACCAAGACGGGAGCTTTGATTAGCTATTTCTTGATTGTGAGGAAGGCATTTTTACACTCATCATTCCATTTCATGGAGGAGTTCTTCCTTAATAGCTTGAAGATTGGCTCACAGGTTGCTGTGAGTTGGGAGATAAACCTGCTAATGAAGTTGATTCTTCCCAAAAATCCCCGTATTTCCTTTTCTGTCTGAGGAAGGGCATTTCAGTGATGGCTTGGATTTTGGCAGGATCCAGCTCAATTCCTTTGTGGCTGACTAGAAATCCTAGCAACTTGCCTGATTTAACGCCAAAGGCGCACTTAGCTGGATTCAACTTCAAGTTGTACTTACGCAATCTGTTGAACAACTTTCTGAGATGGTCTATATGGTCATCTTCCTTCCGGGACTTGACAATGATGTCATCCACGTAGATCTCGATCTCTTTATACATTAAGTCATTGAAAAGAGCCATCATAGCTCGTTGATAGGTGGCTCCGGCATTGATGAGGCCGAATAACAACCGTCTATAACAAAAAGTTCCCCAAGGCATGATGAAAGCAGTTTTCTCATGATCTTCCTCAGCAACCATGATCTGATGATACCCCGCAAAGCAATCAGTAAAGGAGTACATGTCGTATTGCGCAGTATTGTCAATGAGAATACTGCTCCGATGGTGGAGCCGGAGGAGTGAATAATTTTTTTTCCATTTTGAACTCTGCTGAGGATTTTGTTCTATCTACGTGCTTAGTCAGCAAAAACTATCCATGTGTAAGTGGAGTTAGTCTAAGTGGCAAGTCTGTTATCGGCAGGGGCACAATTGACCCAAATTTCGTAACGTCAAGTGTATTTTTGAAAAAAAAGGTATAGGGAGCACGTTAGACATCGGGGTAAACGTCGGGGGAATTTTTAGACCTTTGCCCATATTCTATAATGTAAAACATTACAGTTGTTTGATGCGTATGATACGCCATTAATTTTATTGTATTTTAATATTTAAACAAATAAATCTACTACTACATCAAATGTTTTACTGGTTTGTTTTAAAAAAAAAAATACTATAAACAGTAATATAGATATTAGCGAGGTATTTAAGTCTTTTAATTATTTAACTTAATATGTATAGGTATTTTGTTTTAGAAAAAATAAGAGATGATATTTAGGAGGGTGTATTCAATAAAGACTTTTAAGTATATTTTTTTAAGTGAGAGATTTTTGTAAAGTTTGCATATTTTAATCACTTTGAAAATTACTTTTAAAGACTTTCATGAAATGAGTGACAAACTTTTATAGACTTTCTACCAAGACTTTCATAGACTTTTGTATACTTCTAATATATCTTAAAGCTTATATTCATTGTTAAAAAGTCAACAAAGATCTTATATTTTAGATGAAATGAGTACGATATTAAATAATATTAAAATATTTTGACCATGTCACAACCTAATTTGAAATAAAGGCATTGTTAAAAGTTAGATTATTAGATCATACTCGATCAATTACAAGAAAATGTCATATTTCATAATTTTTATATTTCATAAAAATGTCATTTTCTACTAAACGTAATATAAAATAACAATTTCGATTTTAAAATTGTTTTGTTGTTGTTTTCCTATTAAGTCATTATTACTAAACTAACAATTTATAATTTTCAACAAATAACAAAATTATCAAATTTATTACTTTTAAAAATAAACATAAAACAAAATACATCCTTAATACTTACAAATATAATAAATGAGATTTTTTTATGGGAGAGAACAAATATAAAATGATATTAAAATATTTGTTATCTCCATTTATACCATTGATTTTATTTGAAACTCGGAATGCTACTCCATCTTTTTAACCCCTCCTTATCTCTCTCCTCACCTGCTATAATAGCTCTTTCCCTTTTTGGGTTTTTATTTTGAGAGGACTGAGGTAGAGAGAGAAAGTGAGACATATATATATATTGTTTTTATTCTCTTCTTTGTTTGATCTACTCTATCTCTATCTCTATCTCTTTCTCTTTCTCTTTCTGCTATGTTTATCTTCTCTCTTTCTGAAATATTTGAAAGTCTTTAAAGATGAGGTCACACTTTGGATATGAGTATTTGTTCATCTAAAGTCTGTCAAACTCTATCATTTTGATAGAAATCTGAAAAATCTATGACTTTTTGAATATCAAAATACTTTTATAGACTTTGTAAAAGTCTCAATTCAATACCACTTAACTTTTAAAGACATTACAAAAGTTGTAATTGAATACCAGTAAACTTTTATAAACTCTTTAAATGTCATGATTAAATATAACCAAACTTTTAAAGTCTTTAAAAATCCTAATTGAATACACCCTCCTTATACTCTAAAAATTGTCACTTGAAAAAAAAACCTATTTCTCAAGTGTATAATAAAGGTAGTTTTTTGTTTAAATCAGATTATATTATTAAGTCTGTTGGACAGTATCTTCCTATAACTCAAGATCATATGACTGTTGAGATGTTACCCAAGAGGTTACCGGAAGAAGCTGTAAAAAGAGGCTATAAATATTTGCATATTGGTTGGTAGAATTATTCTCATCAATTTTATTCTTTTTATCCCCCCCCAAAAGGGAAATTATAACCTTTTGGACGGCTCCAATGTTTAAGAAAAACAAAGAAATCAACATTTTTTCCCAATTCTTTTAAGAAATCGTAGTAAATGTTGCGAATTAATTGAATACACCCTCCTTATACTCTAAAAATTGTCACTTGAACTCTATTATACAATCAATTTTTTATACAATTAAATCTAACACTATAATGGAGCTCATATACATATTTTTGGAATTCAAATATTAAATTCTTTTTTGTTGTTGGGTGCATAATTAATTATATATAAACCTAGAGCCCAATCAGAGTAATTTAAATAACACAGTTCAACTAATCAGACTATCAATTCTTATATATAAAAGCAGCAACTATCCTTTCAATTGAAAAACTCAACTTCAAATTAAAATTTTTTGTAACACCCCCTTTCCGAAATAGAAAGAGAAGTTACTCAAAATACAACAAAACTGATGAATATATAACAATGCTCTAAACCACAAAAGGATAATCTCATAATGATTAAATGTCATAAGACAAACCATAATAAATGTCATACTGGCTCAAACCACAATCTAAAATAACTATTACAACTCTAAATAAATCAATGTATTAACCTAACAAAATATATCAAAACCATTGAATAGAAGAGAACTCTCATCACACTTGCCCTTGATCCCCCAGATTACCTGCTGAAAGAAAAATACAGCATGAGCCAAATGCCCAGTACGGATATAAAGTACAAAATAAAGAACTGAGATAACTAACTCAATTTAATGAACTGAACTGCAATGAACAAAACTAATACAACATAATAATAAGCTGAATCAAATGGTTGGGTATTATTTTTTACCGAGCTCAAAAATATACCTCGCCACATAAGCAAGTTAAATAATGCCACATAGGCAATCAAAATAATGTCATACAGACAGTCACACATCAGACTGCGCAATCCAGATGCATGCAAAATCGAAAGGCGTGTTTGACACAAACATCACCAATCCGCAAAAATGAACAGAACATAAAACTAGGGTCGACCCATACGCCTCCTACAACAAATCACCAAGCGGCCAACTCCCACCGGAGCACAAAACGGAGACACCGTGGACTGATCACACCGTCACGAAAGGTGTCACGCCTCGGTGCCAAGAGGACATGCCTGTGGTACCCCCACAGGTGGTTATAGTTCATGAGTACCCTACGGTATATTCTAACAAAAATATCATGTCACAACACATGCGACACAATATCAACACAAGGGGTTTTGATATGTACATGTTAAATCGAAACAAATCATCAACACAAGTCTCCAAAATATATTACATATACATTTCTACAATTATCAAAATAATTTTATAGACATGATACACTAGTCTAATGAGTACAAATAAGAGTTCCAAATATCGATGCCAATACAAAACTATCACAAGGATTTAAGAATGAACAATCATGTGAAACAATAACAAACTTCTATACAAAAAGCAAAACGAACAAACTAAAATAATAATAAAAAAAGATTATCGCTGAAGGAGTACGGAATCCGTACCTGGAGCAAGTAATGTAATACCCATATTATTATTCCAAATATTATTTGCTAAACTCCTCTCGCCCAAACTAATCAAAATAATAAATAAATAATTAACTTATAACTTAATGATAATTATGTTATCAAATTTAATCATCCTTATCTTTTATAATTTTGTTACTATGACATATGTCGATTAATCAATTCTATTAGTTAATAATTATATTTTATTTCTTTGTAATATACATGCAGACATTTATTTCTGGACATTAGTATTTGTTTAAGTTCTGATCCATTCAAGTTTTGATCCATTACTAATTAATTTGAAAAAAAAAACTTCAGGTCAGCAACCAAACCATACACAAAATTTAATTTGCATGTTATTCGAATGGGACCAATATGGAATCATTAAATAGTATATATATATATATATATATATAGGATAATATTACTACAGTATACTACAAATAATCCAACATCAAATTCCTTTGGTCTATATCATATAAAATTATGAATATACACATTAGTAGAAAGCAATACACATCTTATGAGATTTTCATTATTGACTTAAGATTTGTAAAAACAAATGTTGGGCTTGTTTCGGGTTTAACAAAACAGACACACTCGTGCAAGTATACACGGTCAACAAGTAATATAGAGTAAGTTAAGTATCGTTCCCACGGAGAAAGGTAATTATTGCTAATCTATCATGCACAACTTTATAGCTATTTCTGGCTGCTTAAACGATCGAACAAAAGGTGAATTAAAAACTAAAATGATTATCAACTCAAATTAACTAATTAACAAGTGAAGAGATTCAAATTGGAAAGATATGGGATCCTAATGTCACTTAATGCTTTACCCAGATTATACACCTCTTGTTAAACTTGATTAATAACTATGGAGTGCTAGCCGAGAGCACGAAAGTGAAACATGATTATTTTTCAATACACCATGTTCATATCACATAAAATCCACAAAATTAGATAGAATTCATATGAACACCAATATTACCTAACCCACTATATGTCTATGTGAATTACAAGTAATATCAATTTAAATGCAAGCTCTCTCAACGACTACACATGGCAAGCCAGTATATGTCTATCCTGATTACGAATCAAAAAATCTATCAATGCAAATTTCATAAACATATGCCAACAAGGTCAAATCTGAACTTATATTTCCTCTTTTAATTCCATACAAGTTATTAGGGTAGATTGTGATCAAGCATCTAAGCAATAAGAACAACCAAGTTAGGCAATCCAACTATAATCAATCAAGCATCACAATAAGGCATATAGAACTGAACTACACAATAAGATCCATTAGAATCCCATAATGGTGGTTAGTTCATCTCTGAGTTAACAACCATTATGGGATATGAACCAAGCATGAGAAATCACAATGAAAATAAAGAGATTAAAAAGCATAGAGAATGCAACTCTGATTAATCCCTGCTCAAAGCAAGCTTCCAAACTCAGTTCATAACCACAATCGATCCAAAGTAAAACTTCAATATTCATAAGCTATTAAATCTAAAGAGAGAAGCAAAAATAGTAGTAGAAAGCTATGAAATCTGTCTAGCTCTATGAAACCCTAAAATAGAAAATATAACTGATAAATAATGATGTCTTGTAACTAGCAAATACACCCCTTTATAGTAATCACGCTACAACAGACTTAAAATAAAAAGTCAGATTTTAAAGAGCCTTGATTTTGGCGTACACAAGACCGCCCAGATATAGCAATTGGTAGCGCGGGGTGCCATCTTGATGTCTCGGAATGTTCTGGCGTGGAGTCTTGTTGACATCAGACTACACTATGGTGCGGCCGCGCGGATGCTTTATGCTGTAATCTGCTACAATCTGCTGCTATCTTGCTGCTGGTGTTTTGCTGCTACATTGCTGTTGATTTCTTCTTTCTTCCTTCACTAACTACTTCAATCTTCACTTGACTCGCTCAGACGTCCTCCTCACATGAACTTGCTCAACTTCATTCCTCATTCCAGCATAAGCTCACCATGCTTTGCCACTTCTATGCCATTGCCATGCCTTTGTCATGCCTTATTAGTTTGCTTGATGCAACCTACAAAACAAGAATAAAAAGCAATCAAACAATACTAAAAATGCTTGAGTTTAAGCATAATTCTAGCAAGTTGATCACCAATAAGTAGGTATAAAACCTACTTATCAAATTCCTCCAAACTTGAACTATTGCTTGCCCTCAAGCAATAAACACAAATGCGAACTAACAAATGCAAACTACATGCTATACAAATGAATCCCAAGATTTTCAGTCATGTCAAGAATTCTAATAAGATGTGCCTTAGAGAAATCATAAGATTTATGAACAAAGTATCAAACTAAGCTAAAGGCATATGGATATACAATTAGATAATCACAACCTGCTATAAAGATGCTGTGTGTGTGTTGTGTTCACAGATAAGTTTGACAAAGGTGAATATTCCAATGCTATACTTCTTAAGAAAGAAAACTGAGGTTTCAAATCAAGAACTATGCGCATA
Source organism: Panax quinquefolius (assembly GCA_020205615.1). Classification (NCBI taxonomy): domain Eukaryota; kingdom Viridiplantae; phylum Streptophyta; class Magnoliopsida; order Apiales; family Araliaceae; genus Panax; species Panax quinquefolius. The sequence goes on from CM035166.1 coordinate 41,111,178, forward strand.
AATGAAGAAACAACCACTCCAACACATTAGTACAAGCTAAGGTTCAACAAATGGTTTATTCTGCTTTATTTTACTCACGAGGGCGATTTTTGCACTTTTCCGCGGTTATTATTTATATATTATCCATGGTTGTGCAATGTCTCATTCTCTTAGGCTTTTCAATGCTACCTTAGCGAGCTTTCGACCAACGACTCCCAAGCCATTAAGGCCTTAGGGCGCTAGGTGTAGAGACATCCCCTCGGGCGTACTGACTCAAAATAGCAAAGGCCACAAAACAAGACTAGACACGGTGTTTTTTTTTTCATTTTTTTTCATTTTTTTTCATTTTTTAAGTAGATAGCAAGTATACCCAATGCGTTCCCAAAACTTGAGTTTCTGTGTCTTATAGTCACTATTCACTTTTTACACGATTATATCATTAAAAACAATTTTTTCCTCTTAAAAGACAAGCATGCTAATTTTAACAAACAAGCAAATAGGAACAATGTCGTGCTACCTAGTAACATCAAAACAACAGGCATAGATGTCATCATGTATAAAATTATAACTAAGCTTAAGTTATCACCCAAGTTCAAAAATCTATTAAATTTCTATGTCTTCATTGGCCAAATTGAAATTCAACATACTAAAAACCTGGGATTGTGCTATGTTATGCACTAAACAGATACTAAGCACACAAAATGAAATTTTTTTTACTGTAAAATTAAACTAATAACTTCTAATATGCAATTAAACTATATGCAACATGCAATTACACTATACGCTCTAAACTACTGAATAAACCCTAATACCCCCAAACTTAGAATATTCATTATCCTCAATAAAGGTAAAGGGTTAGGAAACTCTCCTATATGTCGACATGGCCACCCGACTCGGGTGGCAAATCTGGTGGCGGGTATGGCACGAAAAAACCAAAAATAGGCCACTCGACAAGCGTCCCCTGCTGAGCAAACGCTTCAACAAAAGCTCGAGACATTCCATTTGCAAATGCTGAGAAATTATCATGCAACGCGTCCACCTTCCTCTCTAAATGCCTCATCCGGCGATCCTGGCTCTCTGAAGTGGCATAAGGAGTGGCAGCTGCCTCAGCTGGCTGTGGAGAAGGCATTGGTGCTGGAGCGGGCATGATAAAGCCTTTTCCATGAGGATGAGCTATGCTACTAGCCCAATCATCAAACTTCTGTATGGTGGCATGTGTGATGTCCTGACTAGGCATTTGTAATTGCTCATCATCCCAGTTCACTCCAGCTTTGGCACACAGATGGGCTACGACTAATGCATGAGGGATACTGCCAATGGTGCTCCCCCTCATATAACGTAACATATTCTGATAGAGAAGGTGGCCCACATCAATGTATTTCCCTGTAATAATGCCCCAAAGAATTATGGCCCTCTCAGCTGGAATATCGTGCTGGTGCATGGATGACATCAATTTTGCACATATGAACAAGTTCCAGGCCTTAGCATATCGATTCAGTGCTGCACTAGGAAAGTTGGTGGGCGTGTTTGTGCCCTGCTTGTAATTCCATCTTGTGCCTGGCACACATAATTCCTCAATCACCCTATCCAGATCAGTCTCAAATCTTGCGGCTTCCACCAATTTTCTCAGTCAGTCGGAGGGTCGGGCAGATGGAATACCTTACGTATCGCCTACGAGCGATAATTAACCTGGAAGCCCCTAACAAATGATATGCCACTTTACGTTTCATTGGCATTTTCATAGAATTCACGCACAATGGCCATCGATGCAGGCATAGGACTGGCCACAACCCCTAGCCATCATCTTTCTCTAATCATCTCCCACAATTATCCATCTTGCTTTCCTGGCTTGAATCCCCTTTCCTTCACAAAAGTCTTCGACACAATTCTGTAGTATTCAGTTTGAGCATCAAGACTGATGAATTTGGTAAGGTCCACAATATCCTCATCTTGGCTACTGCTGGAAGAGGATTCTGGAGTACGTGAGGGAGCCCTTTTTGGTGCCATGAGTACTACCTGAGAAATTGCTTGTAAACCCTAAATTGCGATTGCAGAAGCTGAACCCCTAAACTCGATTGCTGACTGCTCTGAAAAACCCTAGACAGAATGACAACCACCAAACTTGTTTGTGAAAAGAGGGCTGGAGAATCCTCTTAATGCTCTGATGGGGAACGAATGGTAGAGACCAATTAGAAGAGGAGATTAAGAGTTGCAGTTAGCTAGGAAAAGGAGACTTAGTTGGTTATTGGCTCTCTTATAAATCTCGAATGAAGGAAGTTGTGTTATAAAAGATGGGTCATGTTTAAGTACTTTAAAACTATCTGGACCCGAACACGGGTGTGGGCGCGCTGGCCTTGACCTTGTTAATGGAGTGGGCGCACTGGATGTTTTTGAATGCTGAGGTCTGGCACGGGCGCACCAATTTTGTCTTAGATGATAGCACGGGCGCGCTGCCTTGGGCCAGTGAATCTGATCTGCACAAAGAAGGAACAACAACAAATTGACATTCACTATCTAACCTGCACACATAGCATTAACAAAAATGAGATGTACTGATTCCCATATCCAAAATTGCACTATGTAACATATATGATTGATTGTATACCCAAAAATGCTATTTATGCAATTTCTACCAAAAAGCTCCTACTCAAAATTGGTTCCAATTTTTTTTTATGATTCTTAGAATTAAACAGGGGGAAAATAAGAGAAATATGCAATCATAATTAAATAATAGGAGGGAGTAGAGACATTTGTAACTTAGAATTAAATAGTAGAGAGAAATAGACATGAACATTTAGAATTAAACAAGAGAGAGAAACATAGATGATGTATATAAAATTAAATAAGAGGGAGAAGAGAGATGATGGGGTGCCTCCTATCGAGCGCTTATTTATAGTCCATTAGCTTGACTATCTCTGCCCTGGTCATGTTGTTGAAAGGATTGAGGCGACCTTCTATCTATCGACCTCACCTCGATAATAATGCTTCAACCTCTGTCCATTTACTTTGAATGGTTTATCTGGGTATTTGTCAAAAATCTCAATTGCACCATGTGGAAATATTATCTTCACTGTGAAAGGTCCCGACCACTTCGATTTGAGCTTTCCAGGGAAAAGTCTTAGTCTAGATTTGAACAATAGTACTGCTTGCCCTGGCTCAAATTTTCTTTCCATGATTCTGCGATTGTGCCACCTTTTCACTTTCTGTTTGTACAATTTTGAAATTTCATAGGCTTGAAATCTGAATTCATCCAACTCATTTGGTTGGAGAAGGCGTTTCTCCCCTGTAGCCTTCAAGTCGAAGTTCAGCTTCTTAATTGCCCAAAAGGCCTTATGCTCAAGTTCCATAGGAAGGTGACAAGCCTTCCCATACACTAGTTAAAACGACGACATACCCAGTGGTGTTTTGTAAGTATTCCTATATGCCCAAACTGCATCGTCTAGCTTCAGAGACCAGTCCTTTCTTGTGGGATTCACAATCTTTTCTAATATCCATTTCACCTCACGGTTGGACACCTCTGCTTGGCCATTAGTTTAGGGATGATAAGCTGTAGCTACTCGGTGATTCACCCCATATTTGGCCAAAAGTGCTGTAAACTGGTGATTGCAGAAATGGCTACCTTCATCGCTTATGATTTCCCTAGGAGTCCTGAATCTTGTGAATATGTTCTTTTGGAGAAATCTCAAGACCACCCTAGCATCATTTGTCGGAAGGGCTGCTACTTCCACCCATTTAGACACATAATCCACTACTAGAAGGATATAAAAATTTCCACATGACAAAACAAAAGGCCCCATAAAGTCTATCCCCCAAACATCGAAGATCTCAACCTCGAGGATCGTATTCAAAAGCATTTCATTTTGTTTTGATATGTTTCCTACCTTCTGACACCGGTCACCTTTCCGCACAAAGTTTTTAGCATCCTTGAATAAAGTCGGCTAATAAAAACCTGCCTACAGAACCTTGGACGCTATTATTTCTCCCCCGTAATGACCTCCATAAACTGGTGTGTGGCAATCCTATAATATACTCTCCGTCTCACTGTCAGGAATGCACCTTCTAATCATTCTATCAGCATACTGCTTAAACAAGTAAGGCTAATCCCAAATATACCATTTAACATCGTGGAGAAACTTCTTCTTCTACTGTCTAATCAAATTAGAAGGGATGATATTGCTCACTAGAAAGTTCGCATAGTCCGCGAACCATGGCACTTCGCTTTTCACCACAAATAATTGTTCATCTGGGAAGGATTCATTGATCATCACTTTGTCATTCATATCCTTTCTCGGATTCTCCAATCGGGATAAGTGATCAGCCACTTGGTTCTCAGCCCCTTTTCTATCTTTGATCTCTAAGTCAAACTCCCGTAGAAGAAGAATCCACCTGATGAGACGAGGTTGTGCATCTTTCTTGGATATCAAGTATCAGATTGCAGCATGATCGATGTATACAATCACTCTTGTGCCAATCAAATCAGAACAAAATTTGTCAAATACGTATACCACCTGTCGACGTCAGGATTTTTATTTGTCCATTTTCTGTTCTTGTTCTTTGGTGTTCTCATGTTAGGTGAGATTTGTTTGAAAAAATAAGTTGTGAAAAGGTCCGACATGTATATGTCGACGAATGGACTGTAAGAGTCGCCAATTGGTTTTTTATATGGTTGTACCAACACAACCGAGAAAAGGTTTGCATATTGACCCAGTGATGTATCTCTAATGTACAAGAGACTCTATAGGGATATAGCCTTGTCTATTTGAGGATGTGTATAACATATTCCATCATCGGTCCTCCCCAATGAGGATGATCTTTCCTGGTTCATATCGCCAGGACATATCAATGTTCTGTCGGAGTTACTGCCAACAGTTTGTGTTTTCAGGGTTGCCTGACCTTCGCTGACATGTACATCACCGGATAATATCCATGTTGGGCAAACTGTCAAGGTTGCTTGACCTTCGTTGACTTGTGCATCAATGGAAAATGTGTGACACCCCCGCCGGGGACTTCTTTTGTGGATACATACACCAATAGATGAAATCATCGGATTGCTTCTGATGCTTCGATGGATTTACCTGCCATCGGCTGAAATAACGTCAAGGTTGCTTGACCTTCATTGACATGTACATCAACGGATGAAAATGCGTGATACCCCCGTCGGGAACTTCTATATTTGAGAATGCGTGATGCCCCCATTGGGGACTCTTTATTTGAGAATGCATGATGCCCCCGCCGGGGACTCTTTATTTGAGAATACGTGATGCCCCCACCGGGGAATTTGTGTTTGGAATTATGACCCCAAACTGACGGCATTGGACCTTTGTGAGGTATTGCCGAATGTGACTTATAACATCTGAGATCATCAGCATAGTGTACCCTGTATTTGGGCAAATACCAATGAATGATATGAAAGCCATAGTTCAGCCCATGAAAACCAGGATTTCAGGTTATTCTGCTAAATCGCGTAGCATTTTTATCCCTGATTTGACCTTTTCAGCTTGTGAGAACTCCTTTGCAACTCAAACTGGACCAAGCCGGAGGGGTGGGACCCACGTAGGGGTGCCACAGGTACATCTGCAGCAACCACAAGTGGACCCGCGACCAACCGTGAATGCCCATAAATGGGATGGTTGCTTTCATAAGTCATTTTCAAGTCGCGCCGCGAAGGAAAATTTGAGAGCTCTTCTTCAGATCTGCTGAGTTCAGATGTCTTTCTGCAAATTCTGCCACCGTACAAGTGTTCTACACTGTCTTGGTAACGTATGCATGTCTTCTTTTCCAGTTTTTATCCGTTGGAAAATGACTTATCACATGAAATGCATCTAAACACATAGTAGTGAATATGCATGCTCGTATGACTTGATATAAAATATTCAACATAGTAAATGTTAGTCTTTAACCATGTTGAACACAATGATGTGAAAATCTTTGACTTTTGAAACAGTCAAATTGATACTTTTTTCTGTTATTTCTTATCCTATCTGAGGACAAATGAGCAAAAGGTAAAAATGCAAAGTAATCCTGGTAATTAAGCTACCCTTATGGATTGATGACTTTGACATTTAGATGCATATAGTATGTATATGATTGTGGGCAGGTGTGCTACTGAATGGCCACCTAGTCATGCCTATGTGCATGTGGATAGTCCTATTTACAGAGGGCACTATGGCAAAATTTTTCAAAATATAGGCATTGAGTAGTCATGCATTTTTAACTCTACTGTAGACGTATGTTAAAGTAATTCATGCATGCATGTAGTCATAAAGTGCATTTTGAAAAGAAAGCTCTAGGTTAAAAATTACCACACCCTTTCTGAGGTGATTTGGAGACTTTTGTCAAGATATTATGGATTCAGATTAGCCGAGTAGTTCCCACAGGACCACTTCTGGTGTACGGAAGAGGGCTTCTGAAGTGCCTCGACCCCGTTCTATTAGACATCCTCGTCGTTTGGTGGAGGCGATGATACGCCTAGTCCGGGTTGATGTGCCGAACGTCGAGGATGAGGAGGAGGATGTTCCGGTTGCGGACCCCACTCCTGCTGCACATGTTCCCCGTAGGGATTTTCCAGGCATTCAGGTGGCGAACCTAGAGCTTCTGCATGGTTTGAGTCGACATCCTTTAGTTTACCTGCACGCAAACGAGGTATAAAGTTAGATCTTCATCTTCCTTCTTTCCTATTGATGAGGAGTAAAGGATTTTGATGTCGATCTGCATTTTATGTAGGTTCCCGGCTTTACACAGCCTCGAGGGAACTGATTCAACATCCACTCTATGTACCAGGCTCTGCATCCTGACTATAAAGTGATTGTGCATGACTGGGATTTAGGGCGTTCTTTTTCATCCTTCCCTGCCGTTGTCCCTGGGGTTACCTCAGGGCATTGTCTGAACGCTGGTTTCACAAGACTCAGTCACTCCATTTGGTGGACTGTGAGGTGATGATGACGCCGATGGATTGGCGGTTTATCACAGGTATGGAGTTTGGAGGGGCATCAGTGCCTTGTACGACAGACATTACCCGATCGCCGTCGGATCCTTGCATATGAGTTATGGCTGAGGCGCTCAAAGGCGGGGATCTCAGCGCATGAGTCCTTTGAGCGTAGATGCTATGAGTGGGCTATTGAGTGAGCCCATACCAGCTGATGTTAGAGTTAGGGATTGCATTCATCAGCGATTATTCCTGATGATCATTAGGGGCTGCTTCATAGCTGATAACTCTTCTACGATGTCATTCTCTTTGATCAACGCCACTCGGGAGGTGGACCATATTGGAGAGTATGATTGGGGTTCCTACACATTTGCCTATTTCCTTAGGGGCATGCGTATGCGTTCGCAGGGCTTGACCGAGGCTTAGCTAGGATTCTACCTATTTCTGCTGGTGAGTGTTTCTCTTATAATTCCCCATATACAGGTTAAGAGTGTTAACTGATAGCAGATGTTTGCCTTTGTATTGATAGTTCCGGGCCTATGAGAGGCTCCCATGCTTGCGTCCTGTGAGTGTGTTAGGATTGGATACCTATCCACGAGGACGACGATGGCATCATTCCATACTAGCGGAGGTCCCTATAGCTGAGGGTTTTACTCATTGCCGCCTACAGCTGGAGTTATTAACAGTTGATGTCATCATATGGATTCCTTATTATGGGGAGCACTTGGCCATTTGATTTGAGGATGGGTACCTGACTGGTGTTGAGTACGTGATTTCCACCCGTAGGGTTCCTCTCTTTACTGATGGAGGATGGGAGCTCTATTTAGGAGGGCGTGCTATTAGGAGCACCACAGGAGAGATCCATATACCGATCTTGCCTCCTACCAGACGTTATTGGCCTGTGTTGCAGTCACCCATCATTGATATCCCATTGTTGGGTGTTGACAGTTTTGCACTGTTAGAGGGTCCCTGCACTTACGAGATATTCCAGCATTGGTGGTCTCCTCGTACCATTGAAGCCCAGACCCGCGCCACTTAGTTCATGGGGGATATGGTTCCAGGATCTGTGATGATGATGGATTGGCTAGCCTGTGTCCGAGATCTGAGTCATTTGACACAGACGATGATTTGACCCAAATGATCGGACCGCACATTTTTTTATCCGGCATTTGGGGCGGACATCCAAGAGAGGCAGACTTTTGATCCTTCCAAGCTCGTAATCTGACCCTCAGATGACCCATTTGGCTTTGCCGACGCAGATCCTCCATTGTATAAGCTTGATATCCATATTGATAGAGATCCAGTGACTCAGGAGGAGTTACATCAGGTGGACAGGATTGATGATGTAGATATTGGCACCATTGTCTTCTTCTGATGTATATTATCGTTATCTCTTTTGATAGGCCTCTTTAGATATTGGGTGGCTGTGCCCCATTCTCTCTATATCTTTTGATAGGCCTCTATTAGTAGTAGGGCGTCTGTGCCCCATTTCCCTGTATTTTTAGCTATACAGAGATGATGTATGTAGATGATGTATGTACGTAGGAATGTATGTACTGTTTTCCATTCCCTACATCATATTACCATCTATTATCTGTAATACATGTATCATGTTATGCATATGTATGTATGTCCAGAGATATTTAGCATTGACCCCTAGATGGTCTTATGATACTGCCTACACAGATGTCTTCTTTGACAGTCAGCCATATAGATCACACCCTACTAGTGTTGATAGTTTCCCGTTTGAGGTCGTGGTATGATAGTATGTCACCTACAGATAGGGTGACTGTAGATCAGCTATTACAGCATTCTATGACCCTCTTGATGTTTCAGGTTCCTACATGATTTATAGAGGGCATGTTGGAGCATTGGATACCGGAGAGACAGGTTTTCCGGTTTAGTACATAGGAGTTGACTCCTACATTGGAAGAGTATGAGCGGTTGATGGCTTTGCCCTTAGACAGACCTTGCTCTCATATGGCTGTCTGAGATATGCGCCGGTAGTTCACGACCCTTACCGGGTTACGGCGTAGAGTAGTAGAGGATGAGATTACATCCGGTCATGTATTATCCCAACGTTTCTTGATAGATAGGTTTGGCTCATTGGACAGCTACACACGACATTCTGGGGATTTCACCACACCGGAGGATCAGTGGCGTTTGGCCAGAGTGGATGTATTCGTGATGTGCATAGTGGCTTATGTGTACATGCCATAATATATGGATGAGCTGGACATCGGTGTTATCATGGCAGTGAGAGCTCTCGGGGAGGGTCATGCCATCATTCCGATGATTGTGGCGGAGACGTTGAGGTTGGCCACGTTTTGCAGCACCTATTGTAAGATCCCCAACTTTTATGAATAAAGATTAATTTTTCTCGAAATATATTTTTGAAAATTATGGTGTGAATTTGATATAATGTTATAGTTGTGGGTAATATTTACAAATTTTGCAAAGTAAGCAAGTGGTTATATAATATTCAATTGGTCGGGGAATATTCGTTTTAACAGGGAATATTCGTACGACGGCACAATCATTGGTGGACCCCACAATGAAAGTATTGTCATAGTTAGAAAACGCATGTAATTATCTTTTATAAAATAATAATGAAAGTTTTACCGTTAAACCGTTGAACTACCCGGTGGTAAAAAGTACGATGAATCTGGCGTGGTTGTATAGTAACACACAATATTGATTATTGATGCTTACGTGAGAAGTCACTCAGTTATACTCAATTATTGCTACAATAATTGCTGCATAATATCTTTTATATTATTGATTCAATTATTGTCACAATATCATCTGCATAATATTTTATATTATTAAATCAATAATTGAGACGACAAAGTTATTCATATTATTATTTACAATATTGACAATGTCTGGAAAGTTCTGTCAAGGAGAAGTTTGGTCACCTAATTGCGCTCCAATAGGGAGAAATCCTTATCGGAAAGCCCCCTCTTTCCTGGAAATAATTTGGTTGTTAAATATTATGAGTTATTGATAAGTGAATTTTTTATACACTTATCAAGTATCTTTTACTTGAATTAGTTGCTTATATTCATGTGTCTTAGTTACTTTTCATGCATTTTGTGTTCATTTTGTAGGTTATACAACTCATTACAATGAAAATCAAAGAAAATGCAAAAATGCAATTCAATCATCGAGCTTTGTTTATGTTACCCATGTTTGGATTGGAACTTTTTCAGAACGCCTATACTTAATTACCTGTAATTTATTACTTGTTGACCACGATCTTTCATCTTTCTCTTATTACTTGTTGTTCAGGAACGATATTTTTAAACTCAGAAATTACGATACCAAACGCGAATAAAGAAGTAAGTAAAGTATCGCTCCTATAGAGAATTAATTAATAAAGTTCACCAAGTAATAAAGCCCATAACCATTTCATTTTATTTAAACGCTTGCTTTGAGTTTTTATATTTAAACTATGAAATTAAATAGTACTAACTACCCCTAGAATGAGACTAGATAATAAAGACATGAGATTACAATTTCCCTATCGCATCATTTAAATCAACATACTTTTAGTTAAACCAAATTAATTATAACGATTGTAAGTCGAGAACACACGAAGTGAAATATAGTCATCTCTCGATGTACCATACTCATATCACATATAATCCACAATTGATAGAATACACATGAACACCCACATTACCTAAAACCACTATATGTCTATGTGATTTACAAATAATTAGGGTTTGAAACCCAAGTCCTCAATCGATTGACGAGTGGTGCTTAAGATATGCTCTATCCAAAGTAACTAATCATATATTCCATCACCACGTAGAACATACAAACACAAGCTATCAAGATCAAATCTAAACCCATACTTCGTCTTTCAAGTTCATATGGGTTATCACAGTAATTGATGGCCAATCAACTAAGCAAATAAGAATAAATCTCAATAGACAAACCCATAGCAATCAATAAGGTTAACAATGAAGTATATCGAAATAAACTAAGCAATAGATTCCATTGTAATCTCAAAATAGAGTTTAGCTCATTATAGAATCAAAATCCATCATCCACAATTGAATATACATTGAAAGATACAAATAGAAGTAAGGAGAGTTAGGGATTATGAATAGCAGATCTGAGTTTCTTCTCTTCTTTCACTTCTGAACTTTCAAGGATCTTTAATTGGTTCAATCCCCAAATCTTAGTTATTCTAGGGTTTTAATCTAATCTAAAAAGAAAAAGAAGAAAAGAAAATAATGATAGCTCTAGCCCCCAAGGGGTGGAATCTTGTTTTCATGATGAGAATATGTCTAATATATAAGCCCTAATTGAATCCCCCTCTCCGTTACGCTTCAATTGCACTGTTTAGTGAAAAGTCATCTTTGGTCAACACTCAAGTCGCGCTATGCCGCAGCAGAATTGGCTCGAGTTAGCTACCGCCGAAAAGATGAAAATCGCGTATTTTTGCTATCGTAAGTCTCATGCGCCATGAGGGAATTTAGGCGCGCTGCGCGGGTGATTTTCATCGCAGATGCTCGTAAAATGGCCATAACGTTTGATCCGGAAGAGTTACGGAGCCTGCCACCTATCAAATCGAAGATATCGACGAGCTCTACAACTTTGATTCTTTGAGTACTGAGAAATAATGCACGGATGAAGGCTGAAATTGAGCTGGAAGGGACTGCTATGAAAATGGTTAACCAAAACATTGAAGTTTGACGTCCGTTGGTACAACGATCATAATCTTGCATCCGAACTCCAATTAGAGCGATTCAAGATGTTCCAGAAAGCTACGAAGACGCTCTACAATGTAGTCCAAGTTCCAAGTCAAGAACATGGAGTAACATGAAAGCCCAAATGATGTTCAGATTGCCTTTTCTTTGCATTTTCTTTGCTTTTCCTTACCAATAATCGCTCACACCGCTCCCAATTGTATAACCTACAAAATGAACACAAAATGCATGAAAAGTAACTAAGACACATGAATATAAGCAACTAATTCAAGTAAAAGATACCAGATAAGTGTATAAAAAAATCCACTTATCAGTTATAATATTAATGATGAATAAGTTCGTGTTGATTAAAGATGAAATTGATATTTCCATTATGTTGGGATTATTAGTGTTAATGGAAATTGACATCTATTTTGATAATAATGGATGTCTGGAGGTTATATTGACCAATCGGGTAATTAATCGGATAAATGAACAATTAATTGCTATTAATTCACATGCTTATAACTATTTGTTCACATGTGTGTACTATTGATTCACATGCATGTACTATTAGGGGAGGTGGTGCAAGATTGATAATACTTGCATGACTAAATTAAAAATGGAGGTATAGATGAAGGTACTATACTGTAATTATTGTTTCACATGATTGTACTATTGATCCACAAGATGTACTATTAGGGGAGGTGGTACAAGTTTGATAATACTTGCAGGACTAAATTAAAAATAAAGAAAAATATGAAGGTATTATACTGTAATATTTCGAGCCCCAAAGCGTGCAATTATCGAAACTATATTTTCCTATAAATAGAAGCTCATTCTTCTTTCATTCTCACCAATTCACTAAGACTTACAAGAGCAATTATAGAGATAAAAGCTATAGAGAGAAAGAAGAAGAGAATTCTGCTACTTCACTATTCCAGTATCCAGTCTTCTTCTGAGGTAAGAGATATTATTTTTTTCAGTATTCATAAGGAATAATATTTTCTTCCATACTCTGTAGTATGTGAGTAATATTATTTCATCTCGTATTCCTGATTATACCCTCATTTTGTTAAAGTATTGCTTCTATACTCCGTGAAATTAGTAGAATATCCTTGAAATTTGCGCTTCATCTAGTATCGGCTCACAAGGATATTTTCTACACATTTTTGTTAAATTTTAAGTGTTTCATGCCGGAGTACTATTCATGAGTAGTATTCATTTTTACGGTACTATTCATAAAGTACTATTCATAAAGTACTATTCACGAGTACTATTCATAAAGTACAATTCACGGGGTACTATTCCTAAAGTACTATTCACAAGGTACTATTTACTCGGGTACTATTCACCCGGGGAATTATTCATTACAAAAATTGATTTCTTTGCTGTCCAAATCATTTTTGATACAATATTATTCTTGAATTTTACTCCACAAAGCAATATCATATTGACAATTTGGACAATATTGAATTCTGGATAAATTAAATTATAAATTTTTAAATATTTATCCTTTGCTTGCTTTTAATTGAATTCTTATATCATTGTCATCATCCTCATGCTTATATTGTGATAAAAGTCATCTGTGGCTTACGTGCATAGATGTACTATTGATTGGTATGATTATGACCATGGATCATTCAGTATAATCATGACCCGTAATGTTACAAATGACGTGGTAAAAGTCCTCATTGGCCTGTAGTGCATTGATGGACAGTTGTTGGTATGATTATAACCAGGGATTATTCGGTATAATCATGACCATTGAGGATTACATGAATATCCTTGGTCGTGGTGCAGGGATGATTCTATGATGTGGTTTATTTATTAAGTTGAGTCTCAGCGATAAAGTTGATGAAAAACCTTTTTAAATCATAAAAGATAGTAGATATCATTCTCTACTTGACTCTTCTAATGGATTGCTTGTTCCGCTGCAGTAAAACTTGATGTTTATTGTATTTATCAGTTTAACACTGTTGAAGGCTAACAATAATTTATTCTGCATTATCTTAGTCATAATATTTCTTACTGGGCTAGTTGAGCTCACCCTTTGTTTTCATTGTTCTCTTCAAGAAATGAGAATATAGCTGGGACTAGTCAGGGGACAGAGTGATGGTCCAGATGTTTGCATTAGTAGTCCTCACTATTCAGTGAAATAGTGTGATAATAAATGTAATAAGGACTCCATTTGAGTTTGAATACTGTCTAGAAGACAATATTTGTATTAAAACTCTCAGCTTATGTTTTGTCGTATTTTACACGACAGTTGTATAATTAAGTTGTATTTGAATTTTATACCATGTATTTAGCGACTCAGAATGGGTGATGTATACCTATTTTGGGGGCATCACACCTACCCTGCAAGGGTATACAAAGGCAGTTCGGTCATGTTGTACGTGTGGTTTATGTCACACTTGATACCGATTGGCACTTTCCACCGACACGGGTACTGTTTTACCCATGATATAGCTATGTCTTACTCCTTTCAGCCATCGGAGTGTACAAACGCTATGTCTTGGTCGATATTCTTGGCGGAGATCAGAGATCCGTTTGGCATCCTGCCGTGCACAGGGCTCATCTCACCCTATAGCTTTATTACTCATGCTCCGGGCATGGATTATCTCCCTCTGGCTGGTTTGAGGGGCATGACTACCTACCACCCACTGGTCGTGATGTCACAGTTTGACCAGTTCTATGACTTCCATCTTTTTGAGGGGGCGTTAGGTCAGCGTTTAGCTTCCTGCCATCTATCAGCAGAGGACCTATCCCGGGTGTATGCATGTTGGGATCAACGTGAGATAGCTGATTTTTCTGTTAGCCATCCGGGCTGTTTGCCAGAATATTCTACGTGGATGGAGATAGAGACTTCATTGGCTGCGGCAGTATCCACAATGCCGGGTATTGATTCAGATGGTGGAGAGTCCATGGAGGACATTGATTCACACACTGAGGAGGAGCCATTTACTGGGTTGCCAGCAGCTCTATTAGATTCTCCCAGTACTAGAATTGTTGTGATCTAGCATTCAGCACAGTACTTCGAGCAGAGTCTCCATTTGATGACCTTCGAGAGAGATCAGGCCAGAGCCTTGATGTTGACAGCTCTTGATGGGAGAGGCGCAACTCTGTTAGAGAGAGACGAGGCATTAGCTCGTAGAGATGCCACTGTTGTTGAGCGGGATGAGGCCAGATCAGGCAGAGATGCCGTGACAGTCGAGAGGGATAGCGCCATATCTGCCCAGGATGTAGCCATTACAGATAGTACCACAGTGAGGTCCCTTACTACTGGCATGATTGTAGAGATGAGCACGTACATTGATGAGCACAGAGTCACCATGCAGATGGCTGTAGATCTGTTAGCTCATGTGGATACCCTTGTACAAGAGACCACATTGTTACCTCATTCTTCTAAGAGGGAGGCCATGTTGGGCTTGATAGCTCGCATATACACTTATTTGTAGATGGGCTTGTATTTTCCTGCACAGACTAGCTTAGCCATTTTGTCATGTACAGTTCACATTATATATATCAAACAACATTATATATAGTAGGGAAATATATTTTTGATCACTTCCCTTTTAGTTATGCCTTGTTGCTTGCTTGATATTTGCCTGTTTCTTCAGGGCTTGTGATCTTGATGTATTCTGAATTCCTCTTTGATGGATGGACATTGAGTTGTCTCTGGATATTTCAAAATGGATCGTTGATCTGTGTGTATTCTCTGCCATCTTTTTGGTGTCTTGGGACTGGTTTCTGTATGTAAATATGGAGAGGAGTGTGTCTTTTCCTCTCTAAGATTGATCGCACCACAGATGGTCGCCAGTACTCCTATTTAGGAGGAGCCTAGTTAATTCCATCTCTTATGGATTGGTGTTGCTCTTTGAGACACAACGCAACTTAGATGGTCGCCGAATCTCCTATTTAGGAGGAGGTTAGGTAGTTCCATCCCTTTGGTTTGAAGCCGATGACATGTAGTGGATTGAAGTTTGATCCCAATACTAGATGACAAGTCTTTGTGTTTTGGTAGGGGGTGAGACCGAGCCATAAATGGCTGCCTACGTACTCCTATTGAAGAGGAGATCAGATCTGCGTAGTTCGAACCTGATGTAAGAGGTTCAACGCTAAATGTGAAAGGTGTAAATGGGTGTAGAAGCTTTATTGGTGAAGAAGGGTGTAGAAATATTTTTGTTATTTTTGTTTTGTATTGTTTTTATTTTTTTATTGCGACCGGGCCATATAAAATATGGTTACCTACGTACTCCCAGGTATCGGGGAGATCAGGTCGGCGTTGTTCGCCCCATGTTTAGGAATATTTGCAGCTGAAAAAGTTTGATCCCATGTTTAGGACAAACAGCGGGGGAGAAAGTTTGATCCCATGTTCAGGACAAACTGCGGGTGTAGAAAAGTTTGATCCCATGTTCAGGACAAACTGCAGGTGTGAAAGGTTCAATCCCTGGTGAGATAACCAAAATTGTGTAAGATGTGTAATGAAGTAAAACCAGGCTGCTGGCTTGAAAAGTGTATTTTTCCCTGATGGGGCAGATGGGTAAAAAGGAAAGGTTGTGTGTAGTAAGGGTTAAAGAACCGGAATGACTGGTGATCTGATGATCCAAAACCAGGATGTTTGCTTGATGGTAACCTCAGACATAGTACCGTTTCATGGTGTCCGAATTGACGAGTTGCAGAAATTCATCGCCGTCTATTTCCTATAATCTGAGAGCATCTCCTGTTAATACCTCCTTGACAACAAATGGGCCTTCCCAGTTTGGATCGAATTTTCCCTTGCACTGATCTTGGTTGTCAATGATCTTTTTCAAAACCAAGTCATGTTGTTTAAACTGCCGTAGCCGGACTTTTCTGTTGTAGGATCTGGTGATCCTTTGTTGATATAACTGACCATGGAAGATAGTCGCGGTTCGCCTTTCATCTATTAGAGACAATTGGTGATACTTGTCTTATACCCATTGGTCTTCATCCAGCTGAGCGTCTATCAACACTCTGAGAGATTCAATTTCCACCTCTATGGGTAGGACTACTTCCATCCCATAGATTAATGAGTAGGGGGTTATCCCAGTGGAAGTGTGCATTGATGTTCTGTAGGCTAATAAAGTCAAAGGCAACAAGTCAGGCCATCCTTTATGATTGGCGGACATCTTTTGCATGATCTTTTTGATATTTTTATTAGCCGCTTCAACAATACCATTCATCTTTGGTCGGTAGATGACGGAGTTAAGGTGTTTGATGTGGAATTTGCTGCATAACTCCTCCATCATTTTGTTGTTGAGGTTCTTAGCATTGTCTGACACAATGACCTTTGGTTGTCCATATCGATAAATAATATTGATTCTGATGAAAACAATGATGATTTCTTTGGTAACCCTGGGGAAGGAGGCTGCTTCTACCCATTTGGTGAAGTAGTCGATCATGGTGAATATAAAGCGATGCCCATTACTGGCTTTGGGCTCGATGGGCCCGATCACGTCCATTCCCTAAGGGCGAACTCATATTGTGGAGTTCCCTTGGAGGGATGTGGATGTCATTTCCATGAATTTGGCATTAGTAGCACCTCTTGACGTGATCATCACAATCAGCTTTGAGAGAGAGCCAGTAATGCCCTGTTCTGAGGATTTCTTTACAAGTAGAGGGCCGCTCATGTGTGGGCCACATAGTCCACCATGGACCTCATCCATGAGCCTCTGAGCTTGGTCCTTGTCCAAACATTTGAGGAGACCTAGTCCTGCATCTCTTTTGTAGAGTGTATCTCCGCTCAGGTAGAATTTCATAGTCAGTCGATGAATCCGCCTTCTTTCAGTCAGGCTCGCCTCAACGGGTGTAGATCCATCTTGCAAGTACTCCTTGATATGCTAATACCAAGGGTGCTGGATGGGAGGTAGCTCTTTCGATACTTCTCCAACATAATTCCCATAGGCTGGTGCCTTTTGTAGGGCAAATGTGATGCTTGGCATGTGTTCCTTGTCAGGTATGTGAATTAAGGAGGCCAAAGTTGCTAGCGCATCTGCAAAGTCATTCCTATTACGAGGAATGTGTAGAAAGGAGATCTCTTGAACTCAAGAATATCATCTCAAAACTTCGCCGATGGTAAGGCAAACAAATGTAGCTCTTTGGTTTGATAGATTCCGTGGATTGTTTGACTACCAACTCGAATCCCCAAGACAGCTTAATCGCCTTTGATGCCCATTGAACGGGAAAGTTTTAGCCCCATGATATAACCTTCATACTCGGGTTGTGTTGTTGGTCCGATAAACCGCAATTTGATGAGAACGGATCTCGCTCCCCATATCGGATACTAGAAGCTGCTCCAAACTCTAGAACTTTCCATATTAATAGCTCCATCGAAATACATTTTCCATATACGACATGTATCGTACTGATGGTGTTGCTAAACTGCCATTACCCCTTCATCGGGGAAGTACATTTCTAAGGGTTTGAAGTTCTATGAAGGTGCGTCGGCCAGTTGATCCGTAATTCCTTGACCTTTGATGGACTTTTGCGTCACGTAGACGATGTCAAATTGTTGTAGGATCAACTGCCATCTGGACAACCAACAATTTAACATAGGTTTACTGAACATGTACTTGAGAGGATCCAATCGAGATATGAGATGGGTTGTGTGACCATGGAGGTAATGCTGTAACCTCATGGTAGCCCACGCTATAGCATAACAAGTCTTCTCAATTAGAGTGTACTTGTGTTCACTGCTGCTGAATCTTTTGTTGAGGTAGTAAATAGCTCGTTCTCGACCTCTATTGTCTTTCTGTCCCAGCATGCAGCCCATGGCATTATCGTTGATTGAAAGGTACATAAATAGGGGAACATCATCCTTGGGAGGTACCAAAATGGGAGCTTTGACCAATTGCTCTTTGATTATAAGGAAGGCTTTTTGACACTCATCGTTCCATTTCATGGAGGAGTTCTTCCTTAACAACTTGAAGATGGGCTCACAAGTTGTTGTGAGTTGAGAAATAAACCTGCTAATGAAGTTGATTCTTCCCAAAAATCCCCGTATTTCCTTCTCTGTCTGAGGAATGTGCATTTCAATAATGGCCTGGATTTTGGTGGGATCCAACTCAATCCATTTGTGACTGACTAGGAATCCTAGCAACTTACCCGATTTAACGCCAAAGGCGCACTTGGCTAGATTCAACTTCAAGTTGTACTTACGCAACCTGTTGAAGAGCTTTTTGAGATGGTCTAAGTGGTCTTCCTCCCTTCGGGACTTGACAATGATGTCATCCACGTAGATCTCTATCTCTTTGTACATTAAGTCATGGAAAAGAGCCATCATAGCTTGCTGATAGGTGGCTCCGACATTGATGAGGTCAAAAGACAACCGTCTATAACAAAAGGTTCCCCAAGGCATGATGAAAGCAGTTTTCTCACGATCCTCCTCAACAACCATGATCTGATGGTACCCCGCGAAACAATCCGCAAAGGAGTACATGCCGTATTGAGCAGTATTGTCAATGAGAATGTGGATAAATGACACGAGAAAGCTATCTTTAAGGCAAGCTTTATTCAGATCCCGGTAATCCACGCAAACTCGCACCTTTCCCCCAGGTTTAGGTACGGGAACTATGTTGGATATCCATTCAGGATATGTGGGCACCATGATAATGCTAGATTGAAATTGTTTCATAATTTCTTCTTTAACCTTTAAACTCCACTCAGGTTTCAATCGCCTGAGCTTCTTCTTGACTGACTTGATTCCCTCTTTAATAGGAAGGCAATGAAGGACAATGTCAGTGGACAAACCCACCATGTCTTCATGAGACCATGCAAACACATCCTGGAATTGGGTTAGTAGTGTAACCATGTCATTCCTCTAGTTTGGAGTGAGGTCTGAACCAATCTGGATTAACTTAGGGCTTTCTAAGGTTCCGAGATTAAAGGAGGTGGCTTGATCAAGGTTGGGTTTAGGTTTGTCTTCGACCCATTCTTTAATCTCTTGAGGTATCTCAATGTCCTCTTGTATTTCCATTAAGTATGAGTCCAACTTTTCATTAAAATTACAATCCTTGTGGAGAAGAGGCACCTTATCAGCAAGTACATGCACATCTAAATTCAGAGTCCTGAAACAAAATATGCTTTCACTTAATATATAAAACCGTTTAATCATACAAAGTGTTAGCATGTACTGACAAAACAACTGCTAATACTGTACAGAAAAATAAGCAATTAATGATATCTACAGGGCAGAATGAGTTTCTGCCCGTTTTACCCTTGTCGACCAATGAAAGGAGTGCTGCTCCAAATGTCAAGGGCAAAGTCCTGATGGACTGTAGTGATGGAGGGGCTGTCATCGTCCTTCTTTTCTCGAATGATGACCATTATGTCTAGACAATCATCGTCAGGAGTGTATCTGTTTATATGCTTATCATGGACAATGATGCGTATGTTGGACATCATCCTGGCGAGGTCTTGCTTACATTTTTGTTCCTTTTCTTCCACTTTGGGATCAGGAACTAGGACCTCTTTCTCTTTGACCGGTATCGGCTTGGGAAATAACATAGCCATTACGTTGGGTGGCACCTTTATCGGAGATTGTGCGGGCTCAGGATTTGCAGGTGGAGATAATCACCATGTGGCTGAAGCGGGAGGAATCTGCTTATGCTTATGAGGATTCCTGTGACTGGAACTGGCATAATAGCCTAGTCCGGCTGTCCCGTTTTGACTAGACATTTGAATCGAGCGCTTAATGCCCTGATGGTTTTTACCTAGCCCTTGTCCAGGCTGATGACCCAATGACATCATTTCTTGAGTAGCTGCCATTACTTCGGCAGAAATCTTAGGTACCGGAAATGGCGTCCCAATGGAATGATAGTGAGTGTTGCTCACTTCCAAGGTATGAAAACTGATCGGTTCAACTTCTGAATTAAAGCTGATGAGTGGTATGTCACCTTGTGCAGGACATTCCGGCTCAACATTAACCGTGACTAGGCTATCGTTAATGATGTATTTAAGTTGCTGATGAAGAGTGGAGGAGACGACCCCAGCCATATGAATCCACAGTCTTCCTAATAGCAGGTTGTATCCTGAATCTATCTTGAGCACGTGAAAAGATACACAGAATGTATGGGGACCAATCTCAATTGGCAGTTCAATCTCTCCGACTGAATTCTGGCGGGATTCGTCAAAAGCGTTAATAATCGTATGGCTGCTTCGGATCTGTTTGAGATTGAAGTTCATCTTCACCAAAGTAGCATAAGGACAGATATTCAGAGATGAACCTCCATCTATTAAGACTCCAGCTAGCATGTATCCAGAGGACAAAACCGCAATGTGCAACGGCTTGCAATGACCGGTCCCTTTGGGCGATATGTCATCATCAGTGAAAGATGTCACATTGTTGTTAAAAATGTGATCAACCAATTGTTGAAATTTTTCCACATCCACTAATTTCGTCAAGTAGGCTTCTTCCAAAATCTTCAGTAATATCTTCATGTGATCCTCGGAAGAGAAAACCAAGTCCAGTATTGAAATTTGATGTGGAGCTTCTCTTAAGCTTAAAACCACCTTGGCTTCATTATGGCCCATAGTACGGAGGAATTTTTCAATTTTCTCCATGATTTGATGGTAGGCTTCATGACCCATTGGGGAAGATACAGTGAATTCTCCTTCAACACTACAACACTTGTATGAGAGGTGGATCCTTCAGCTTCTCCATAATTCCATGGGACTTTTTATAAGCTGATAATAGGATATTGTGGTCTGAATGGTAAGCTAATTGGCTCTGGTGTAGCCACTTTCAAATGATTGTCAACTCCTTTAAGTTGAATTGCTTGTATTGTGAATGGTTTGACAGTCCCATCAGCCTCAGCAGATATAACTGCTACCAATCCCTTCCATTTTATAGGACATGTATTCTCACTCTCAAATAACACATATCATCATAAATCGCCGATTCTGAGAACAACATTGTCAATTAGATTTCGAATAAGGTATGAGTGCCCAACATTTTTTTGTGCTGTGACCGTGAGAATGGGAGAGATACTGACATACTCCATCAGAATTGAATTGTCCTAAACGGGGATTAATTGGAGGTAGAAGTGAGGTGATCCTTCCTTCATTGATCAACATCTGAAATATCTCCTCCATAGGTTGGCCCAGGTATATAAATTCCTTTCCATTGGCAAAATCCCGACGGCCTTTGGCACTTGTTCTCTTCGCAACTTTGTCCTCCAATGTTTCATTTTCTGAAGGCGATGATGGAGTATTCATAACAAAAGGGAGGAGACTAGCATGCTCATGGCTGACTAATTGGCGTGTGACTTGATACTGATGGATCATCAGTTCTGCCAATTACTCAATTTGCTTACATAGAGCTTTCATCTTTCGTTCCATCACAAACTGGAACTTTGCATAATCCCATTTGTCAATACCGTCTTTGATGTTCTGGAATGATTCACCATTAAAATTGGAACTCTGTCAACTGCTCTAATTAATCATATTGACCTCTTCCTCTTTGTGTTGAGGAAGAGGGTTGTCTTGCACGTGAGGTTGATCTGGCTTGGTGACCACGATCTCACCGCTGTCTATTAAATCTTGGATCTTGTGTTTCAAGGCCCAACAATCCTGAGTATCATGTCTAGGTGCCCCGACATGATAAGCACCCTTTCGAGTAGCATTGAAACCCTTCCCATTCGGGTTGGCTGGTGGAAGAAGATGTGTTATTTTCTTCTGAGTCGTTAGAAGAGTAAGAATATTCTCTAGAGAATCCCCTAAGGGTGTGAACGTTCGAGTGCATTTTACTTCTCCACCTTTAGGCAATGGAGGGTTTGAAGACTGTGCTTGAAAAGGGGAGTAGTTTTTCCTCTGGATATGCATATTCTGATTGCCTTTTTGACATTGTAGTATCAAGGAAATATCCTCCTCTTTCTTTTTATGGACCCTCCGGGGGTTGTTTCCAAAAGTTTCGGACTGGATATGTTCATCAAATGCTTTAAGAGCGGCTAGGTCTTGAATCTTTCCTGACTTCAACCCCATTTCAGCCATCTCTCCGTGTTTGATCATTTCAAAAAATGGTTTACCAATGCCAGCTAAGACTCTCTCATAGAAAGGAGCTTCTTGTATGTCTATGAAGGTCATAACCATTTCTGACTCTGTCATAGAAGGAATAACTTGAGCAACAAGGTGCCTCCACCTTTGAGCATACTCATTGAAAGACTCATTAGACTGTTTCTTGACTTTGGTAATCTGGTACCGGTCAGGAGCCATTTGAGACTGGAAGCTGTATTGATTAAGGAAGGCATGATTTAGTTCTTCCCAACTATGGATCTTTGAGTTGTCTAATCTGGTATACCACGAACGGGCTTCTCCAGTCAGATTCATTTGGAACAGCTGCATTATGAGCTTCTCGTCTTCTACATAAGATCCAAGTTCTCCAATGAACACCTTTAAATGTGTGTAAAGATCTCCTAACCCGTCATACTTTTCAAAGTCAGGAGTTTTGAACTTCTCTGGATAATGAACACTAGGGAATATACAAAGGTCAGCATATGAGACACTCCCGTGTGCTCCAATTCTTTTGATAGAACGAAGGGTTTCTTCCATTTGAAGGACTTTTTTCCTGATGTCACCGGTGTCTAGATCTCCTTTGAGATGGGTGTTTTCAGGGTTTTTTGTCTGTTGTAATCAACTGTAATTCCGGATTTGTTTTATCTGAACCTTGGGTTCCTCCTTGTGTAGAGGATTCTGTATGTGTGGGCATTTTTGGGCCCTAAGTAGACTGATGTAGTTCTTTAAACAAAACAGCCAAATCTGTAATTTGTTTACATAATCCATCAAATTCTTTACGAGAAACGGGATTAGACTGGTCAGATGAAGACATGATTGGCTGTAGGCTCATGGCCTTTTTGGATTTTGCGCGGGTAACATGCCCAATTGTTTCCCTACAAAAGACTTACATAGTTTAGTCTTAGGGAATGTGTAAATGTTACATGCTATGTGATGTATACATTTTAGGAATATTATCCTGCAAAACGGATGTTAGCTGTTTGTAATACAGGATATCATGTTAATTTAAATATGCATGTACACATATTTCTTCATATTTCCCATTAAAATGAGGTTGACATGGAATGACATTATAAGTCAATATTTTTACAAGTAATTGAAAAATGGAAAGTATGAAGAGACTTTCCTCCGCGTTTGGTTTATCAGAGGCTGACCTATCTTAGGTTTACTCTCGCGGATTTTTGGCATGAAGGTTCCCAGATCATCGCAATCTACTTACGGGAAGTTAATTCGGTCTTTCAACTGGAGCGAATCTAGGTGGTGCCTTTCCTGAGCCTCGTTGGAATTAGTCTCCATATGAGTCCAGTAATCAAACACCGACAGGATAGCCTCCTAGTGGATGAACCACACAACATACATTCACATACAACGTGTCTCACCATTTATGAAAATGATGACATGTGCGAAGCACTAATATCATAGGCATATATAGTGTATTGCATTAAGTGCAGTAAATATATGCATTCGTACACATTCATCATAAATGTAAATGCAACATCCACACACAAGCATATAAAAGTTTTGAAAAGATTGTAATAGTGGCTTAAGCCCTCTTACTGGTGTCCCCAGCAGAGTCGCCACCTATCGACGTCAGAATTTTTATTTGTCCCTTTTCTGTTCTTGTTCTTTAGTGTTCTCATGTTAGGTGAGATTTGTTTGAAAAAATAAGTTGTGATAAGGTCCGACATGTATATGTTGATGAATGGACTGTAAGAGTCGCTAGTTGGGTTTTTATATGGTTGTACCAACACAACCGAGAAAAGGTTTTCACATTGAACCAGTGATGTGACACTGATAAATGGGTCTGTGAAACCGAGATTCATTAGGGTTCGGGGGCATGATTATGCGGAGGGAATGTAACGCCCCGAAATCCGGTCTATCTTCACACCCGGATTTCGTACGTCACGAGTACATCCTTCATCCAACATACATCATTCTATACTGAAATATAACAACATACATTCTCAAATCCTGTGTTCTAAAACCTTAGAACCTTTCTCATTACAAATAATGATAATTACATTATTCCTTTCATCTTACAAGAGTGACTTTTATCCACCACCAAGGATACATCTGATTCATTAAACTAGTCTATAGTTTAATTTTCATCTTTCTACATTACAAGTTTTCACTTGATCTCCTCGCTCATTCACATTACGAATGACACTTCATCCGGATACCGCGTCGACTTGATCTATCGGACGGAATCCTTAAGTTCTTCTAACATCGTTCGCTGAAAATGTTTTTCATTTAAAGCAAGTGTGAGCATACAATTGCCCAGCAAGTCATAACAATTGAACAAACAACTTCAAGAATTTAAACATTCTTTTCAGACTTCAATAACCGAACAAGGTTACGAAGCAGCTTGAATAATAGGAATAGTCTTGATTCCTATCATCTTAAAACATTAGTCACATTCACTTTGAAATACTTTCATTCTCTATTCTCTTTCATACACATCCTGTCTGGCTAGAATCAATAGCACAAACTTAACAATAATGGTTCATGTATAAACATAACATTCTTTTATTGAACAGTTCAAACATTGAACAATTCATCTCATAGAAACACCGAAGTGTTCACATTGTGGCACAAGGCCTCATACATTCTACCACCTTGTACAAATATCGCACATTCGTACATGTATGTAACTTCTCAAGTTCAACATCCGAGAAGTTTTAGAAACTAGCATTCATTAAAAAAATATGAATGAAGTTAGGAAACTTGCCTTACGCACATACTAACGACTTCTTATTTGAAGCGCTCATTCCAATCCCTATAACACATAAGGAAATAACAAATACACCAATTAGTCATATACTTGACTTACACATTGGTTTACTTAACTTTACTTCTTAAGGTTCGCATTCTTGCAATATAATTTTATGCGACTAACTTTCATTACCGGTTTACGGTTTCATGACATATGGAGATGTCTTACTCAACACATTCATCATCTTTGATGATTCACATTCTTATCTTTTTTGTATACTTCTCTAGGACTCAGTACACATCGCTTCTCTGGTAGTAGTCCATATGGTACTCTGAGTGGTTTCCCACAAACAACCAACAAACAAGTTTCCGTCTCATCTACACTGCCATCACAGTGAGTTAGATCGGTTGCCAGTATCGTATATACCTTCGTTCTCTGAAGGAATTGTTTAGCCCTGCTCCCATATGTCAACCATCAAAGGTTACGATTGTACCGCAACCTAACTTTCTCTTAACTTATACGAACCATTAACTATAATGTTCGTTAAGTCAACTTCTTATTCCTTACGGCTTTCTGGCAACCAAATGCCATACCTCAGGATTCATTCTTTATCGTCTAAGTCATACAGTCTTTTGTATACTCAGAACGATCACTCAAAGTCAATACTATGAGGTCATATCGTTAAACATTTCATATGAATTTATTCATACCCTACCACGTCCAGTTCCTTCAACTCGGAACGTTTATCCAAGTTATACTTATTAACTCGGCTTCTTAACATTATACGTTATTATCTTCAACTCAATTTCTTCACCGTTCACGGTTAATCAACATTCTTCATTAACTTACGGTCAAACCCTACACGGAGTGTAGGTTCTACCAGTTTAATATTCGCGTACACTCAACCTTTACTCAAGGTTTCAATTGCATTCATCGTTATCCATCCCATGAACCCCATGTTCATTATTCATTCTTAATGTCGAAGCCATAACGTTCGTTGTATGCTAAGACCGATCGTTCATCGCAACAACGTTGCGTTCACAGCGTCTAAACGCTTTACATTCATCTCTTATTACCATGACATAACATCAAAATGTTATTCATTACCTTCATCAACCAACGTCTAAGGAATTCCCAATTATAGTAATCCCTCACGTTCGTTTATCGCGACTACGGTCCCCGGACATCGGTTTCGTAACTCGCATCTACATTCTTTGTCCTTTAATCTCGTTTAATCATTTCGTTCAACCTTATTAAAGGTTTAAAACACTTGATTAAGTGTTACATTAGTTGAACATTATGTTCATATTTCTTTCTTGCACATCCCCCGAGAAATTAAGCAGTTAAAATCTCATTTCTGGATATTGCCTTGCAATGGCGCTGCGGCGCCGTGCCCTTCCTTTCCTCTCGTCTTTGCACGGCGCGACTACTCTCTTCTCTCTCTCTTCTTGGATGGCCTGCGCGGTGCAAGTCCTTTGTTATCTCTCGCGCTGCGGTGCCACTCTTCAGAAGATTATGGCCGATCTCATGTACTGCGGCAAATACTGGTCTCCAAAGCACGACTTCGGCACTGCATGTTTTAGAAAGTATGAAACCTAGAAAAATTTTCTAAGTCTTTTACATTCTTGAGACGCTGATTTCAAAATCTCATAACGTCTTCGTTATAACTCGGAACGAGGTCGTTCCAAAGCCATTCTCTTCCTTATCTTACGTAATTCAATTACCCATAGACAAAACTTTGTTCTGAATCCGTTAACATGCCATTCAATTGGCTTAATCTTCACCCTTCGTTTATTTTAACGTTTTTAACGTTTTTAACGTTCTTTGTTCGTTCGTCTGTAATTCGGTCATCCGAACTCGGAATTAATTCGTTCTTGAGTCCACGACTCACGTTTTATACGTTCTCTTACATTCTTATGAAACCCTACACGTTCGGGTTCATTTACTAACTTTCAAATTTTCGTTCTTCTTTTACAAAATTTTCGCCATAACTTAGTTATAGCTCAATTTTAATCCGTTCTTCATGAACGTTTCTAACGTTCCTAACCAAGAAATAAGCAACTAACTTATATGCGATGGTTTTAAACTTGTCCATCAAAAACAATTATACTACGATGATTTTAAATTTGTCCATCAACAACGTTCTTCGTGTTCTACGCCTGTTCTTCGCGTTCTTCATTCGTTCTTCATTTTAATCGATATTTTGGATTATAATTCTATTTTTTCTTGGAATTTGATGTTATAGAACATCATTCCATACTTAATTCACCTACTCATTCATAATATTCATTCGGATCGCTCAAAATCCTCATGAATCTTATACTTACTTAAGAAATTTATAAACTAAATTTCTTATTTCTTATTTCTTATTTTCTCCTTATTTCAACCATATGAAATCATTCTCAATATCTTTTACTCCTTATTCTCATTAAGCTATGTTTTTGACATAGAAAACTTAAAGAAAATATTAGATGAAACTAGTGTTCGGATTACCGTTCTTCTTTAATCTCCTTCCGTCGGACAAAGCGTGCATTCTAGCTAGCTTTTCCTTCCTTCTCCTTCTCTTCCCCCATCCGAACTCTCTCTCTTTCTCTCTCAAAGTGTAGGATTTTCAAAATCCCATTCGAATGAGATTAAGCTTCCTATTTATAGATTTTCAAGGTTAGTGGCAAAATAGTCATTTCGCCCCTAAAATCACTATTCACACCTCCTTACTATTCAAGACTTAAGGACTAAGTTAACTTAGCCCTCAAGTTTGCTTAGCCCTTAAGTTTCGTAGTTCCGTCTTTCGGGTTTCGTCCGACAGTTTTAAAAACTGCGATTCTCGGAATCCAAATATTTTTGGATATTTCGTCTTTCCTTTACCGATTAACTTTTACGTATTCTTCGAATTTTCAAAAAACTGAAAAACACTTTTTGGCATCAAGCGTTTTCCTTCACGTTTTCCCCTAACGTAGCTAAACGAGTGAAAAGTACATAACAGTACTTTTCGTCGTTTTTATTTCGTCCGATTTTTGCATGTTTTTCGAGAAAAACTTTTATCGGCTTACTAAACTTTTCACGATATATTATCATCAAATCTTTTGACAGAATGTCATTTCCACACCCCGAACTCTCGAAAAGGTTTATGTTATTCAAACCCTAACCCCTAGGTTTCGTCGGGTGAATAGTGCCTATTTCGTCTTTTTCCTCAGAAATATTTCGTTCCCAGAAAATTTTAATTTTCGTCTTGAAAATTCTTACTCGTTCAATCTAGCTCGTAGCCAGAATCCTCCCGACTTATAACCATCCTTGGTTATAAAATGATTAATAAACACATATCTTAGAATAGTATTAATAAAAATTCATTTTATTAATAACTAATTCTTTAAATCTTAATTTCTGGACAATCCGGATTTCCGGGTTGTCACATTCTTCCCCCCTTATAAAAATTCCGTCCTCGGAATTTCTTCAAACCACACCCATACACGGGTCATCACATTCACCCCTTCTTCACAGAATTTCATCCTCGAAATTTTAACTTACTCTTCTTCTCAACTTCTCTTCAAAGAAGTTATTATCTTTCAAACATTCTCTAACCTTCACAACTTATCAAGAATTATGAAGTAGAATGAACAACGAGGAATATAAGAATTCCTTTAAAAAATTTCATACTTTTGCTGAGGGGTCAAATTGACCATGAACTCTTACTAGGTTTACCAGCATGACGCCGTAACCTTTCTTTCCACGGTCAGTTTACAATCACAAAGAAGGTAAACTACCTCTTCCATACGTAGGTGATCAACCCATCGTATAACCTCATTTCAGGGTATGTTCACCTCAGACTTACTCATTAGATTCCACACCAAAACAATTTGGTTTGGCATCATGACATACCATTCTTCTAGCCAAATCAAATATCTTAGACCATACCAATAAATTGGATATCAACTTGAACATTCGTCTAGTCAACTCAATTGACATCGACTACTTCTTTAAATTCTTTTGCAATACATCAAAACGTTTTATGACGTCATGATACCGCACTCTTCACAAGACGTTGAGGACTTTGATGGGTTTATGACTTCGTCATTATACATCATACCATAAGAAAGTTATTGATCCCCGATCAAATTCCACACCAAAGTTTAATTGCATTAATAACTCCATCCTTTTACCATCCTTGCATCAAATGCATCGATGATATAAAATTCATTTTGATATTTCAAATCAATTTCATCAAATTTAAATAATTAGCGTAGACATACCAAGAATAGTTCTTTTAAAATCCATTGGTTACAAAAGTCGAACAAATTCTTTCATTTTCAAAACGCGCACATTAGCACGATTTCAAGGAATTTCGAAATCTAGCATAGCTAGATGACTTGGAATATCCTATTCTCCATCTTCCTTCATTGTCTTACTTACGACAATACTTAATCTTCTCTAGCACCTTCAATGCTAAGTCTACTGAAAATACTTACTTTAAGTATAAACATTCCTATACCTTAGTATAGTTCATCAACTTACCACACTTTATGTGTTTAGGAACTTTCCACAACCATATGTGTTTAAGAACTTATCTTCACAATATGTAATCCAAGAAAAAATCAAGGACTATCCATATGCTTAGGGCTCAGAAACATAACATATAACTATGAGTCACAAACTTTTCATAAGTATGAGTTCCAAGAACCCGCACCTATCTTATCATTTTCTACCTATCAAGTATATACATGAGAAAAGATTCACCTTCTCGTCATATACATCTTGATAGTGCAACCAATTTCAATGATTATCACTGTAATAAACTGAGTGGTTGTTACACCAAGCACAAACCTCTGCGCATACAAAGATTCATACAACTCGGCTATCACATGAGTCCTCAATTGAAATCTTACAACTTCTAACTTTCTCTTTACTTAATACAAATTTTCTTTAATTCGTATACTATCCTTTACAACTCAATCTGAGTTCTTCTTCCCGTACTACTTTGTAGTACCATTCATTCATAGCATTAGCTATAAATCATTCATCGTTTAATAGCTCATCTGTTACTACGATTTACTATGATCACGTGGTGATCTTCTTATCCTTCTCTTTACGATTATAGTCTTAGGTACTCATACCTAAGGTTTATAACCTATCGGCTTTGATACCAACTTGTAACGCCCCAAAATCCGGTCTATCTTCACACCCGGATTCCGTACGTCACGAGTACATCCTTCATCCAACATACATCATTATATACCGAAATATAACAACATACATTCTCAAATCCCAGGTTCTCGAAACCTTAGAACCTTTCTCATTACAAATAATGATAATTATATTATTCCTTTCATCTTACAAGAGTGATTTTTATCCGCCACCAAGGATACATACAGTTCATTAAACTAGTCTATAGTTTAATTTTCATCTTTCTACATTATAAGTCTTCACTTGATCTTCTCGCTCATTCACATTCTGAATGGCACTTCATCTGGATACCGTCAGCTTGATCTATACGGGATCCTTAAGTTCTTCTAACATCGTTCGCTGAAAATATTTTTCATTTAAAGCAAGTGTGAGCATACAATTGCCCAGCAAGTCATAACAGTTGAACAAACAACTTCAAGAATTTAAAGATTCTTTTCAGACTTCAATAACCGAATAAGGTTACGAAGCAGCTTGAATAATAGGAATAGTCTTGATTCCTATCATCTTAAAACATTAGTCACATTCACTTTGAAATACTTTCATTCTCTCTTCTCTTTTCATACACACATCCGTCTGCTAGAATCAATAGCACAGACTTAACAATAACGGTTCATGTATAAACAGAACATTCTTTTATTGAACAGTTCAAACATTGAACAATTCATCTCATAGAAACACCGAAGTGTTCACATTGTGGCATAAGGCCTCATACATTCTACCACCTTGTACAAATATCGCACATTCGCACATAGACAGAACTTCTCAAGTTCAACATCTGAGAAGTTTTAGAAACTAGCATTCATTTAAAAATATGAATGAAGTTAGGAAACTTGCCTACAAGACAGCTGACTTACGACTTATTTGAATCGCTCATTCCAATCCCTATAACACATAAGGAAATAACAAATACACCAATTAGTCATATACTTGACTTACACATTGGTTTACTTAACTTTACTTCTTAAGGTTCGCATTCTTGCAATATAATTTTACGCGACTAACTTTCATTACCGGTTTACGGTTTCATGACATACGGAGATGTCTTACTCAACACGTTCATTTTCTTTGATGATTCACATTCTTATCTTTTTTGTATACTTCTCAGGACTCAAGACACATCGCTTCTCGCGCTAGTAGTCCATATGGTACTCACGAGTGGTTTCTCACAAACAACCAAACAAACAAGTTCCGTCTCATCTACACCGCCATCACAAAGTGAGTTAGATCGGTTGCCGATTTCAGATATACCTTTGTTCTCTGAAGGAATTGTTTAGCCCAGCTGCCATATGTCAACCATCAAAGGTTACGATTGTACCACAACCTAACTTTCTCTTAACTTATACGAACCATTAACTATAATGTTCGTTAAGTCAACTTCTTATTCCTTACGGCTTTCTGGCAACCAAATGCCATACCTCAGGATTCATTCTTTATTGTCTAAGTCATACAGTCTTTTGTATACTCAGAACGATCACTCAATGTCAATACTATGAGGTCATAGCGTTAAACATTTCATATGAATTTATTCATACCCTACCACGTCCAGTTCCTTCAACTCGGAACGTTTATCCAAGTTATACATATTAACTCGGCTTCTTAACATTATACGTTATTATCTTCAACTTAATTTCTTCACCGTTCACGGTTAATCAACATTCTTCATTAACTTACGGTCAAACCCTACACGGAGTGTAGGTTCTACTCGTTTAATATTCGCGTACACTCAACCTTTACTCAAGGTTTCAATTGCATTCATCGTTATCCATCCCATGAACCCTATGTTCATTATTCTTTCTTAATGTCGAAGCCATACCGTTCATTGTATGCTAAGACCGATCGTTCATCGCATCAACGTTGCGTTCACAGCGTCTAAACGCTTTACATTCATCTCTTATTACCATGACATAACATCGAAATGTTATTCATTACCTTAATCAACCAACGTCTAAGGAATTCCCAATCATAGTAATCCCTCACGTTCGTTTGTCGTGACTACGGTCCCCGGACATCGGTTTCGTAACTCGCATCTACATTCTTTGTCTTTTAATCTCGTTTAATCTTTTCGTTCAACCTTATTAAAGGTTTAAAATACTTGATTAAGTATTACATTAGTTGAACATTATGTTTATATTTCTTTCTTGCACATCCCCCAAGAAATTGAGCAGTTAAAATCTCATTTTTGGATATTGCCTCGCACGCCAGCCATGTGCCCCTTCCTTTCTCTTTCCTCTCGCGTTGCACATGATCTACTTCTCTCTTATCTCTTCCGGATTTGGCGCGCTGCGGTGCCAAGTCCTTTGTTATCTCTCGTGACTGTGCCACTCTCCGTAAGATTATGGCGATCTCTGTCACTGCGGCACGGTCTCGAGGCACGACTTCGTGACTGCACATACTGAGTAGTATGAAACCTAGAAAATTTTTCTAAGTCTTTTACAAGCTTGAGACGCTGATTTCAAAATCTCATAATGTCTTCGTTATAACTCGGAACGAGGTTGTTCCAAAGCCATTCTCTTCCTTATCTTACGTAATTCGATTACCCATGGATAAAACTTTGTTCTGAATCCGTTAACATTCCATTCAATTGGCTTAATCTTCACCCTTCGTTTATTTTAACGTTTTTAACGTTCTTTGTTCGTTCGTCAGTAATTCGGTCATCCGAACTCGGAATTAGTTCGTTCTTGAGTTCACGACTCACGTTTTATACGTTCTCTTATATTCTTATGAAACCCTACACGTTCGGGTTCATTTACTAACTTTTAAATTTTCGTTCTTCTTTTACAAAATTTTTGCCATAACTTCGTTATAGCTCAATTTTAATCTGTTCTTCATGAACGTTTCTAACGTTCCTAACCAAGCAATAAGCAACTAACTTATACGCGATGGTTTTAAACTTGTCCATCAACAACAATTAAACTACGATGGTTTTAAATTTGTCCATCAAGAACGTTCTTCGTGTTCTTCGCGTTCTTCGTTCGTTCTTCATTTTAATCGATATTTTGGATTATGATTCTACTTTTTTCTTGGAATTTGATGTTATAGAACATCATTCCATACTTAATTCACCTACTCATTCATAATATTCAATCGAATCGCTCAAAATCCTCATGAATCTTATACTTACTTAAGAAATTTATAAACTAAATTTCTTATTTCTTATTTTCTCCTGATTTCAACCATATGAAATCATTCTCAATATCTTTTACTCCTTATTCTCATTAAGCTATGTTTTTGACATAGAAAACTTAAAGAAAATATTAGATGAAACTAGTGTTCGGATTACCGTTCTTCTTTAATCTCCTTCCGTCGGACAAAGCGTGCATTCAAGCTAGCTTTTCCTTCCTTTTCCTTCTCTTCCCCCATCCGAACTCTCTCTCTCTTTCTCTCTCAAGGTGTAGGATTTTCAAAATTCCATTCAAATGAGATTAAACTTCCTATTTATAGATTTTCAAGGTTAGGGGCAAAATAGTCATTTCGCCCCTAAAATCACTATTCACACCTCCTTACTATTCAAGACTTAAGGACTAAGTTAACTTAGCCCTCAAGTTTGCTTAGCCCTTAAGTTTCGTAGTTCCGTCTTTCGGGTTTCGTTTCAAGCGGCAGTTTAAAAGCTGCGATTCTCGGAATCCAAATATTTTGGATATTTCGTCTTTCTTTACCGATTAACTTTTATGTATTCTTCGGATTTTCGAAAAACTGAAAAACACTTTTTGGCATCAAGCGTTTTCCTTCACGTTTTCCCTAACGTAGTTAAACGAGTGAAAAGTACATAATAAAGACTTTTTCGTCGTTTTTATTTCGTCCGATTTTTGCATGTTTTTCGAGAAAAACTTTTATCGGCTTACTAAACTTTTCACGATATATTATCATCAAATCTTTTGACGGAATGTCATTTCCACACCCCGAACTCTCGGAAAGGTTTAGGTTATTCAAACCCTAACCCCTAGGTTTCGTCGAGTGAATTGTGCCTATTTCGTCTTTTTCCTCAGAAATATTTCGTTCCCAGAAAATTTTAATTTTTCGTCTTGAAAATTCTTACTCGTTCAATCTAGCTCGTAGCCAGAATCCTCCCGACTTATAACCATCCTTGGTTATAAAACGATTAATAAACACATATCATAGAATAATATTAATAAAAATTCATTTTATTAATAGCTAATTCTTTAAATCTTAATTTCTGGACAATCCGGATTTCCGGGTTGTCACATTCTTCCCCCCTTATAAAAATTCCGTCCTCAGAATTTCTTCAAACCATACCCATACACGGGTCATCACATTCACCCCTTCTTCACAGAATTTCATCCTCGAAATTTTAACTTACTCTTCTTCTCAACTTCTCTTCAAAGAAGTTATTATCTTTCAAACATTCTCTAACCTTCACAACTTATCAAGAATTATGAAGTAGAATGAACAACGAGGAATAGGATTGTCCAGGGAAGTTGTTAGGCACCCCTCGACATTCGTGTTACCACGGTGACCGCCACTTTTGAAGAAACTGTTATACGAATGTGTGTGTGTGTGGGTCAATTTGCAGTTATATGGAAGTAGTGCGAGGCCTCGTTCGCACCTATATACAAAGGGTCTGAATTTGTGTAAAAATTTAGTTTTAAACAAGATATAGCAGTGATGTTTTGTAAAAGAGGTTATTCAAACCCTTATGCTCAATAGGAATTGAGGCCTTTGGATACTTCCATTTTTATCATGTTCGACGTGATTGCTTTTATTTTCGAGATGCGAAGCATCTTCGAGAAAAATAATGTACAAAGCAGTGCCGAACTCCTCGTGGGCATGAAAACCATCTGAGGAAATCCAAACACCGTGAATAAATTTACAAGCTGCTTATAGCTGAAAATATCCATCACGGGAATCGAATCTAGATTCAGTAGACTGAATCTGTGATCACATTATTCCTAGGCTCACATGATGCCGCAATTTATATGAAAGCGATGGCGATGAAGAAGCAGTTATATATAAAGCTAAAAATATATATATATATATATATATATATATATATATATATATATATATATATATATATATATATATATATATATATAATATAACCGCCAACCGCCAAGCACCTCCATGGGTATCGAAATGTAAATAAAGCCGTAAAAGCAATCAACCGCCATGTAAGTAAACTCCAGAGAGGACAAAAAGTAAATATAAATATATATATATATATATATATATATATATATATATAAAATTAGTAAACGCACCGGATGTAAAATCCAGGCTCATCGAACATAGTTCGACCACAGTTCATATATATATATAAAAGCAATAAACGCTCCGGATATAAAATCCAGGCCCATCGAACATAGTCTGACAACATTATATATATATATATATATATAAACTAGTAAACGCTCCGGACGTGAGTCCAGGCTCAATTGAGGCATAACTCGATAATGTTAGTCCATATATAAATATATATATGTATATGTATATACAAACTGAAATGAAACCACAGACTGAAGTTCGGGCATACACACACAACACGACTTTCAATGCGAAGAACAGTGTGTGCAAAGATGAAGAGAAAGGCTTTAAAGTGTGTAAGAAGGCTTACAGTGGACTGCTAAAGAAGACTTCTATAACGTTAAGTGGATGAACACTCGGCTCCTGCCGGTAAAAATAGTAGCTATATATGAGCTCACAATTGTTTAAAATGGGAAAACACTCAGTTTAGGGTGTGTACAGAACAAATTGGACAGGGATTCCTCGCCTATTCTCTTTTTTAAAATGGCCACCCAAGCCCTCTATTTATAGAGGGGGGTACCAAAGGTACTACTTGGTGCCGGGGTGCCTTGGACTCTCTGGTCCCGCTAGTCTCAAAATACGTGCACGCGCGTAATCGCGATGTCCTTCGAACTTCGTAAGCGCAATCCGGGCATATGATTGAGGTCTATAAGACCTATTTCGGACCGCCGTTGTCAAGAGCTACGCCATGACATGGGATTAGAGGTTGTACGAAGTCAGGAAGATGAGACCATGCCCTTTGTCTTCAAGCTTCAAATTCTATCCGTTGTGCTGCCCTGCGTAGTAGTCACTCGGGATTAGACCTCCTTGGTTCTTGTGGGACATTGCTATGTAGAAATGTCTGTATGAGATGTTGAGACGGCGCAATGTAGGGTCAAGGTGGAAAAATGATGATTTTACCCCTCACCGGGGTTATCTCCAGTTTGGGATGATAAAACAGATGTTGCTCAGGGTTATCTCTGAGATTGGACTGCTGCAAGTACTGAAGGTTCTTAGGGTTATCTCTGAGGTGTTCCTGTCTTCCCGGTGTTATCTCCGGGTCTTGTACTGAGTGCCTCGGTGTGAGTTCTGAGGTTGAAGCTGACTGCATGCATTTGAAACAAGCATTTCTGGGGTTATCTCTGGAACTGCAACTACACTCCTTGGGGTTATCTCCAAGGTTAACACTGCTATTCCCGGTGTTATTTTCGGGACTGGAACTGAGCATCTCGGGGTTATCTCCGAGATAGAACTGTCCTCTCCGGTGGAATTTCCGGTATTTGAACTGTATTATCTTCCAGGGTTATTTCTGAAAGACGAATCTGCCCTCCTGTAATGTTAGTGACAGGTGTACAGAAAATTTTGAGTGTCTACAGATGCCCCTCTTTATCATATTCATGCAATGCAATGTCATGTATAGGATAAAGAATCCTAGACACTTGAAATGCAACAAGATAAACATGATGCCATGTGTAGCAACATGATGCAAATGTATGATGCATATGTTTTGTTGGATTATTCTCCAACATGGTGGGAAGATTGCTGGCTCCGAGTTGCTTCTACAGGGGATGGCAATAGATAAGCAGCCTGATGAACTGTCATGGACGTGCGATCCACAGCTACCAAAAATCTTTAGGATTGTTGACATTGGGGTTATCACCAAAGTCTTGAATCCTTGATACAGACTTTATACTGAAGATGTATCTCTAATGTACAAGAGACTCTATAGGGATGTAGCCTTGTCTATTTGAGGATGTGTATAACATATTCCATCATCGGTCCTCCCCAATGAGGATGATCTTTCCTGGTTCATATCGCCAGGACATAATCAATGTTCTGTCCGAGTTACTGCCAACAGTTTGTGTTGTCAGGGTTGCCTGACCTTCGCTGACATGTACATCACTGGATAATATCCATGTTGGGCAAACTGTCAAGGTTGCTTGACCTTGGTTGACTTGTGCATCAATGGAAAATGTGTGACACCCCCGCCAGGGACTTCTTTTGTGGATACATACACCAATGGATGAAATCATCGGATTGCTTCCGATGCTTCGATGGATTTACCTGCCATCGGCTGAAATAACGTCAAGGTTGCTTGACCTTCATTGACATGTACATCAACAGATGAAAATGCGTGATACCCCCACCGGGAACTTCTGTATTTAAGAATGCGTGATGCCCCCGTCGGGGACTCTTTATTTGAGAATGCGTGATGCCCCCGCTGGGGACTCTTTATTTGAGAATACGTGATGCCCCCACCGGGGAATCTGTGTTTGGAATTATGACCCCAAACTGACGGCATTGGACCTTTGTGAGGTATTGCCGAATGTGACTTGTAACATCTGAGATCATCGGCATAGTGTACCCTGTATTTGGGCGAATACCAATGAATGATATGAACTGCACTCCTTAGGGTTATCTCCAAGGTTAGCACTGTTATTCTCGATGTTGTTTCTGGGACTGGAACTGAGCATCTCGGGGTTATCTTCGAGACAAAACTGTTCTCTCTGGTGGAATTTCTGGTATTTGAATTGCATTACCTTCCAGGGTTATTTCTGAAAGATGAATCTGCCATCCTGCAATGTTAGTGACAGGTGTGCAGAAAATTTCGAGTGTCTACACCACCGCTAGAAGCTCCTTTTCTATGGTAGTGTAATTTAATTGGGCGTCAGTCAAGGTCTTGCTAGCATAATAGATTACATGAAAAAAACCTTGTCCCTGCGCTGACCCAAGACAACTCCCACAACAAAATTGCTTGCATCACACATCAATTCGAATGGAAGAGACCAATCCCGAGCTGTAATCACGGGTGCCACAGTCAATTTCTTCTTCAAATGCTCAGAAGTAGCTAAGCATTCCTCATCGAATCTAAACTGGACATCTTTCTTTAGCAAACTGCACAGTGGCTTAGTGATCTTTGAGAAGTCCTTTATGAAATAACGATAAAAGCCTGCATAACCCAAGAAGCTACGGACCCCTTTGACAGAAGTTGGTGGAGGTAAGTTCTCAATAGTTTCCAGTTTTGCTCTGTCCACCTCTATCCCTTTCCTTTAAACTTTATGCCCCACAATGATGCCTTCCTGTACCATAAAATGACACTTTTTCTGTGACGCCCCAAAAATAGGTATAAATCACCCATCTTGATTCGCCAAATAAATGGTATAAAATTCAAATACAACTGTCGTGTAAAATACGACAAAACATAAACTGAGAGTTTTAATACGATTATTATCTTCTAGACAGTATTCAACTTAAATGGAGTTCTCAATACATTTATTATCACACTATTTCATAGAATAGTGAGGACTACTAATGCTATCATCTGGACCGTCACTCCATTCCCTGACTAGTCCCAGCTACGTTCTCATTTCTTGAAGAGAACAATGAAAGCAAAAGGGTGAGCTCAAATAGCCCAGTAAAAAATATTATGACTAAGATAATGCAGAATAATTTATCGTTAGCCTTCAACAGTGTTAAACTGATAAAATATAACAAACATCAAGTTTAACTGCAGCAGAACAAGCAATCTATTAGAAGAGACAAGTAGAGCATACAATCTATTATCTTCTATGATTTAAAAGATTTTTCATCACTTTTATCGCTGAGACTCAGCTTAATAAATAATCCACATCATCGAATCACTACTGCACTACGACCAAGGATATTCTTTAGTATCACGACCACAAATTATCCATGCACTACGGGCCAAGGATATTCGTGTATTCATCAATGGTCATGATCATGCCAACAAGCGTCCCATCAATGCACTACGGCCAATGAGGACTTTTACCACATCATTTGTAATGAAAGACGGCCATGATTATACCGAATAATCCCTAGTCATAATCATACCAAGTCCATCTATGCACTACAGGCCACAAATGACTTTCAACATAATATAAACATGAGGATGATGACAATGATATAAGAATTCAATAAAACAAGTTCAAGGATAAATGTTTAAAGATTTATAATTTAATTTATCAAGAATTCAATATTGTCCAAATTGTCAACATGATACTACTTTAAAGAGTAAAATTCAAGAATGATAATGTATCAAAAATGATTTGGACCGAAAAGAAATCAAATTTTGTTATGAATAGTACTCCAGGTGAATAGTACCTGAGTGAATAGTATCCCGTGAATATTACTTCGGGAATAGTACTCCGTGAATAGTACTTTGTGAATAGTACTCGTGAATAGTACTTTATGAATAGTACTTTATGAATAGTACCTATGAATAGTACTTTTGTGAATAGTACCGTATAAATGGATAGTACTCATAGATAGTACTCCGACATGAAAAACTAAAAATTTAACAAGAATGTGCAAAAAATATCCTTGTGAAGCGATACTAGATGAAGCACAAATTTCAAGGATATTCTATTAATTTCACGGAATATAGAAGCAATACTTTAACCGAATGATGGTATAATCAGAAATATGAGACGAAATAATATTACTCACATACTACAGAGTATGGAAGAAAATATTATTCATATGAATACTGAACAAAATAATATCCCTTACCTCAGAAGAAGACTGGATATTGGAATAGTGAGGTAGCAGACTTCTCTTCTACTTTCTCTCTAAAGATTCTCTCTCTATAAATGCTATTGTGAGTCTTAGTAAATTGGTGAGAATGAAAGAAGAATGAGCTTCTATTTATAGAAAAATATAGTTTCGATAATTACACGTTTTGGGGCTCGAAATATTACAGTATAATACCTTCATCTTTTTCTTCATTTTTAATTTAGTCTTGGAAGTATTATCAAACTTGCACCACCTCCCCTAATAGTACATGCATGTGGATCAATAGTACACACATGTGAATAAATAGTTATAAACATGTGAATTAATAGCAATTAATTGCTCATTTATCCGATTAATTACCCGATTAGCCAATATAACCTCCAGACATCCATTATTATCGAAATAGATGTCGATTTCCACTAACACTAATAATCCCAACATAATGGAAATATCAATTTCATCTTTAATCAATACGAGCTTATTCATCAATAATATTATAACTCACAATATTTAACAACGAGATCATTCCTAGGAAAGAGGGGGCTTTCCGATAAGGATTTCTCCCTATTGGCGCGCAATTAGGTGACCAAACCACTCCTTGACAGAACTTTCTAGACATTGTCAATATTGCAAATAATAATATGAATAACTTTGTCGTCTCAATTATTGATTTAATAATATAAAATATTATGCAGATGATACTATGACAATTATTGAATCAATAATATGAAAGATATTATGCGCAACAATTCTTTGTAGCAATAATTGAGTATAAGCGAGTGACTTCTCACGTAAGTATCAATAATCAATATCGTGTGCTACTATGCAAACCACGCCAGACATTCTTTGTACTTTTACCACCGGGTAGTTCAACAGTTTAACGGTAAAACTTTTGCCGTTATTTTTATAAAAAGATAATTCTGTCGTTTTCTAACTACGACAATACTTTCATTGTGGGGTCCACCAAGGATTGTGCCGTCGTACGAATATTCGCTATTAAAACTAATATTTCCCGACCAATCGAATATTATATAACCACTTGCTTACCTTGCAAAATTTGTAAATAATACCCACAACTATAACATTATATCAAATCCACACCATAATATTCAAAAATATATTTCGAGAAAAAAATTAATCTTTATTCATAAACGTTGGGGTCTTACAACCTCCCCTTCTTATGAAATTTCATCCTCGAAATTAGGGTGCGTACCTGGTATGTCGAAGAGGTGAGGATACCTTGACTTCATTTGATTCTAACTCCTGTGTCATTTCCTCAACATCGTGGTTTCTCCACAAAACTTTGACTTGAGGTATAACCTTGGAGCGTAGAATATGATCCTTCTTATCTAAAATTTTAACAGGTACATCCTTATACGTTAAATCTTCCGCTATCTCGTCCGGTTCTAATTCAATAATGTGGTTCGGGTCTTTCACATATTTACGTAACATAGATACATGAAAAACGTTATGAACATGAGACATACTTGGCGGTAAGGCGAGTCTATAGGCCACAATTCCTACTCGATCGGGGATTAAAAATTGGCCAATGAATCGAGGATTGAGCTTTCCTCTCTTTACAAATCTCATAATTCCTTCCATGGAGCAACACGTAACAACACTTGATCTCCAATATTGAATTCCACGTTCTTTTGATAAAGATCAACATAACTCTTTTGTCGATCTTGTGAGGTTTTTATACGTTGTCGGATTATTTGAATCTTTTCTGTAGTCATACGTACCAACTCCGGTCCCAACAACGTTGCTTCACCCACCTCATCCCAGTATACTGGAGAACGACACTTTCTTCCATACAACGCCTCAAATGGAGCCAATACTTGCTTGATAACTATTGTTGTAGGAAAACTCCACCAATGATAAGAACTTGTCCCAACTTTCTTTAAAGTCAAGGACACATAGTCTTAATAAATCTTTAAGAGTTTGAATAGTCTTCTTCGACTGCCCGTCCGTTTGAGGATGATATGCCAAACTAAATCATAAATCCGTGCCCATAGCTTTTTGCAAACTAACCCAAAATCGTGAAGTGAATCTTGGGTCTCGATCAGAAACTATGGATACTGGCATACCATGCAATCTTACTATCTCGTTTATGTACATACGAGCAAGACGTTCAAGTGTATAAGTTTCTCGTATCTGTAGGAAATGAGCAGACTTGGTCAATCTATCAACAATGACCCAAATCACATCTATACCTTGGAAACCTTGGGAAGACTAGTAACGAAATCCGTGGTAATGTGATCCCACTTCCATTCTGGAATTTCAAGTGGTTCCAATGGACCTTTTGGCACTTGATGCTCCGCCTTGACTCGTTGACAAGTTATACACCTTGAGATAAACCCCGCTATCTCTCTCTTCATATTGCTCCACCAAAATATATGTCAAATATCACGATACATTTTGGTACTCCCAAGATGGATTGCAAACGGTGTGTTGTGCGCCTCCATCATGATTTTATACTTCAAGTCAGAATCGTTAGGAACACAAAGTCTGGAGTTAACTCGAAGTATTCCTTCTTCATCGATTCTTGCTTCCGGAATAACACTTCTTGCACTTTCTTCCTCATACGCATCAGCTCCAGGTCTGTAGCTTGAGTAGCTTTAACTTTATCGATTAAAGTCGGTTCTACTCGTATATTCGCCATCATCACATGGGTCCCTGGAGTCTTTAACTCTATCTCCATCCTTTGTAAGTCATACAAAATGGGCCTTTGTGTTGACAATATGACACTCGTACCCATATATGATCTTCTACTCAATGCGTCACCAACTATGTTCGCTTTTCCAGGATGGTATTGAATGGTATGATCATAATCTTTTAATATCTCAAGCCATCATCGTTGCCGCATGTTGAGTTCCTTTTTAATGAAGAAATATTTGAGGCTTTTATGATCCGTATAGATCTCCACCTTCTCTCCATACATGTAATGCCTCCAAATCTTAAGCGCAAAAACGACAGCTGCCAACTCTAGATCATGAGTAATTCCTCTCATATTCTTTGAGTTATCGCGAGGCATAGGCTATGACTTTCCCATGTTGCATGAGAACACACCCAAAACCTTTTCATGAAGCATCGCTGTATATGAAAAATCCCTCCGAACCAGCTGGTATTGTTAAAACATGTGCTAAAATGAGCCTCCTCTTGAGTTCTTGAAAACACTTCTCACATTCCTCGCTCCAACCGAATTTTATATCTTTTCGGGTCAGCTGAGTTAATGGAGTAGCGATTCGAGAAAATCCTTCCACGAACCTCCGATAATAACCAGCTAAGCCGAGAAAGCTACGCACTTGATCCATCGACTTTAGGTTGTTCTCGACTTTGAATTGCTTCAATCTTTTTGCGGGTCAATAGATATTCCGTGATTTGATATTACGTGCCCAAGGAATGCTACTTCCTCAAGCCAGAACTCGCATTTCTTCAACTTGGCATATAACTTGTTTTCACGAAGCTTTTGGAGTATCAGCCTCATGTGTTGCTCATGATCTTCACAGCT
The DNA here is from genome assembly GCA_020205615.1 of Panax quinquefolius. Lineage (NCBI taxonomy): Eukaryota > Viridiplantae > Streptophyta > Magnoliopsida > Apiales > Araliaceae > Panax > Panax quinquefolius. The sequence continues at coordinate 41,154,992 of CM035166.1, forward strand.
TTTGGAGTAAATGAGGATGTCATCAATAAAGATGACCACAAAGTGATCCAAATATTCCTTGAATACTCAGTTCAGCATATCCATGAAGGCAGTAGGAGCATTAGTCAATCCAAAAGACATGACTAGGAATTCGTAATGCCCGTACCTAGTTCTAAAAGCAGTCTTTGAAATGTCATCAGTTTTAATCTTCAACTGATGATATTCGGAAAGAAGATCGATCTTTGAAAAGAATTTGGCGCCTTGCAACTGGTCAAACAGGTCATCAATGCAAGGCAACAGATATATATTTTTGACAGTGACATGGTTCAACTCCCGATAATCAATACAAAGTCGCATACTCCCATCTTTTTTTTTCACGAATAGATTAGGAGCACCCCAAGGAGACGTACTAGGACGATTGAAACCGATGTTTAACAATTTCTGCAGTTGGGTCTTTAACTCCTAAAGTTCAATAAGAGCCATTCGATATAGGGCTTTGGAAAGGGGTTTTGTACCGGGTTCAAGGTCGATACAAAATTCAATTTCACACTCTGGGGGTAGGCCAGGAAGTTCTTTAGGGAATACGTCAGGAAATTTATTAACAATAGAAATATCATTCAAAATTGACGTATTTTTGTTTAAATCCGTGACATGAGCTAAGAAAGCTTGACATCTATTTTTCAATAAACGAATAGTTTTATGGCTTGAGATGACAGTGATTGATTTTAATGGTTTGGTTGCTTGAATTCGCATAATAGGTTGGTTAGGAATATGAAAGCTAACAACCTTACAAAAACAATCAATTTTTGCATGATGAGTAGTTAACCAATCAATCCCTAGAATTACGTCAAATGCAAGTATTTTCAATGAAATATGATTGACAGGTAATGTGAGGGTACCAATTTGAACCAAACAAGACTTATAAACAGTGGATGTAATGAAGGTTTCTCCCAACAGAGTTTCAACAGACAAGTCAAAGTCTAATTTCTCTGGAGTCAAATTTAAACGTTGAGCGCAAGTAGGAGAAATAAAAGAATGGATAGAACAGGTATCAAATAAGGTATATACTTCGCTAGAGTTTATGATAAGCTTACCCGTGATGACCTCGTTCGGGTTCCTTGCTTTCTGGGAGGTCACAACAAACGCTCTCCCTTGAACTACTGGTTTTGACTTGTCTAGGATGACATTTGGGGTCACCGTTACAACTGGACTTAGCTTCCCAGTACGACAAAATCTAGCTAGGTGACATTCTCTTCCACAATTGTAACACGTTTTGGACTGCTGTGCACAGTTTGGACTGATGTGTCCCTCCCCTCCGCATTTGAAGCATATGATAGGTGGTCATTCTCCTTCTTTAAAAACGGGTGCTGGTGATGACGTCTTTCCATCATTGTTGAGTCTCCTCTTCTTGAAATGTCCACTTTTATTGTCTTGGCCATGATTACCACCAAAGTAGTTACCATTTTTGGCATGTTGATTCCCTCTACGTTTGTTCACCGCTTCGATGACTGTTACCACTGGTATAATCATTTTGCCGGCTGCTTTCTCTTGGTTGGGTTGACTCGTTATCGCGCTCTAATAACTGAGCCCTATTTACAACATCTGAATACAAACACAGTTTGTGAGAAATTAAGTATTGACGTATCTTGGGTTTCAAACCTCTTAGAAACATCCGCGTCATTCTTTCCTCATTATCAACCAAGTGGGACACAAACCGGGACAACTTGGCAAACTTAGCTTCGTACTGTGACACGGTCATATTGTTCTGCTCCAGCTTGATGAACTCTACCTCCTTTATATGATGAATACTTTCGGGAAAGAACTTGTCGTTGAATAGTTCTTGGAACTTCTCCCAAGACATCTTCAGTACGGCAGGTTGAGTACGATTTATCGATTCCCACCAGTAGTCTGCCTCTCCTCACAACATAAAGGTGGTAAAGGGAACCTTTTGCTCCTCGTAGCATCCCAAGATATCAAATATCTTGGTGATCTGCTTTATTTACGTCTCTGCCTTAAGTGGTTTTGGCTCTCAAATAAACTTTGGTGGTCCCAGCTCCTTGAACTATTTAGCGGTGACCGTCCAAGAGTTTCCACTATTTCAACTTGCAATTTGAACAGGAGTCGTTCTCGTCTGATGTTGTATGAATTGAATAAAGCCTTTGAACATCCCATTGTTCATCATTTGGTCAAAGTTGTTGTTTTCGTGAGGATTATTGCCATCCTGATGGACATTATCTTGGGTATTGATCGTTGGTGACTCAACGGTCTCATGTGTTTCATTGCTTATCTCAACATTTTTAGATGCCATTTTCAAATACTGCCACAAAACAAGGGTTAATTGATATGTCACATATTATTCCTATACTCTGACCGACCAATTAAATACCAAATAAACTTAGGTAGGTCATACTAGCGAAGGAATTCCCCGTCTCTCCCCTCGTAGTTCTTGTCTCATATCTCAACCAGGATCATATCCCTAAGCTTTGATACCAACCGTGACGCCCCCAAAATAGGTATACATCACCCATCTTGAGTCGCTAAATACATGGTACACAATTCAAATACAACTTAATAATACAACTATCGTGTAAAATACGACAAAACATAAACTGAGAGTTTTAATATGAATATTATCTTCTAGACAGTATTCAACTTAAATTGAGTCCTCAATACATTTATTATTACACTATTTCATAGAATAGTGAGGACTACTAATGCTATCATCTAGACCGTCACTCCGCTACCCAACTAGTCCCAGCTACGTTCTCATTTCCTAAAGAGAACAATGAAAGCAAAAGGGTGAGCTCAACTAGCCCAGTAAGAAATATTATGACTAAGATAATGCAGAATAATTTATCGTTAGCCTTCAACAGTGTTAAACTGATAAAATATAACAAACATCAAATTTAACTGCAGTGGAACAAACAATCCATTAGAAGAGTCAAGTAAAGCATAAAATCTATTATCTTTTATGATTTAAAAGATTTTTCATCACTGTCGACGTCGGGATTTTTTGATGTCCATTTCCGTTACTTGTTCTTTGGTGTTCTCATTTTAGGTGAGATTTGTTTGAAAAAATAAGTGAAAAAGGTCCGACATGTATGATGTCGACGATGGGACTGTTAAGAGTCGCTAGTTGGTTTTTTAAATGGTTGTATCAACACAACCGAGAAAAGGTTTGCACAATGACCCGAGTGATGTGACAGCGATATCTGGTCGTGAAAGCAAGAGATTCGTTTAGGGTCAGGGGACTTGGTTATCTTGGGGAAGGTGTTAGGCACCCAGACATCCATGTTACCACGGTGTAGCCTCTTTTAAGAAACTATTATCTGAGTGTGTGTGTGTGTGTGTGTGGGCCAATGTGCTATTATAGGAAAGTTGTGCGAGGCCTCGTTCAAACCTATATACACAGGGTTTGAATTTATGTAAAAATTCAGTTTTTAGCAAGATATGGAAATAATGTTTTATAAAAGAGGTTTTTCAAACCCTGATGCTCAATAGGAATTGAGACCTTTTACACTTCCATTTTTATTAAGTGAGCGGCTTAATTGATTTTATTTGACGGATGCGAGGCATCCGTATGAAAAATAATACATCCAAAAATAATGCCAACTTCCTCGTGGGTATGGAAATCATCTGAGGAAATCTGAGACATCATGAGAATAATTTACAAAGTCACTTACAATTTGAAAATGTCCATCACGGGAACCGAATCTAGATCTAATGAGATGAATCTGTGATCACATGATTCTTAGGTGCACAGAATATTGCAATTTGTATAAAAGCAATAAACAAGTATATATATAAAAATGGTAAATATATATATATATATATACAGACAGGATCACCAACCACGAAGCACCTCCATGGGGAATTAGAAATGTAAATAAAGCTGTAGATACGGTCAACCGACATGAAGGAAACTCCAGGCGGGACAGAATGTAAATAAAGCTGTAAATGTGGTCAATCGCCTTAAGTAAACTCGAGCGAGGACGAAATGTAAAGAAAGCTGTAAAAGCGATCAACTGCCACGAAGGAAACTCCAGGCAGGACAAAATAAATATATATATAAATATATAAATATATAAATGCAATAAACGCACCGGATGTAAAATCCAGGCTCATCGAACATAGTTCGACCACAGTTCATATATATAAGTATATATATATAAAAGCGAGAAAACGCGCACTGCATCAAGTCTCAGGCTCATCGAACAAAGTCAGACACACAGATATATATATATATATATATATATATATATATATATATATATATATATATATATAAAAGTGAATAAACGCACAGAATCAAGTCTCAGGCTCATCGAATAAAGTCAGACACACATTGGTTGATATATATAATATATATATATATATATATATATATATATATATATATATATATCAATGCGTTTATTCACTTTTATATATATATATATATATATATATATATATATATATATATATATAAAAAAGGATCAAGTGCTTACCCTTTATTTTACTCACTAGTGCTCACCCCTTTTTAGCGACGGGATCCGTGAGTTTGGTTTGATATACAACTGTTGTCTATACTTTTAGCGGACAACATATAGCATCGCTAAAAAAAGTATAGGCGACGGTTATATGACCAAATAGTCACGGATCCATCGCTAAAAGGGGTGAGAACGGTGAGTAAGATAAAGGTATGCACTTGATCAGGCTGATATATATATATATATATATATATATATATATATATATATATATATATATATATACATATTAAAGCGAAGAACGCTCGCATCAAGTCTAGGCTCAATCGAAGCATAACTTCGATAATGTTAGTCAATATATATATATATATATATATATATATATATATATATATCTGATGGAATGAAATCACGGATAGAAGTCAAGGGCAAAAGCAAGCAACACGGCTCTCAACGTGTAGAAGGGTGTGTGCAAAGATGAAGAGAAAGACTCTAAAGTGTGTGAGAAGGCTTACAGCTGACTGATAAAAAGGGCTTCTATATCTTTAGAGTGGGTAAACACTAGGCTTTTGTGGGTACAAAAGAGGCTATATATGAGCTCACAGGTGTTTGAAAGTGAGAAAATACACTGTATGGCAAGTGTAGAGCAAATTGTGCAGGGTTTCCCCGTCTTTTTTCTCTTAGAAATCAGCACCCCAAGCCTCTTATTTATAGGCAAAAGGTGTCTGTGAGGTGTACTGCTGGCTCGGTAGCAGTGTACTAGAGGTGGGTCGGCTTCGGATTACATTGGGTTGGGTCGTCTCGAAATATGTGCACTTAGGCACTGTAATGTCCACTCTGATTTTGAGAAGTGAAATTCGGGCATCCGTTTTGAGGTATTCAGGACCTATTTTGAATGCCATGGTTGTCGAGAGTTGTATGATGGCATGGGATTAGAGTTTGTCTGAAGTCTTTGAAGATGGGGACGATGCCTCCGGTCTTGAGCTTCAACTTTCATCCTTTACCCCACAATAGTCACTCGGGATTGGTTAGCCTTGTTGGACATTGTTGCGTAGAGAGGCGAGGCGTGGCATCGTGTTGGAACGAGATGGCGATGTTTCCCCTCACCGAATTATTCACTTGGGATTGGTAGCGATAAGAGGCGTTGCTCGAGACTTATTTGAGATTGAATTGCTACATTTGTTGAAGGTCCTCATTGTCATCTTTGAGGTGTGCCTGTCTTCCGATGTTATTCCGGGTTGGCACGGTGTATTTTATTGTGAGTCTTGAGATTGAAGGCGATGGCATTTGAAACATGCATTTTGGAGTTATCTCCAAAACTGCATTCCTTGGGGTTATCACCAAGGTTGGTGGCTATTCCCATGGTTGGGACTGAGACTGGATACCTCGGGGTTATCTCCGAGATTAATCGACCTTCTCCGATGTGTGTTCCAGTATTGTATTTGTAGGTCTCGGGGTTAGATCCGAGGTTGAAACCGTTACTCCCAGATTGCGATCCAGGTTTGATGTTGAACTTCCGGTAGTATCCAGTATGGATTTGGATTGTCTTTCAGGGTTCTCTCTTAAAAGACGAATCTATCCTCCTACTGATATTAGTAATGATAGTATGAGAAATTTTGAGTGTCTCTGAGATGCCCTCTTTATCATACTCATGCATGGCGATGCATGGGTAGGATAAAGAATCCTAGACACTTAAAAGCAACAAGATAAACATGGTATTATGGATAGTAACATGATGCAAATGTATGACGTGTATGCGGGGTTGTGGACAAACATCTTTGGGGATGATTCTTTGGTTCCTGTTGCTTATTTGGGATTGGCAATCTTGACCAGATCGATGTGCAAGCCCGAATCTGTTAGGATATTGGTGTTGGAGTTATCATCAAATTCCCGTGTTCTTGATAACGACTTGATACTGAAGGGGTATCTCTTATGTGTAAGAGATCTGTGGGGATAAAGCTTGATCTGTTTGAGGATGTGTATAACATATTCCATCATTTATCCTCTTGGATAATGTTGACCTCTCCTGGTTAGTATCGCCAGAATATGTCATGATTATGTTGGATTTACTGCCAACAACAAATGCTGTCATGGATGCCTGACCTTCGTTGATGTGTGAATCAACGGCCGAAACATCCTGTGGGATATACTGTCGAGGTTGCTTGACCTTCGCTGACGTGTGCATCAACGGCTGAAAATCTGTGAGGAGATCGTCAAGGTTGCTTGACATTCGCTGACGTGTAGATCAATAGAGCATTGCATTGTGACCCCCGCCGGGGATCCACTGGGGAATATGAGCAGCTGGGTATGAGAACCTCGAACAGCTCTATAGCTCTGACAGGTTTAAATGCTATCAGCTGAAATGATGTCAAAGTTGCTTGACCTTCGTTGATATGTGTGTCGGCGGTGAGCATCGTTGCTACTCCCGTCGGAGATATATCGTTGTAACCCCGTCCGGAGACTCACGTTGTAACCCCTGTTGGGGACTCACGTTTGTAACCCGTCGAGAGACTCATTGAAATAATCCCCGTTGGGGACTCACGTTGTAACCCGTCGAGGATTCCGTTTATAACGTAACCCGTCGGGACTCATGTTATAACCCCCGTCGGGGACTCACGTTATAACCCCTGTCGGGGACTCACGTTGTAACCCCCGTCGGGGACTCACGTTGTAACCCCCGTCAGGGACTCACGTTGTAACCCCTGTCGGGGACTCACGTAGGGTAACGACATGGAGTCGGCGGCATCAGACCTATATAAGGTATTGTCGTATGTAATTTGTGACAACTGACGTCATCGATAGAGTATACCTTGTGTTCAGGCGACTACCAATGAGTGATGTATAGATTCAAAGTCTCATCTGAGAAGACCAGGATTGAGGATGTGAACATCGAGACCATTGTCTTCTTCTGATGTGTATTCTCGCTATATCTTTTGATAGGCCTCTGTTAGATATTTGGTGGCTGTTCCCCATTCTCGTTATATCTTTAGATAGGCCTCTGTTAGTAGTAGGGCGTTTGTGCCCCATTTTCATGTATTTGTAGCTGTATAGAGCTGATGTATTAGATGATGATATATTTAGGAATGTATGCCTTTGTTTTTTCATTCCCTATATCATATTGCCATCCATTATCTCATTATGCATGTATCATATTATGCATATGTATGTATGTTCGAGAGATACTCGGTATTGACCTGGATGGTCTTATGACACGGCCCTTACACAGATGTCTTCTTGACGAGTTAATATATAGATCATACCCACCGCGTCGTGGTGGCATTGGGTATCTTGCGATCGTGAGTGCGATAGCATGTCACCACGAGATCGGTGATTTGTAGATCTGTTATTGCGATGCAGCGATACCATGACCCTTTTGGCATTTCGGGTTCTGAGGATTTGTAGATGGGATCTTTAGAGCATTGGCTAGGTGATAAAGCGGTATTCCGTTTTGGTACCCATGAGTTGACTCCTACTCTAGAGGAGTATGCACGTTTGACGATGCTACCCTTAGACAGACCTTGCGTGCACATGGTTTTGGGAGACATGAGTAGGAGATTCATGACTCTCACAGGATTGAGGCGCAGAGTGGTACAGGATGAGCTGACATCTAGCCATGTGAACTCTCAGCGTTTTTTGTATGACAGATTTGGTGCGGAGGATAGCTACTCACGACATTCAGGGGATTTCACCGTGTTGGAGGATCATTGGCGTTTGGCCAGAGTTGATGTACTGATACTATGTGTACTGTCATAGGTGTACATGCCGTGGTACATGGATGAGATAAATATAGGCGTTATCATGGCGGTGAGAGCTCTCAGGGAGGGTCGTACCATTGTACCTATGATCGTGGTAGAGACCTTGCGATCAGCGTTCTACTGCCGTACTTACCGTCGGTGTGTTTTCTTTGGGAGTTTGATCATCTTTGTATGTGTGGTTTATGTCAAACTTACGACCGGTTGGTACCTTTAGGCAGCGACGGGTATTGTTTCTCCCCATGAGGTGGCTATATCGTATTCCTTTCATCCATCGGTGTGTAGATGCTCGATCTGGTCCACATTTTTGGCGGAGATCTCAAGAGATCCTTTTAGCATAATCTTTGTGCTCGGGGCTTTGCTCACCATCTGACTTTATTACTCATGCCACGGGCATGGATTTCCTCCTTTAGGCGGCTTGAGGCGTGACGACTTATCATCCATTGGCCGTGATGTCGTGATTTGACCCGATTCGAGGATTTTCATCCTTTTGAGGGGCGGCGGTTAGCTTTCGACTTCTCGATACCTCTCGGTAGAGGGCCGATCTCGTGTATATGCTTCTTTGGGATCGGCGTGAGCTAGCTGCTTTTCTGTCGATCGTCCGGTTATTCGCATGAGTAGTACTCTGCATGGATGGAGACGGAGGTTTTATCGGTATGAGCGATATTTGCGATCTCGGAGATTGAGTTAGACGATGTAGAGCCTATAGAGGACATTGATACCTACATTAAGGAGGATACCGCTATTGGGTTGCCAGCATTTTTTCCGGATTCTCCTAGTACCGAGTACTTTTTGTGATCCATTTTCGCCACAGTATTTAGAAGCGAGTCTTCATCGATGACCTTTGAGAGAGACCGATTCGATCTATGATGTCGATTGCTCTTGATGTGAGGGACTTGACCTATTAGAGAGAAGCAAGGCATTAGCTCGTAGAGATCTTGCATTGTTGTTGAGCGGGATGAGGCCGGTCGAACGAGACGCGATGATAGTTGAGCGGGATAGTGCTATATACGCCGGGATGTGGTACATCACGGAGATAATCTTTTGACGAGGTCCCTTACCACTGGTATGATCGCGAGAGATGGCGCTTATATCGATGAGCATATGGTCGTCATCATGCGGATGGCTCTGATCTGTTGGGTCGTGTGGATATTCTTATCCGAGGAGACTACTGACTTTACCTCCTTCATCGAGAGGGATGCCATGTTGGTCTTGCTAGCTCGCTTGTACCACGATTAAGTAGATGAGCTTGTATTTACTGCCTGAGACTAGTTTAGCCATTTTGTCGTATACGAGTTCACATTATATATATATCAAATAGCATTATATATGATAGGGAAATATATTTTGGATCACTTCCCTTTTAGATATGCCTTACTATTTGCTTGATATTTTTACTCTTTGCTTGAGGGTTTGTGATCTTGATGAATTCTGAATTCTTCCTTGGTGGATGGACATTGAGCTGTCTCTGGATAGTTCAGAATGGATCATCGATCTATGTATATCCCTACCATCTTTGGTGTCTTGGGACTTATTTCTGAATGGAAATATGGAGAGGAGTGTGGCTTTCCTCTCTGAGATTGACCGCACCACAGATGGTCGCTAGTACTTCTATTTAGGAGAAGCCTAGTTAATTCCACCTCTTATGGTTTAGTATTGCTCTTGAGGTATGTATGTGCATGACTTAGATGGTCGTAGAATCTCCTATATGGGAGGAGTTAGGGTAATTCCATCCCTTTGGTTTGAAAATAGAATGACATATAATGGATTGAAAGGGAATCCCAACACCCGTTGACAATGGTTTGTGTTTTGGTAGGGGGTGAGACCGCACCATGAATGGCTGCCTACGTACTCCTATTGAAGAGGAGATCAGGTCTGCGTAGTTCGAACCTGGTGTAAGAGGTTCAATGTTGTATATGGCTGATATGGTGTAGGAATGTTTTTGGTTGTTTTTGTTTTTGTAAGGAGAAGATGGTAGAAATGTTTTTGTTGTTTTTGTTTTATTGCGACCGGGCCATATGAAATGGTTGCCTATGTACTCCTATTGAAGAGGAGATCAGGTCGACGTAGTTCGCCCCTTAAGGCAAGAAGAAAAGCGTAATCCCATGTGCAGGTCAGAGTGCGGGGAGGAGAAAGTTTAATCCTAGGTTGAGGATAAAGCTGAGGCGGGAGAAGTTTGATCCCATGTATGTAGCCAACTATGAACATGAGAGGTTCAATCACGGTGGGATGACCTAAGTTGTATGGTATGAAGGAGAAAAGCCAGTGGCGGCTTGAAGAGTATGTTTCCACGAGGGGCAAAGTGTAGAAAAGTTGTAGGTGGTAAAGGGTTAAAGAAGCGAAATGGTGGTGACTTGATGATGATGCACCGGGGTGTTTCTTTGGTTACTTGGACATAATATCTGTTTCACGATTATACGAGTTGATGAGTTATGGAAATTCATCGCCGTCCATTTCTTGTGTCTGAGAGCGCCTCCTATCGATACTTCTTTGACAATAAGCGGGCCTTCCAGTTAGGGCGAATTTTCCTTTGGCACGATCTTGATTGTCAAGAATCTTCTTGAACCAAGTCGTATTGTTTAAATTATCGTAGCGGACTTTTTTGTTGTAGGATCTGGCGATCCTTTCTTTGATATAGTGACCATGGAAGATATAGCGGTTCGCTTTTTAAATCTATCGAGACAATTGGTGATACTATCTTGTACCCATTGGTTTTCATCCGGTGGCGTCGATCGACACTACGAGAGATTCCATCTCAACTTCTATAGAAGCTTTGCTTCCATCCCATAGGTTAAAGCGTGAGGGGTTGCCCAGTTGAAGTACACATTATGGTCTGTAGGCTAATAGAGTCGAGAGGCAATAGGTTAGGCCAATCTTTGTGGTTGGTGACATCTTTTGCATAATCTTCTTGATATTTTTGTTAGCGCTTCAACAACCTGTTCATCTTTGGACGATAGATAGTGAGTTAAGATGTTTGATGTGGAATCTCTTGCATAATTCCTCCATCATTTTGTTGTTGAGGTTTTGGCATTGTCGACACAATCACCTACGGTTTTCCATATCGACAAAACGACAATGTTTACGATGAAAGCAATGATGACTTCTTTAGTGACCACAGGGAAGGAGGCGCTTTTATCCACTTGGTGAAGTAGTCGATCATGGTGAATATAAATCGGTGACCATTCTCGGCTTTAGGCTCGATGGGCCCGATAACGTCCATTCCCCACATTGAGAAGGGCAAGGCGAACTCATATTGTGGAGCTCCCATGGAGGCGTGTATAGCATTCCCGTGAATCGCGCGATAGCATCTTACGGCGTGGTCGTTGCAATCGACTTTGAGAGATAGCCGATAATGTCCCGATCACGAGGACTTTCTTAATAAGGAGGGGGGCCACTCGTGTGGGGGCCACAGACTCCACCATGGATTTCATCCATAAGCCTCTGGGCTTGATCTTTGTCTAAACACACGAGGAGACCCGATCCTGCATCTCTTTTATAAGCGCATCTCCACTCGGGTAGAACTTCATAGCAAGTCGATGAATCCGCCTTTTCTCAGTCAGGCTCGCCTCAGCGGGTTTAGATCCATCTTGCAGATATTCCTTGATATGCTGATACCAAGGAGGTTGGATGGGAGGTAGCTCATCCGATACTTTTCCAACGTAATTCCCATAGGCTGGGGCCTTGTTCTGGGCAATTGTGATTCTTGGCAAGTGTTCCTTGTCTGATATGAGAATCAAGGAGACCAAAGTTGCTAATGCGTCCGCGAAATCATTTCTATTACGAGGAATGTGTAGAAAGGAGATTTCTTCGAACTCCAAAGCCATCTTCAAAACCTGCCGATGGTAAGGCAACAAATGTAGTTCCTTGGTTTGATAAACTCCGGTGGATTGTCTGATTACCAACTCCGAATCTCCAAGGACAGTTAACCGCTTGATGCCCACTGAACGGGCAAGTTTTAGCCCCACGAGACAGCCTTCATACTCGGTAGTATTGTTGGTCTTGCGACAAAGCTGTAATTTGGCTCAAGCAACGGGATCGCTCCCGCATATCAGATATTAGAATTGCTCCAGCTCCAGAACCTTCCATGTTAACAGTTCCATCAAAATACATCCTCTATGATTGGCGCGTATCGTACTGATTGTGTTGCTATACTGTCATTACTCCTTCATCGGGGAAATATGCTTCCAAGGGTTTGAAATCCCCTGAAGGTGCGGCGGCCAGTTGATCTGTGATTCCTTGACCTTTGATGGACTTTTGAGTCACATATACGATGTCAAATTGTTGTAGGATCAATCGCCATCCGGACGACCGGATTAATTGACATGGGTTTGTTGAACACGTATTTGAGAGGATCCACGCGGGATATGAGATGGGTTGTGTGACCATGTAGGTAATGATGTAACCTCATGGAAGCCCATGCTAAAGCACAACACGTCTTCTCGATCGAGAGTGTACTTGTGTTCTTCTTCTTTGAACCTTTTCTTTGAGGTAATAGATAGCTCATTCTTGGCCTCTATCGTCTTTACGTCAAAGTATCTGACCCATGGCATTATCACTTATGGACGGTACATGAATAGGGGAACATCATCCACAGGTGGTACCAAGATGGGAGCTTTGACTAGCTGTTTCTTGAGTGTAAGGAAGACATTCTGGCACTCATCATTCCATTTCATGGAGGAGTTCTTCCTTAATAACTTGAAGATTGGCTCACAGGTTGCTGTGAGTTGGGAGATAAACTTGCTGATGAAGTTGATCCTTCCCAAAAATCCCCGTATTTCCTTTTCTGTCTGAGAAATGGGCATTTCTGTGATGGCTTGGATTTTGGTAGGATCCAGCTCAATCCCTTTGTGGCTGACTAGAAATCCTAGCAACTTGCCTGACTTGATGCCAAAGGTGCACTTAGCTGGATTCAACTTCAAGTTGTACTTATGCAACCTATTAAACAACTTTCTAAGATGGTCTAGATGGTCATCCTCCTTTCGGGACTTGACAATGATGTCATCCACGTAGATCTCAATCTCTTTATGCATTAAGTCGTGGAAAAGAGCCATCATAGCTCATTGATAGGTAGCTCCGACATTGATGAGGCCGAATGACAATCGTCTATAGCAAAAAGTTCCCCAAGGAGTGATGAAAACAGTCTTCTCACGATCTTCCTCGGCAACCTTGATCGATGGTACCCATAAAGCAATCAACAAAAAGAGTACATGTCGTGATTGCAGTGGTATTATCAATGAGAATGTGGATAAATGGCACGGGAAAGCTATCTTTTAAGCAAGCTTTGTTCAAGTCTCGGTAATCCACGCAAACTCGCACCTTCCCTCCAGGTTTAGGCACGGGTATAATGTTGGATATCCACCCAGGATATGTACACACCATGATGATGCCGGCTTGAAATTATTTCACAATTTCTTCTTTCACCTTTAAACTCCACTCAGGTTTTAATCGCCTGAGCTTTTGCTTGACTGACTTAAATCCCTCTTTAATGGGAATGCGATAAAGGACAATGTCAGTGGATAAACCCACTATATCTTCATGAGACCATGCAAACACATCCTGGAATTGGGTTAATAGCATAACCATGTCATTAGTTGGTTTGTAAAGGAGTGCGAACCAATCTGGATTAACTTAGGGCTTTCTAAGGTTCTAAGATTAAAAGAAGTGGTTTGATAAAGGTTAGGTTTGGGTTTATCTTTGACCCATTCTTGAATTTTTGGAGGCACCTCAATGTCATCCCGGAGATCCATCAAGAAATTTGAATTCATCTCTACATCAAAGGTACAATCCTTGTGTAGGAGAGGCATCATGATCCGCAAATCTGAGCACATCTAAATTGAGTCTGAAACAAAATATGCTTTCACTTAGTATATATGAAATCGTTGATCATACACAGTGTTAGCATATACTGGCAAAATAAACTGCTAATACTGTACATAAAAGTAAGCAGTTATTGTATCTACAGGGTAGAAAAGAATTTCTACCCGCTTTACCCTTGTCGACCAAAGCAAGGAATGCTGTTCCAATTGGTAAGGGTAAAGTCCGGGTGGACCACAGTGTTGGAGGGATTTTCATCATCCTCCTTGTCTCAAATAATGGCCATTACGTCAGGGCAATCATCATCTGGGGTTTATCTGTTGGTATGTTCATCATGGACGATGATGCGCATGCCCGACATTATTTGGACAACGTTTTCCTTGATTCTCCGCTCCTCTTCTTCGATTGCGGGATTTGGAATAACAATTTTCTTTTCCTCCACCGGTTTCGACTTAGGAAATAACATGGCCATGACATTGGTTTGGCACCTTTCTTTGGAGGTTGTGCGGACTTCGAGTTTGAAGGCGGTTAACGCCACATGGTTGAAAGTGAAGGAATCTGTTGATGCTTATGAGGATTCTGTGACTAGAAAGTGGCAGAATAGCCTAGTCCGGTTGTTCCAACTTAGCAGTTAATCGAATAGAGTCTTGGATACCCTGGCCATCTTTACCCAACCCTTGTCCTGGCTTATGACCCAATGACATCATTTCTTGAGTGGCGGACATCACCTCGGCAGAAATGTGGGGTTGAGGCGATGGTGCTCAATAGCGTGGTATTGGGTGTTGCTTATTTCAAAGCATGGCCGGTTGGTTCTACCTCTGCATTGGCATTGATGAGCGGAATGTCCCCCGTCTTTGAGGAATCTACGGTTCGGCATTGGCCCGTGACCAGGCTATTGTTGATAATGTACTTTAATTGTTGGTGAAGAGTGGAGGGAATATGCCCGACCATATGGATCCATGGTCGTCCCAAGAGCGGGTTGTATCCTTAATCTATCTTGAGCACATGGAAGGATCGTGAGAATGTATGAGGGCCAATTTTGATTGGCGGCTCAATTACTCAACCGAAATTCTGGCGGGCTCCATCAAAAGCTTTGATGATAGTATGGCTACTCGAATTTGGTTGAGATTGATATTCATCTTCACCAAGGTGGCATATGGGCGGATATTAGAGAGAGGAACCTCCATCTATTAAGACCCTGCTACCGTATATATCCGGAAGACAAGACCGCATGATATTAATGGTTTTGCGATGACCGATCCCCCGGATGGTATGTCATCATCGATGAAGGATATCACATTGTTGTTGAAAATGTGATCAACCATGTGTTGAAACTTTTCCGTATCCGCGATGTCGGAGATAGGCTTCTTACAGAACCTTTAACAAGACCTTAAATGGTTCTCGGAGGTTAGGACCAAGTCAAAATTGATATTTGTGGTGGCGCTTCCTTCAAGCTTAAAACCACAGAGGCTTCATTATGACCCACTGGTAGCATGGAGGAATTTTTCAATCTTCTCCATGGGTATTTTCCCTTTAATTTGGTGGTGGGGTTCATCACCCGATGGGGAAGATACGATGCATTTTCCGACATTAATTGGCGGTGGTATGTGAGGTAGATCCTTCACCTTCTCCATAATTTCACGGAACCTTGCGCAAGCTAACAATAGGATATTGTGCTCTGCATGGCAAGTTGATTGGCTCGGGAGCGGCCACTTTCAAAGGATTGCTTCCTCCTTTGAGCTGAATTATCGGTGTTGTGAGAAAAGTATTAATCCCTTCAACTTTAGTAGATATAACTGCTACCACACTTTTCCACTTAGTAGGGCCTGCATTCTCACTTGCACGTAATACGTTGTCGATTATCGCCAAGCCTTGATACCTGCTTGTCGATTAGATTTTGAATAAGGTGGCGGAGTGCCCAACATTCTTACGTCTTGTGTGCATGAGGCCCAGGGAGTGGTATTGACATACTCTATCAGAGTTGTACCATCCCGAACAGGGGTTGATTGGAGGTAGAAGGGAACTGATCCTTCCTTCATTGATTAACATGTGAAGGATTTCCTCCATGAGTTGGCCCAAATAGGTGAATTCCGTTTGTTGGCAAAATCAAGCGGGCTTTGGCATTTCTCTCTTAAATCACTTTGTCTTCCAAAGCATTTCATTTTACGAAAGTGGCGAGGAATATTCATGACGATTGGTAGGAAACCTGGCATGCTCTGGTGATTAATTTCCGAGTCACTTGATCTTTGATAAGTCACCGATTCATGATTGCTCAATTTGTTTGCAGAGAGCTTTCATCTTTTGTTCCATTGTGAAGCTGGAACTTAGCATAATCGCATCTGTCATCACCGTCTTTGATGGTCTGGGGGGAATCACAGCTGAAGTTGGAACTCTATCCATTGCTCCAATTAATCATGTTGACCTCTTATTCTTTGTGTTGAGGAAGAGGGTTGTCTTGTATGATGAGGGTGATCGGGTTTGGTGACTACGATCTCTCCATTATCTATTAGGTCACGGATCTTGTGTTTCAAGGCCCAACAATCCACGAGTATCATGTCCAGTGCCCCCGGCATGATAAGCACATTTCTAGCGACATTGAAACCCCGTCCATTAGGGGAAATTTGGTGGAAGAAGATCGTAATTTTCTCTGTGTTGTCGGAAGATTAAGAATGTTCTCGAGGGTATCCCCTAAGGGTGTAAACACTCGATGGCGTTTGACTTCTCCACCTTTTAGTCTTTGGAGGGTTTTCTGATTTGTCTTTGGAAAGGAGAGGTAGTTTCTCCTTTGAATGGGCATACTTTGATTGCCTTTTTGTCCCTATAGTATCAGGAAAACATCTTCCTCTTTCTTTTTATGGACCCTCCAGGGGTTGTTCCCATAATTTCCAGATTGGATGTGATCAGCAACATCTTTGAGTGCGGCTAGGTTTTGAATCTTTCCTGACTTCAACCCCATTTCAGCCATCTCCCCATGTTTAACCATTTGGAAAGCGGTTTGCCGATCTTGGCTAAAACTCTCTCATAGAAGGAGCTTCTTGTATATACATGAATGTCATTACCATTTACGATTACGACATGGCGGGACTAACTTGGGCGACGAGACGTCTCCACCTTTGAGCATACTCTACGAAAGACTCGTTAGGCATTTCTTGATCTTGGTAATTTGATCCGATCAGAGCCATTTGAGTTTAAAAGCGTATTGAGTGAGGAAGGCATGTGCTAGCTCTTCCCGGTATGGATTTTGGAGTTGTCTAATCTTGTGTACCACGAACGAGCAGGCTTCTCGGTTAAACTCTTTTGGAATAATTACATTCGAGTTTTCATCCTCTGTATAGGATCCCAGTTCTCAATAAAGACTTTTAAATGTGTATAAGGATCCCCTAACCCGTCGTATTTTTCAAAGTCGGGAGTTTTAAATTTTTACGGATAGTGAACACGGAAAAATACATAGATCAAACATATGAAACACTCCCGTGTGTTCGATTCCTTTGATAAGCTTGAAGGGTCTCTTCCATTTGGAGGACTTTCTTTTTATGTCACCATTATGCGGATCTCCGGTGGAATGGGGCGTGATCATCGTGATTTTTTTTTTTGGTCGTATCCATTTGTGGCTCTGGTATGGTAATGACCGGAATTTCTCCTTGTATGGAGGGCTCAGTATATATGGGTATTTTATGACCCTGTGTAAACTGGTGTAATTCTTTTAATAGAACAGCCAAATCTGTAATCTGTTTGCTTAACCCATCGAATTCTTTCATGAGGCTGGATTAAGTTGATCTGGTTGGATAGCGACATGATTATTTGTAGGCTGTTGCCTTTTGGACTTTAATGGGGTAGTAGGTCAGATTGATTCCCTGCGAAAGACTAGCATAGTTTAGTCTTTAGGGAATGTATGCAATAACATGCTATGTGATGTGTCCATTTTAGGAATTTTATCCTGCAAAATGGGTGTCAACTGTTTGTAGCATGTATGTGGACATATTGCTTCATATTTCTCATTACATGGAGATAGATATGGAATGAAATTACAAGTAATTGTGTTTACAAGTAATTGAAATGAGAGCATGAAGAGACTTTCCTTCATTTTGGGTTTATTAGAGGCTGACCTATCTTAGGTTACTCTCGCGGCTTTTTGGCATGAAGGTTCCCAAATCATCGCAATCTACTAAATGGGAAGTTAATCCGGTCTTTCAACTGGAGCGAATTTGGGTGGTGCCTTTCCCGAGCCTCGGAGAATTAGTCTTCTCACGAGTCCAGTAATCAAACACCGACGGGATAGCCTCCTGGTGGAAGGACCGCACAACATACATTCACATCCATCGCGTCTCACCGTATGAAATGATGACATGTGCGAAGCACAAATATCATAAGCAGTTTATAGTGTGAAGCACTAACATCACACGCAGATATGATGCGAAGCACTAAGCTCAAACAAGACATGCATTCGTACACATTCATCTAATGTAAATGCAACATCCACACATAAGCATATAATAAGTTTTGAAAAGATTGTAGTAGCGGCTTAAGTCCTCTTACTGGAGTCCCCAGCAGAGTCGCCACCTGTCGAAGTCGGGATTTTTGGATGTCCCTTTCCGTTACTTGTTCTTTGGTGTTCTCATTTTAGGTGAGATTTGTTTGAAAAAACAAGTGAAAAAGGTCCGACATGTATGATGTCGACGATGGGACTGTTAAGAGTCGCTAGTTGGTTTTTAAATGGTTGTACCAACACAATGAGAAAAGGTTTACCACAATGACCCGATGATGTGACAACGATATACTGGTCGGTAAAACAGAGATTCGTTTAGGGTCAGGGGACTTGGTTATCGGGGGAAGGTGTTAGGCACCCCAGAACATCCGTGTTACCACAGTGACCGCCTCTTTTCAAGAAACTATTATCACGAGTGTGTGTGTGTGTGTGTGTGTGTGTGTGGGTGATGTGCTATTATAGGAATGTTGTGCGAGGCCTCGTTCAAACTATATACGGGGTTTGAATTTATGTAAAAATTCAGTTTTTAGCAAGATATGGCAATAATGTTTTATAAAAGAGGTTTTTCAAACCCTGATGCTCAATAGGAATTGAGACCTTTTACACTTCTATTTTTATTAAGTGAGCGGCTAAATTGATTTTATTTGACGGATGCGAGGCATCCGTATGAAAAATAATACATCCAAAAATAATGCCGACTTCCTCGTGGGTATGGAAACCATATGAGGAAATACAGACATCGCAGAATAATTTACAAGCTGCTTACAGTTGAAAATGTCCATCACGGGAACCGAATCTAGATCCAATGAGATGAATCTGTGATCACATGATTCATAGACGCACAGAATATTGCAATTTGTATAAAAGCAATAAGCAGGTATATATATAAAAGCGGTAAATATATATATACAGACAGGATCACCAACCACGAAGCACCTCCGAGGGGGATTAGAAATGTAAATATAGCTGTAGATACGGTCAACCGCCACGAAGGAAACTCCAGGCAGGACAGAATGTAAATAAAGCTATAAATGCGGTCAATTGCCACTTAAGTAAACTCAGCGGGACGAAATGTAAAGAAAGCTATAAAAGCGATCAACTGCCACGAAGGGAACTCCAGGCAGGACAAAATAAATATATATATATATATATATATGTATAAAAACTTGAACAGAAGAAAGAAAAGATTAAGAAGATGACCGGTTAATCGGTAAAGTAATCTCTTTCTTTTATTTATAAACATTTGAGGAAGGGATTACATTAATTCCTAGACTAAATGTTTAAGGGAAGAAGGAAGTATTGAAGACTTCTTCTTCATCTTTAACTAAGAAGATCAAGTGAAGGCTTCGTCTAAAACTAACTAAGAGGGAAGGAGAGGACCTCGGAAGAGCTTTTCAGAGAGAGAAGCTACGAGGCTATCTTGAATTAAGCCTCAAAGAAACTCTAACACTTGAGTTTCTTTAAATAGAAAAAGCGAAAAGTAAATTACTATTTAATTCACATGAGGAATCACTATTACAATAACTAGAGTAAAAGTAATTTACTTAAGTAAAAGTAAAACATAAGAAACATTTTACATTTACTTTTATATGGGTAAATGTAAGAAATATTTAACTAAGTTAAAACATTTAACTTAAGTAAAAGAAAAAGTTTTATTCTTTTACTTTTACTTTTACATTTTACTAAAGTAAAAGACTTTTGCTTTACTGAGAAAGCAAAAAGTTGAGATGATAATAGGGCCCATCACTGTATGTGACTTGAAGATGCCTCTGGCGTCTTCTTAGATTGGATTGGTCCGATCTCTGTGGATCTTAGGAAGGTCTTATTGATCATCTTCTCGGATGAGTCACCATCCCCATACATTTCCACCTTAAAATTTTTATCCAGAAATAACCCTTTCACCCCCAAAAATTTGGTTTATTAAGAAGGAGGAAAAAAATTTTCTACCGAAAATTGGTCAAAATCTTCAAAATTTATTAGATTTTGTAAAAAGTTTTTGTTTAAAAACAAATCAGACTGAAATCTGAAACAAAGGATCACTCGATTGGTCCTGATCTATCAGTGAAATCGATCTAAACAGAAGACTAATTTGTTAACTGTTTTAACAAAAATTCTTTTTCTTGAAGGTCCACTTAGACTCTAGCCTTACTTGCCTTGAACACATACCCCTAGATCTAAAGATTTCCTTTAGCCTTACACTGCTCCCAATTGAGACTTACAAACGACATTATTTGGGACTTAAGGCGATCTTGGGTGGTTCACGGCGAAGGTCGGGCGATTAAAAGCGGAGCAAGAAAAATAAAAGTTTGAAAAAATATTTAAGTAAACAAATCAAACTGTTTTTAATCGAAACCACCGATAGCATCAAGAACCAACCATGTGGCTCTGATACCATATAACAGCGGCAATAAGTCTTTAAAAGAAAAACTTTAACAGAAGAAAGAAACAATAACTAAAGTAAAAGTAATTTACTAAAGTAAAAGTAAAACGTAAGAAACATTTTATATTTACTTTTACATTGGTAAATGTAAGAAACATTTAACTAAAGTTAAAAACATTTAACTTAAGTAAAATCAAAAGTTATTCTTTTACTTTTACTTTTACATTTACTAAAGTAAAAGACTTTTGCTTTACGGAAAGTAAAAGCTGAGATGATGGATGGGCCATCACATGTCGGTTGACTGAAGATGCCTCTGGCGTCTTCTTCGTTTGCTGGTCCGTCTCCTGTAGGTGCCAGAAGGTGCTGTTGATCACCTTCTCAGATGAGTCACCATCCCCATACATTTCCACCTTAAAATTTTTATCCAGGAAATAACCCTTTCACCCCCAAAAATTTGCTTTATAAAGAAGGAGGAAAAAAAAATTTCTACCGAATATTGGTCAAAATCTCTTAGAATTTGTAAAAAAAATTTGTTTAAAAATAAATCAGACTGAAATCTAAAACAAAGGATCACTCGATTGGTCCTGATCTATCAGTGAAATCGATCTAAACAGAAGACATATTTGTTAACTATTTAAACAAAAATTCTTTCTCTTGAAGGTCCACTTAGACTCTAGCCTTACTTGCCTTGAACACATACCCATAGATCTAAAGATTCCCTTTAGCCTTACACTGCACCCAATTGAGACTTACAAATGGCATTATTCGGGACTTAAGGCGATCTTGGGTGGTTTACGGCGAAGGTCGGACGATTAAAAGTGGAGCATGAAAAATAAAAGTTTGTAAAAAACATTTAAGTAAACAAATCAAACTGTTTTTAATCAAAACCACCGACAACATCAAGAACCAACCGTGTGGCTTTGATACCATATAACAGCGGGATAAGTTTTTAAAAGAAAAACTTTAATAGAAGAAAGAAAAGATTAAGAAAATGACCGGTGAATCGGTAAAGTAATCTCTTTCTTTTTTTATAAACATTTGAGGAAGGGATTACATTAATTCCTAGACTAAATGTTTAAGGGAAGAGAGAAGTATTGAAGACTTCTTCTTCATCTTTAACTAAGAAGATCGAAGCTGAAAGCTTCGTCTCCGGCTAACTAAGAGAGAAGGGAGAGGACCTCAGAAGAGCTTTCTAGAGAGAGAAGCTTTGAGGCTATACTGAATTAAGCCTAAAGAAACTCTAACACTTGAGTTTCTTTAAATAGAAAACTAAAAAGTAAATTACTATTTGATTCACGCAAGAATCACTATTACATTAACTGAAGTAAAAGTAATTTACTAAAGTAAAAGTAAAACGTAAGAAACATTTTACATTTACTTTTACATTGGTAAATATAAGAAACATTTAACTAATGTTAAAAACATTTAACTTAAGTAAAAGCAAAAGTTATTCTTTTACTTTTACTTTTACATTTACTAAAGTAAAAGACTTTTTGCTTCACGGAAAGCAAAAAATTTGAGATGATGGATGGGCCATCACTATCGGTTGATGAAGATGCCTCTGGCGTCTTCTTCGTTCTTGGTCCGTCTCTCTGTGGGTGTTGGAAGAAGTCCCATTGATCACCTTCTCAGATGAGTCACCATCCCCATACATTTCCACCTTAAAATTTTTATCCAGGAAATAACCCTTTTACCCCCAAAAATTTGCTTTATAAAGAAGGAGGAAAAAAAAATTTCTACCGAATATTGGTCAAAATCTCTTAGAATTTGTAAAAAAAATTTGTTTAAAAATAAATCAGACTGAAATCTAAAACAAAGGATCACTCGATTGGTCCTAATCTATCAGTGAAATCGATTTAAACAGAAGACTTCTTTGTTAACTGTTTAAATAAAAATTCTTTTTCTTGAAGGTCCACTTAGACTCTAGCCTTACTTGCCTTGAACACATACCCGTAGATCTAAAGATTCCCTTTAGCCTTAAACTGCTCCTAATTGAGACTTACAAACGGCATTATTCAGGACTTAAGGCGATCTTGGGTGGTTTCTGACGAAGGTCGAAGCGATTAAAAGCGAAGCAAGAAAAATAAAAGTTTGAAAAAAATATTTAAGTAAACAAATCAAAGCTGTTTTTAATCGAAACCCACCGATAGTATCAATAACCAACAAAGTGTGGCTCGATAATTATATAACAATGGGATAAGTTTTTAAAAGAAAAACTTTAACATAAGAAAGAAAAGATTAAGATGATGAGCGGTGAATCGGTAAAGTAATCTCTTTCTTTTATTTATAAACATTTGAGGAAGGGATAACATTAATTCCTAGACTAAATGTTTAAGGGAAGAGAGAAGTATTGAAGACTTTTTCTTCATCTTTAACTAAGAAGATCATCATTTGAAAGCTTAAGTCTTGACTAACTCTAGAGAAAGGGAGAGGACCTCGGAAGAGCTTTCTACAGAGAGAAGCTCTGAGGCTACATTGAATTAATCCTAAAGAAACTCTAACACTTGAGTTTCTTTAAATAGAAAATTGAAAAGTAAATTACTATTTGATTCTCATGAGAATCACTATTACATTGCTTGAAGTAAAAGTAATTTACTAAAGTAAAAGTAAAACGTAAAGAAACATTTTACATTTACTTTTACATCGGTAAATGTAAGAAAAATTTAACTAAAGTTAAAAACATTTAACTTAAGTACAAGCAAAAGTTATTCTTTTACTTTTACTTTTATATTTACTAAAGTAAAAGACTTTTGCTTTACGGAACGAAAAAGTTGAGATGATGGATGGGCCATCACCTGTTGGTTGACTGAAGATGCCTCTGGCGTCTTCTTCGTTTACTGGTCCGTCTCCTGTAGGTGCCGAAAGGTGCTGTTGATCATCTTCTCAGATGAGTCACCATCCCTATACATTTTCACTTTAAAAATTTTATCCAGGAAAGAACCCTTTCACCCCCAAAAATTTGGTTTATAAAGAAGAAGGAAAAAAAAATTTCTACCGAAAATTGGTCAAAATCTTCAAAATTTCTTCGATTTTGTAAAAAAAATTTCTTTAAAAACAAATCAGACTGAAATCTAAAACAAAGGATCACTCGATTGGTCCTGATCTATCAGTGAAATCGATCTAAACAGAAGACTTCTTTGTTAACTTTTTAAACAAAAATTCTTTTTTTTGAAGGTCCACTTAGACTCTAGCCTTACTTGCCTTGAACACATACCCGTAGATCTAAAGATTTCCGTTAGCCTTATTGAGACTTACAAACAACATTATTCGGGACTTAAGGCGATCTTGGGTGGTTCACGGCGAAGGTCGGGCGATTAAAAGCGGAGCAAGAAAAATAAAAGTTTGAAAAAACATTTAAGTAAACAAATCAAACTGTTTTTAATCGAAACCACCGATAGCATCAATAACCAATCGTGTGGCTCTGATACCATATAACAGCGGCGATAAGTTTTTATTCAGAAAACTTAGACAAAAAAAGAAAAGATTAAGAAGATGACCGGTGAATCGGTAAAGTAATCTCTTTCTTTTATTTTTAAACATTTGAGGAAGGGATTACATTAATTCCTAGACTAAATGTTTAAGGGAAGAGAGAAGTATTGAAGACTTCTTCTTCATCTTTAACTAAGAAGATCGAAGCTGAAAGCTTCATCTCCGGCTAACTAAGAGAGAAGGGAGAGGACCTCGAAAGAGCTTTCTAGAGAGAGAAGCTCTGAGGCTACATTGAATTAAGCCTAAAGAAACTCTAACACTTGAGTTTCTTTAAATAGAAAACTGAAAAGTAAATTACTATTTGATTCACGCAGGAATTACTATTACATTAACTGAAGTAAAAGTAATTTACTAAAGTAAAAGTAAAACGTAAGAAACATTTTACATTTATTTTTACATTGGTAAATGTAAGAAACATTTAACTAAAGTTAAAAACCATTAACTTAAGTAAAAGCAAAAGTTATTCTTTTACTTTTACTTTTACATTTACTAAAGTAAAAGACTTTTGCTTTATGGAAAGCAAAAGCTGAGATGATGGATGGGCCATCACCTGTCGGTTGACTGAAGATGCCTCTGGCGTCTTCTTCGTTTAATGGTCCATCTTTTATAGGTACCGGAAGGTGCTGTTGATCATCTTCTCAGATGAGTCACCATCCCCATACATTTCTACCTTAAAATTTTTATCCAGGAAATAACCCTTTCACCCCCAAAAATTTGGTTTATAAAGGAGGAAAAAAAATTTCTACTGAAAATTGGTCAAAATCTTCAAAATTTCTTAGATTTTTGTAAAAATTTTTGTTTAAAACAAATCAGACTGAAATCTAAAACAAAGGATCACTCGATTGGTCCTGATCTATTAGTGAAATCGATCTAAATAGAAGACTAATTTGTTAACTGTTTAAACAAAAATTCTTTTTCTTGAAGGTCCACTTAGACTCTAGCCTTACTTGCCTTGAACACATACCCGTAGATCTAAAGATTCCCTTTAGCCTTACACTGCTCCCAATTGAGACTTACAAACGGCATTATTCGGGACTTAAGGCGATCTTGGGTGGTTCACGGCGAAGGTCGAACGATTAAAAGCGGAGCAAGAAAAATAAAAGTTTGAAAAAATATTTAAGTAAACAAATCAAACTGTTTTTAATCAAAACCACCGATAGCATCAATAGCCAACCGTGTGGCTCGATGCAAATATAACAAATGACGATGAGTTTTATTCAGAAAACTTAGATAGAAAAAGAAAAGATTAAGAAGATGACCGGTGAATCGGTAAAGTAATCTCTTTCTTTTATTTATAAACATTTGAGGAAGGGATTACATTAATTCATAGACTAAATGTTTAAGGGAAGAGAGAAGTATTGAAGACTTCTTCTTCATCTTTAACTAAGAAGATCGAACCTGAAAGCTTCATCTCCGGCTAACTAAGAGAGAAGGGAGAGGACCTCGAAAGAGCTTTCTAGAGAGAAAATCTCTGAGGCTACATTGAATTAAGCCTAAAGAAACTCTAACACTTGAGTTTCTTTAAATAGAAAACTAAAAAGTAAATTACTATTTGATTCACGCAGGAATCATGATAAGTTTTTATTAAGAAAACTTAGACAGAAAAAGAAAAGATTATGAAGATGACCGGTGAATCGGTAAAGTAATCTCTTTATTTTATTTATAAACATTTGAGGAAGGGATTACATTAATTCCTAGACTAAATGTTTAAGGGAAGAGAGAAGTATTTAAGACTTCTTCTTCATCTTTAACTAAGAAGATCGAAGTTGAAAGCTTCGTCTCCGGCTAACTAAGAGAGAAGGGAGAGGACCTCGGAAGAGCTTTCTAGAGAGAGAAACTCTGAGGCTACATTGAATTAAGCCTGAAGAAACTCTAACACTTGAGTTTCTTTAAATAGAAAACTGAAAAGTAAATTACTATTTGATTCACGCAGGAATCACTATTACATTAACTGGAGTAAAAGTAATTTACTTAAGTAAAAGTAAATCGTAAGAAACATTTTACATTTACTTTTACATGGGTAAATGTAAGAAACATTTAACTAAGTTAAAAACATTTAACTTAAGTAAAAGAAAAAGTTATTCTTTTACTTTTACTTTTACATTTACTAAAGTTAAAGACTTTTGCTTTATGGAAAGCAAAAGCTGAGATGATGCATGGGCCATCACCTGTCGGTTGACTGAAGTTTCCTCTGGGGTCTTCTTCGTTTCATTGGTCAAAGTCTCACTGTAGGTCTTAGGAAGGTCTTTGTTGATCATCTTCTCGGATGAGTCACCATCCCCATACATTTCCACCTTAAAATTTTTATCCAGAAATAACCCTTTCACCCCAAAAATTTGGTTTATAAAGAAGGAGGAAAAAAATTTCTCTAGAAAATTGGTCAAAATCTTCAAAATTTCTTAGATTTTGTAAAAAATTTTGTTTAAAACAAATCGGTGAAATCTGAAACAAAGGATCACTCGATTGGTCACGATCTATCGATTGAAATCGATCTAAGCAGAAGACTTCTTTGTTAACTGTTTAAACAAAAATTCTTTTTCTTGAAGGTCCACTTAGACTCTAGCCTTACTTGCCTTGAACACATACCCGTAGATCTAAAGATTCTCTTTAGCCTTACACTGCTTCCAATTGAGACTTACAAACGGCATTATTCGGGACTTTAGGCGATCTTGGGTGGTTTACGGCGAAGGTCGGGCGATTAAAAGTGGAGCAAGAAAAATAAAAGTTTGAAAAAACATTTAAGTAAACAAATCAAACTGTTTTAATCGAAACCACCGATAGCATCAAGAACCAACCGCGTGGCTCTGATACCATATAACAGCGGGAAGAGCTTTCTAGAGAGAGAAGCTCTGAGGCTACATTGAATTAAGCCTAAAGAAACTCTAACACTTGAGTTTCTTTAAATAGAAAACTGAAAAGTAAATTACTATTTAATTCACGCAGGAATTACTATTACATTAACTGAAGTAAAAGTAATTTACTAAAGTAAAAGTAAAACGTAAAAACATTTTACATTTACTTTTACATTGGTAAATGTAAGAAATATTTAACTAAAGTTAAAAACATTTAACTTAAGTAAAAGCAAAAGTTATTCTTTTACGTTTACTTTTACATTTACTAAAGTAAAAGACTTTTGATTTACGGAAAGCAAAGGCTGAGATGATGGATGGGCCATCACCTGTCGGTTGACTGAAGATGCCTCTGGCGTCTTCTTCGTTCTTGGTCGGGTCCGTCTCTGTAGGTCTTGGGAAGGTCTTCATTGATCATCTTCTGCCTTAGAGATGCTAG
Organism: Panax quinquefolius; assembly: GCA_020205615.1. NCBI lineage: Eukaryota > Viridiplantae > Streptophyta > Magnoliopsida > Apiales > Araliaceae > Panax > Panax quinquefolius. The sequence continues at coordinate 41,182,652 of CM035166.1, forward strand.
ATTTTTAAATTATAATCCATGCTTCTTTATCATTCGTTGTGCATCAAGCAGGTTCTCAATCTGTCCGATTGGGGTAGTCATCCTTCTGATCTCAAGTCACTTTCTAATCGCACTAGCTCTTTTTGCTATTATGATTATATTAAGGCTTGGCATAAAATCATGCTTCACCAAAATGAAGATCATAGTCATTCATGGTTTTTCCAGTTCGACCACAAGTTCAAAAGTCAATTCCCTAAATGGTTCATCCTTTGGTGGACAAGGTATGGTTTGTGTCATGATATTTTCCCCAAACCTCTCCTTACTCAGTTAGAATATTTTTGTCATCACAGTAATTATCATTCCAAATATGAGGAAATTCCAGTCTTCCTTATATTTTGTAGTAAATACAAAATCCCTTGGATTCTTAAATGGCAATATGTCGTTTTAGCTACCCAAGAAGTCACAGTATTTCAGTCTCCGTCATCCATAGGTATTAGGACTACTCAGACTTGCCTCTCCCCTATTTCTCATGTCTCTCGCCGTTTTTTCATTAAATGGTGGGATAAATTCGGTGTTGATAGAATAGTTGGCCAAGTTCAGAAAGAATTTCTGCCTTCTCATTTATTAACTCCTCCAGTAACCCCTCCTTCAGCCACCACGGCCCCTGCCGTTGCATTTTCTAGTAAAATAGTCATTAAGACAGCTGATAAGTCAAAAGAAAAATCAGTTGTTCCTCCTGATTCTGATGAAGTTACTAACGTTTCTAGTTACTCCAATTCTCAGTCAAGGCATCTTGGAGATGTCATTCATATGAGACTTGACCAGTTACACGAAGAATCAGACAAAGCTTCTTCTCAATCCAGAGGAGAAAATTCTAGTCAAGATCTTGAAGATGAAGGTGATCGTGATCCCTATGGCATGATCAGTCTTCAGGATGCTCAAGATCCCTTTTCTTGAGTCCTGTAGTAATCAATCAAGGTGTGTTGATGTTATCAGCCGCCTTCATAGCCTCGATTAGCTAAAGACTGCTCCGTGACCTCGGTCAACCAAAGACTGCCTTGCGAAGATAATCGATCAAAGACTGCCTTTTAAGAAGATAGTCCATCCAAAGACCGATTTTGAAGCAACATAGTTAGCAGCATCTTCTGTTTTTCCACCAAAAGCAACAATCGATCCAGTATCCGCCCCCACAGCCACATTAGTCAAAAAAAGAGACGCTACGCTTTTCCAAAAAATTTTTTTTCCTTTTACTTTAGTAAAAATGTTTTTTACTTGTACTTTTTACTTTAGTAAAATATCGTTGGCATATATTGGTTTAATAAAGGCTGACTCTATTTCAATAAGGATGTCCCTATAATATACAAGTGATTTATAAGGAGCAAGAGGAAGAAAATGCCATCCAGTAGGAAAATACTGGGTAGCTAATTGAATCGGGTCATTCTTGGGTTTCATTGGTAACTCAATATGGAATAAGTGCTGATCAAAAATTTTATTGGTAGTCCAAACCGTATTTGGATTGTGATGAGGTAGACTTGGTTTGATTAGCAAAAATATCAAATGGTTTGGGCTGACTAGCAAGAACTGAGGAGTAGGGCTTGGGAACTGTACCAAGCACCTGGAACTTATTGTGGGTTTGGGTAACTGGATGAGGAACAACAGTTCCTTTTGACTGATTAACTGGACCGGCTGAGCGGCCATGACCACGAGAAGATGAACCTCCTCGCACACTTATGTTGCTGCAATAGTACATTTGTTAATAAACTCACGAGTGAGAAAATCAGGAACTGAGTTGTTACTACCTTTAATATATTCAATATCAAAATCAAAAATACTTAGAAATACTTGCCATCTAGAGAATGAATGCTTAGAGGCGACGTTTTCAATGTCTTTTTTAAGAATAATTTTTGCTGACTTGCAATCTATTCTAACTAGAAATTTCTGATTCAATAAATCTCTCTGAAATTTTTTAATACATAAAACTAATGACAAAATTTCTTTTTTAATAGTGCTGTATTTTAACTGTGTAGGGTTCCATGAGCCAGAATGGAAACGAACAATTTGTTCATTAGAAGAAGGAGTTAACTATTGTTTGAGTATGCCATCGAATCCAATATCAGAGGCATCGGTTTCAACTATTTTGAAAGCTAAATCATTTGAGATGCCAAGGTAGGGCAAAATATTAACATATTTTTTAACTTTTTGGATGACAGAAGTATGAATATCAGTCCATGGAGGTGGATTACTCGTAAGTTATTTGAAGAGAGGCTTACAAATCTTCCCGAGGTTCTTGTAAAACTTGCCAATATAATTGAGCGAGCAAGAAACCTCAGAGTTGAGTTTTATCGGTAATCTTATCTGGGAACCGGTCGGCGAATTGAATAGCTCTGTCAATTGGCCGTGTGAGTCCATGATAGAGGATTAATCCGAGAAACCTGACTTTAGTCAAAAACAGACTACATTTGTAAGGAGAAAGAATAAGACCATTGGTTTTAACTATTTTGAAGAACGAATTCAAATGTTTAATATGCTCTTCAATAGTCTTGGAGAATATAAGGATATAAATCGATGTATACAATGATAAAATGATCGAAAGGATTCAAAATATTATTAAGAATATTCGAAATTCACTTTGGGTGCATTTTTAAGTCCAAATGATTGAACATTCCATTCAGTAGTGTCCGAAGCGAATTGGTAAATGCGATTTTTTGTACCTATCATCCGGATGAATAGCAACTTGCCAGAATCCTGACTTGAGGTCAAATTTACTAAAGATAGTGGAGACACTTAACCTACCAAGGAGATCATCCTTGTTGGGCAAAGGGTACCTAATCCATTCTAGTACTTTGTTTAATGGTTTATAATTAATGACTAACCGAGGGACACCTCTTTCTTTCTCATCTTCGTTATTAACATAGAAGGCTGGGCAAGACCATGGTGACTTGCTATGTCTAATTAAACCCTTACTAAGAAGATCATTAATTTCACTTTTACATAACTCCATCTGTTCATGACTCATTTGAATAGGCCTAGCTTTGGTGGGAATTAAATGTTCTCTAAATTTCTTAGCATAGGGTAATCTAACTGTCTGCTTCTTCCTATGCCAAAAAGCATTGGGAGAATCAGAACATAATTTTTTTGTCAAATAATCTTTTAATTCTTTTATTTTTACTTGAACTCTGTTACTCTTAAGTTGTTCTTCAACTTGTTGATACCTAACTTCTTCTTTAAGGAAATTTAGGTGGGTAACTTTACAATTTAACAGATTCAATGATTTAGAAATTGATTCTTCTTGAATAAATTTCAAATCTCTTTCTTTCTTAAGTTTATTAACTTCTTGATTTAATTCAGGGAGGGTAATTTCTTTTACCGGAGACTTAAATCTTTCAAGAGTTTTATTGAGACTGAAAATAGGTTTTTCTTTTGCTCTAAGAACCTTATCAGTGACTTTCTTATCTTTGGTTAACAAATCTTTTAATTGTTTCAAATCTTGAGAGTTTTTAATTCTGGTGCGTAATTTTCTTGATTAAATCAACTAATAAAGAACTTTCTTCTTCTTCTTTTGTAATTACATTAACTCTTTTACAACAGTTTTTATTGCAATTTTTTGAACATACGGTGACTTCATTTTCACTATCAGATTCATCGTTAGATGAATTATTACTAGAAGATACTGGAATATCAGAAGCTTCTTCATTACTACTACTGTTATTTTCAATTCTCATTAATTCCAATAACTATTCTGTATCTTCAGTTGAAATATTTAATTGAGTTAATTTTTGTTTAACTCTACATTCACTTTTATAGTGTCCTTTCTGCCCACAATTGTGACAGACAATTTTACTTTTATCATATTTTTTTGATTTTTTATATGATCTTTTCTTAGATGACTTAGGTTTATTGTAATAAGTATCTTGATTATTACTCTTATCTTGATTATATCTTTTCTTACGACGCTTATGACTTTTATGTGACTCAATATATTTATTCTTATGCCTGTGCTTTCTTCTAGAGGGAGCAACTGGCGGTAAACCAAATTGTTCACAAAATGTTCCTAACTCGTATTTAGCTTTATTTTTATCTTTACTAGCTTGTTTAGCTAATTTAAAATCAATACACATTTTTAATCCAATTTTTTGAATATAACTAATAATATCACCATAGGTTAAATTATCATAGTCAATATATCCTAAATTTTTACTTAATTCTTCTCTAACTTTGTGAGCAAATAAAGATGGTAAACCATTAACGAATTTCTCTTTCCAAAATGGTTTATTACTGTCATTTCTCATCATAACTCTAGAAGTAAATACATCTTTGTACCATCTGAAATCACTTAGAGTGGGACACGTAAGATTACTTAATTGATCATGAATTCTTTCTAAAATATTACTAGGGGTTCCAACAAAATGTTTAATTATAGTAAATATTAAAGTATTAACTCCATCAGGAAGACCAATACCAGCATCTTCATCAAAGATGGGATTGCCTTCATTATCTCTTTGGATATCATGAACTATGGATATTCTAATGTCTTCTGTGAGATGTTTTTCCCACCAGAACCTAAGAATACCAATAAAACCACTAGCTATTAATTCAACTATATCTGGTTGAGATAAAGTGTTGAATTTGGTGATATAGCTGTTGGCTACCATAGACATATGATTAAGTTTATTAAGGATTTCTTGTTCACTAAATCCATCTATATTCCATTCATAAATTTTATTAGAGGACATAGAAAACTGTTTATCTAGATTTCTCTCTTCGAACTGTAGATCCGGAGGAGTTGGTCTAGAGTACCAATTTCTGGTAATACTTGTGTTATTAACATTTAATTTATTTAGCTATTCATTAATGTTTGAAATAGATGAGTGATTAGAGTGATCAGAAGAACTTTCGTTATCATCATCCGATTCAGCATGATCGATAACAGCAATAGTTCCACTTGGACCGGGTTCTGTTTTAAGTTTTTTAAATAACTTTTCAATAGATTGGACCAATTCACTTTCTTCATTAGGTAAACCTAAATTATATCGGTTCTCTGGTAATTTAATTAAAAGTTGTTCAATTTTTGAATCAGGTTTTTTAATAATACCTTCTTCAAATTTTTCTTCAATCCTATCTAGCTGTTTTTCTACTGTTGCTAGATATTGATTATTAAAGTTTAATTGTTTAATTATTTTTTTATTATCATTAGTTCCAACAGGAATCTTGAAGGGACTAGCGATAACTGAAGTGTTTTTAACTGGAATTAGAATTGCCTCTAAAGGAGGATGACTAGACGATACTTTAGATCTGTCTTCTTTAATCCATTGAGTTTTACTAATAACATTATATTTACTTTGATATTGTTCATACCAGTCGTAAAAAGTAATATTAATTTCTTCATTTTTAATAAATCTTTTCCATCTATTAACTATCTTATCTCTTTCCTTTTCAATGGGGTGATTAGATCTGAATAAATGTCTTTTTTCTTTGTTAAATTTTGAATTAAAATCTTTTACTAAGTTATCCCAATTTAAAATGAAATTCTTTTTAATGACTCTTAATTGATTATGAATTGGGGCATTAATATCAAACTGTGTTGGATATACTGAGGATGCCGGAGAAGAAGAACCTTCATCTTCTACGGTATCATTATGAGTGTAACAAGGATGACTAACTTGTCCTTGATTACGGATACCTTTAAGTTTGATATCTCTAACCGAAGGAATACTAAGGACTTTAGTATCTCTTCTAGTGTGGATAATGAGAAGAAATTTGAAGAAGCTGAAATGGCTTCAATGATAAGCTGGCGTTCTAATGCGCTCAAAGCTAATTTTAGCAGTTCCATCGAAAAGCTATTTGGATGTTTTCAATATTTAACAAATTGTTAACTACAGGCTGTTGTGGTAATTCATTCGGTAAAGTCCATTGATTAGGTAAGGTAATATCCTTCCAAAGAAATTTTCTTGGGATCTGGATATTAGCATCACTGGTTGAACTTTGAATTAAAACTATTTGATCTTTTGGACTTTTATTAAGAGCATGAACGTTTAAGTTTGATTTCATTGTCTTATAATAATACTGTAAATCAAAGCAATGGGTTAAGATCCTTCAATCATTTGAGTAATCTCTCCATCAGTTTTAATGTTTAATGATAAAGCTTTAAATAAGTTTTGATTACTAAGACTCAAGGCGAAATCAGGAAAACAATTAAAATGGATAGGTCCATTATGCAAACTTGCTTCCATGGCACCAATAATACTTGGATAATAATTTAAAAATCTAGCATCTCTAAGGCAGAGGTAGATAGATGAATTAATTCCTTTTCTGTTGAGTGGTTTAACTGCAACTTGAACAAGACCTATATTAATAAAATTGTAACCCTTTTTTCTGTGTTTCTTAATAACTTCAGGTGATAAAAGACTACAATTTTCGTATTCTTTGTTAATTGCATAAACTCTTTCAACTATTTTGACATTATAGAGAGTTTTGAATTTATCTGAAAAGGTTGATTGATAAATATCTTTTGGAGATACTCGAGGTATGTTCCAATTGTGTAAAACTTGATTAATGTTTTCATAACTATGTTCTTCTTGGTTAACTATGTCTGGGACAGGAGGCAAAGCTGACCTGCTACTAACCGAAGAGCTGGATCTGAATAATCTACTCATCTGATTTGTTTTGAGAATAAAATCTTATTCAAGGTTCATTCATACATACCCCGTTTACCCAAAGTAGACTCGTACCTATGTTCTATAACCCGACACTGCTCACACCCTGGAGACTTACAAAGGTTAGACACGAACTAGGTGGACTACAGGTAAGTAAGGTGACTTCAGAACTCTGAGGAAGAAGATAATTTTGAAAAAGTAAAAAGAAGTTTGATTAAAAAGATCTGACTAAACAGTTACTAACAACTAACAAATGGCTCTGATACCATTAGAGGGTGGAAGGAGAATATGAGATGAGATGAGATGAGAAGAACAAGAGGGCGCATACAACACAATTAAAATACAGATTAAATAACTAAATAAAATAGTTTTATTGATGATTAGTGAAACTATTTACAAAAGCAAGAATTAAAATAACTTACAACTTTACTGAACTAAGAACATTAAGATGAAGAGGGGTTAAGTAGGCTAAGCTAATGGTTGAGGCTAAAGATTAATCAAAGAAGGAGCTCGAGTCTTTCTAAAGTCCGCTTAAACCAAATGAATTCGATTTCCTTTTATAGAACAAGGAAACGAATCATTACAAGATTACTATTACAATAAGCGGGGTAAAGTAAAAGTAAGAAATATTTTACTAAAGTAAAAAGTACAAGTAAAAAACATTTTACTAAAGTAAAAAGGAAAAAGCGCTTTTGGTGGAAAAGCGTACGTCTCTTTGACTAATACTGGTAGTGGGGCGGATACTAGCGATCGATTGCTTTTGGTGGAAAAGCAGAAGATGTCTTGACTATGTCTTAAGGTGAGTCTTTGGTATCGACTATATCTTTGTCAGGCGGTCTTTGGTGCCGATCGAGGCTATGAAGGTGGCTGATAACATCAACACACCTTGATTGATTACTACAGGACTAAAGAAAAGGGATCTTGAGCATCCTGAAGACTGATCGTGCCATAGGGATCACAATCACCTTCATCTTCAAGATCTTGACTAGAATTTTCTCCTCTGGACTGAGAAGAAGCTTTGTCTAATTCTTCGTGTAACTGGTCAAGTCTCATATGGATGGCATCTGCAAGATGCCTTAACTAAGAATTGGAGTAACTAGAAACGTTAGTAACTTCATCAGAATCAGGAGGAACAACTGATTTTTCTTTTGACTTATCAGCTGTCTTAGTGACTGTTTTACTGGAAGATGCAACGGCAGGGGCCGTGGTGGCAGAAGGAGGGGTTACTGGAGGTGTTAATAAAGGAGAAGGCAAAAATTCTTTCTGAACTTGGCCAACTATTCTATCAACACCGAATTTATCCCACCATTTAATGAAAAAATGGCGAGAGACATGAGAAATAGGGGAGAGGCAAGTCTGAGTAGTCCTAATACCTATGGATGACGGAGACTAAAATACTGTGACTTCTTGGGTAGCTAAAATGACATATTGCCATTTAAGAATCCAAGGGATTTTATATTTACTACAAAATATAAGGAAGATTGGAATTTCCTCATATTTGGAATGATAATTACTGTGATGACAAAAATGTTCTAACTGAGCAAGGAGAGGTTTGGGGAAAATATCATGACACAAACCATACCTTGTCCACAAAAGGATGAACCATTTAGGGAATTGACTTTTGAACTTGTGGTCGAACTGGAAAAACCACGAATGACTATGATCTTCATTTTGGTGAAGCATGATTTTATGCCAAGCCTCAATATAATCATAATAGCAAAAAGAGCTAGTGTGATTAGAAAGTGACTTGAGATCAGAAGGATGACTACGCCAATCGGATAGATTGAGAACCTGCTTGATGTACAACGAATGATAAAGAAGCTTGGATTTATCATCGTTGGCATATATTGGTTTAATAAAGGTTGACTCTATTTCAATAAGGATGTCCCTATAATATACAAGTGATTTATAAGGAGCAAGAGGAAGAAAATGCCATCCAGTAGGAAAATACTGGGCAGCTAATTGAATCGGGTCATTCTTGGGTTTCATTGGTAACTAAATATGGAATAAGTGCTGATCAAAAATTTGACGATAGTCTAAAACCGGGTGATTGGATTGTGATGAGGTAGACTTGGTTTGATTAGGAAAAATATCAAATGGTTTGGGCTGACTAGCAAGGCGAGGAGTAGGGCTTGGAAGCGTATCAAGCACTGGAACTTATTGTGGGTTTGGAGTAATCTGGATGAGGAACAACAGTTCCCTTTTGATCGATTAATCGGACCTAAATTTGGTGGCCATGACCACGAGAAGATGAACCTCCTCGCACACTCATGTTGCTGCAATAGTACCTGTGTTAATAAACTCACGAGTGAGAAAATCAGGAACTGAGTTGTTACTACCTTTAATATATTCAATATCAAAATCAAAAATACTTAGAATTGCTTGCCATCTAGCGAATGAATTCTTAGAGGCGACGTTTTCAACGTCTTTTTCAAGAATAAATTTTGCTGACTTGCAATCTATTCTAACTAGAAATTTCTGATTCAATAAATCTCTCTGAAATTTTTTAATACATAAAACTAATGACAAAATTTCTTTTTTAATAGTACTGTATTTTAACTGTGTAGGGTTCCATGTGCCAGAATGGAAATGAATAATTTGTTCATTAGAAGAAGGAGTTAACTGTTGTTTGAGTATGCCACCGAATCCAATATCAGAGGCATCGGTTTCAACTATTTTGAAAGCTGAATCATTTGAGATGCCAAGGTAGGGCAAAACCTTAACATATTTTTTAACTTGTTGGACGACAGATGTATGAATGTCAGTCTATGGAGGTGGATTACTCTGTAAGCGCTGGAAGAGAGGCTTACAAATCTTCTTGAGGTTCTTGTAAAACTTGCCAATATAATTGAGCGAGCCAAGAAACCTCTGTAGCTTAGTTTTATCGGTAATCTTATCTGGGAACCGGTCGGCGAATTGAATAGCTCTGTCAATTGGCCGTGTGAGTCCATGATAGAGGATTAATCCGAGAAACCTGACTTTAGTCAGAAACAGACTACATTTGGAAGGAGATAGAACAAGACCATTGGTTTTAATTGTTTTGAAAAAGAATTCAAATGTTTAATATGCTCTTCAATAGTCTTGGAGAATACAAGGATATCGTCGATGTATACAATGATAAAATGACTGAAAGGATTCAAAATATTATTAAGAATATTCTGAAATTCACTGTGTGCATTTTTAAGTCCAAATGACTGAACATTCCATTCGTAGTGTCCGAACGGAGTGGTAAATGCAGTTTTGTACCTATCATCTGGATGAATAGCAACTTGCCAGAATCCTGACTTGAGGTCAAATTTACTAAAGATAGTGGAGACACTTAACCTACCAAGGAGATCATCCTTGTTGGGCAAAGGGTACCTAATCTATTCTAGTACTTTGTTTAATGGTTTATAATTAATGACTAACCGAGGGACACCTCTTTCTTTCTCAGCTTCGTTATTAATATAAAAGGCAGGGCAAGACCATGGTGACTTGCTATGTCTAATTAAACCCTTACTAAGAAGATCATTAATTTCACTTTTACATAACTCCATCTGTTCATGACTCATTTGAATAGGCCTAGCTTTGGTGGGAATTAAATGTTCTCTAAATTCCTTATCATAGGGTAATCTAACTGTGTGCTTCTTCCTATGCCAAAAAGCATTGGGAGAATCAGAACATAAATTTTTTGTCAAATAATCTTTTAATTCTTTTATTTTTACTTGAACTCTGTTACTCTTAAGTTGTTCTTCAACTTGTTGATACCTAACTTCTTCTTTAAGGAAATTTAGGTGGGTAACTTTACAATTTAACAGATTCAATGATTTAGAAATTGATTCTTCTTGAATAAATTTTAAATCTCTTTCTTTTGGTTTAATTAGGAATTTAAATGTAATTCTATTTCCTAAATGCTCGCAACTTAAACCTTTATTACTAGTTTTAAATGGGTATAATAAATAGATAAATGGTAAACCCAAAATGATTTTGTCAGTAAGATTGCGAACTAAGACAAATGAGGTCTTAAAACACATACTGTCTTGACAAATATGTATATTAGGTAATTTATATTTTATTTCCATTTGACTACCGTTGTGACGCCCCCAAAATTAGGTATACGTCACCCATCTTGGGTCGCCACTTACATGGTACATAAATTCAAATACAAACTTAATTATACATACGTAGGTGTAACATACGACAATACATAAAGCGAGAGTTCTAATAGGAATATTGTCATTTAGACAATATCCATACTCAAGGAGTCCTCATTACATTTATTGTCAAACTATTTAATGAATAGTGAGGACTACTAATGCTATCTTCGGGACCATCACTCTTTTCCCCGACTCGTCCCAGCTATATTCTCATTTCCTGAAGAGAACAGTGAAAGAAAGGGTGAGCTCAACTAGCCCAGTAAGAAATATTATAACTAAGATAATGCAGAATAAATTATCAATAGTCTTCAACAATGTTAAACCGATAAAATACAATAGACAACCGGTTTAAGCTGTAATGAATATACGCAATCCATTAAAAGAGTCAAGTAGAAAATAAAGTCTACTATCTTTTAGGTTTTAAAAGGTTTTTATCAATTTTTTATCACTAAGACTCAGTTTAATGAATAAACCACAATATCTAATCATCCCTGTACCACGGTCAAGGATTTTCATCAAATTATCAATGGTCATGACTATACCGAATCACCACCTGGTCATAATCATACCAAAAACTATCCATCATCGTGACATTAAAGCCACCGAGGACTTTTGTCACATCATTTATATCAAGCCATGATTATACCGAATGATTCCTGGTCATAATCATACTAAGTTCATCTATGCACGTAAGCCAAAGATAACATAATATAACATGAGGATGATGACAATGACATAATAATTCAATAAAACAAGTTCACGAATTAATTTATTCAGAACTAATAACGTCCAAATTGTCAACATGATCTCGCTTTGTAGAGTAAAATTCAAGAATGCATGGAAAAATATTTTCATTAAAAATCTTTGGATGAAGCACAAATATCAAGCATATTCCACTAAATTCATGGAGTATAGAAGTCAAAATTTTAACCAATTTGAGTATAATAGCGAATGAAATAACAAAAGAAATCACCATGCATGCGGTACTTCAGATAGATAAAAGTTATTCCAATGTAATAATAAATACTGAGAATAATAAAAAGCGGAACCAGTCAGGTGTAAAACACATGTATATGATATTCCAATAGAATAATAAAGAGCGGAACCAGTCCGGCGTAAAGCATGAACAGGATGTTCCAACGGAATAATAAAATAATAGAAGAATGTCACCAAGTATAGGGGATTCAAGATATACAAAAGTTATTCCAATGTAATAAATAAGAATGGAATAATATAAGGATTTCACCAAGTATAGGGTATTCCACATATATGGTCATGTATAGGGTATGCCACTTTTACAAAAGTTATTCAATGTAATAAATAAGAATGGAATAATGTAAGTTCTCTTCATGAATAAAAAAATAACACCCCTTACTTAGTACAACAAATAATATTCCCTACCTTAGAAGAACTGAATATTGGAAAAGTGAAGTAGTAGAATATTTTCTTCTTTCTCTCTATAGTTTCTCTCTCAGAGTTTCAATGAATTCGTAAGAAATAATGAAGGAATGAGCTTTCTATTTATAGAAAAGCGAGGGTGGCTCTTGGTCTTAACGAAGGGTCAAAATGACTCTTGGTAATATGAAGAGACAACAACTATTTCTTGAAGGGGTAATTATTATCGACGAAGGTAATTACTATCGACGAAGGTAATTACTATTCACAAAGGTAATTACTATCGACGAAAGTAAATACTATCGACGAAGGAAATTACTATTCACAAAGGTAATTACTATTCACAATGGTAAATACTATTGACGAAGGTAATTACTATTCACAAAGGTAATTACTATTCACAAAGGTAAATACTATTCAATGAAGAGACTCTTAGATGATGACATATGGGACCCCGTAAAATAATCAAACTTACCACAAACGTGTCATCATAAGACTCTTTATATACATCAAGGATTGAATAAATATTACCACAAATCATTTTATTTTTAATCAACACATATTTAATCTTTCAACAATTATTAATCATTTATAACTTGTCGTCTCAATAATATAACATATTATACGAGATGATCTTGTGTGATAATAATTGAATCAATAATATAAGAAATATGATGCAATAATTATCGTGTAGCAATAATTGAGTATAGCTAAGTGACTTCTCACGTAAGCATCAATAATCAATCTGTAAGTGCTACTATGCAACCACACGACATCGTACTTTTACTACTAAGGGTAGTTCAAGCAGGTTTTAACGGTAACATCTCTCCGGCCAAGTTATTTTTATAGAAAGATAATTTTGTCATTTTCTAACTACGATAATACTTCCGTTGTGGGGTCCACCATCGATTGAGCCGTCGTATTTAATATTCCCCGACAATAAAAGAATATTCCCCAGGACCAAACTAATATTTTATAACAACTTGCTTACTTTGCAAAATTTATAAATATTACCCACAACTATAACATTATATCAAATTTATTCCATAATATTCAAAAATAATATTTATAGAAATTTCATCTTTATTTATAAAAGATGGGGTCTTACAACATCCCTTCTTATGAAATTTCGCCCTCGAAATTAGGGTATGTACACGATATGATAAAGAGGTGAGGATACCTTGAATACCTTTATCGTTAAAAATATTAAATTCATCTTCGCAATGATACCAAAGATATTCATTAACAATTCATCTTTGCACTCTGTGCCAAAGATATACAAGCGTAAAACCAATAATCTTTGAGACGCGACTTAATAGTATCAACGACCACGAATTATCCATGCACTCTTGGCCAAGGATATTCGTGTTTTCAATTACGGATCATGATTATACCAAATAATCCTTGGTCATAATCATACCAAGTCTATCAATGCACTACTACCAAAGATGACTTTTACCACATCCATGAATTAATATTTCATTCTTTGAGACTCAACTCAATAATTAATCCATATCATCGAATCATCCCCTTTTCTGTGCCAAAGATATTCATTAGTATCACGACCATGAATTATCCATGCACTACTGACCAAAGATAATCGTGTATTCATTAGTATCACGACCACAAATTATCCATGCACTACTACCAAAGATAATCGTGTATTCATTAGTATCACGACCATAAATTATCCATGCACTACTACCCAAAGATAATCGTGTATTCATTAGTATCACGACCACAAATTATCCATGCACTACTACCAAAGATAATCGTGTATTCATTAGTATCACGACCACAAATTATCCATGCACTACTACCAAAGATAATCGTGTTTTCAATTACGGTTATGATTATACCGAACAATCCTCGGTCATAATCATACCAAGTCCATCTATTCACGTAAAGCCACGTAGATGACTTTCAACACAATATAAACATGAGGATAATGATATAAAGAATCAATCAAATGAGATAAAGGATAAATATTAAACATTTATAATATAATTTATCCAGATTCAAGAATATCCCCATGTTATCAATCACTTAATAATCTCATAATCTAATATCATTAATATTATAACAATATTTTAATCACTTCAGTAAATTTATAAACAATTTATCTCAATTGTTTACGCTTTACCATATAATGCATTTAATCATTCAAAATGCCATACTCATAAGATATCATCACCAATTATCAAATCCCTCATCAAAAAATATGCATATACTCTATATAGGATTCTCTAGCCATAAAATCCTATTTTCAACTTTGTTACTTCACATAACATATTTAACTCATATGTTTGTAACTAAACTATTTTCATGAAAATACCAAATTAGTCCCAAAAATATTTCTTTTCTGGGATTTAGCATAATATAGTCCCATGATGAAAATATATTTTTCTTGGAATTTTTAAAATTCATTTACTATTTTTCAAAAATCAATTTCTAATTAATTCCTTAAGAAATTAGCTACCTCAAGTTTAACTTAAAAAATTCCCTAATCTTGGCAAGACCTTACACATGTTAATGTGAGCCTCCAGTTTAAATTTCATGGTCATCGGAGTTATAGAACTCCAGTTATAGCATTTTTCGTCAAAAAAACCTAAATATTGAAATGGTCATAACTTGTTCATTTTAAGTCAGAATGAGCTCATTTTTGGACAGGAGGTACTTTATAACATATATTTTCATGTCCCAAGAGGCCAGAATTTTTCACAAAAATTTAGTGGCCAAAACAGCCCCTTAAAGTTTCTGGGCAGTAGCGTTTTTGTAATTTGCAGCTTTGGACTCTTTTGCTAAATTCAGGTCCACACGAAAATCTGAAAGACCTTTCCAAAGGTGATTCCACTTGGATAAGCTACAAAACTCATAGATCTAATTCTAGGACTTGACCACACTCAAAAATTCAAAATATAATAGGAGATATGATCAATTGAATTTCATGTTACGTTTTACCAAAATCGATTTTTCAACCCTTTGTGATTTCTAAGAAACTTTCATGTTTTCACATAATAACCACATAACTCATCATAACACTTACTAATACTTCATATACCCATGATTTTCATTAGTCCAATGCTTTTATTATGACTTTCATCATAATCCTAAAATGCAGATCCTTTTAGTTGAAGAAATATTTGAGGGTTTAAGAAATGGGTTTTTGTCTTGGGGTCAATACAAAATTCGATTTCACGCCTAAGTAGGCTAAGAAGTCTTCAAGAATACGCCAGAAATTTATTAATAATAGAAATATCATTCAAAAGCTGTGACTCTCATCCAAGAATTGGATAATACGTCACATTGATACCAACTGTGACTTCTATCCCTTAACCTAGATAGCACCTCATAATGATACCTATAAACTTGCCATCTTTATTCACGATGTCGCCTCTGTAAAGTCGGGCCGGTGCATTCCACATATGGAAGTCAACAACGAAAGGTTCTAGGGGCTCTTTACTTATGGCTTGATATGACAATAATTGACTTTAGTAGTTTGGTTACTTGAATTCGCACAACAAGTTGGTTATGAATATAAAACTAACAACCTTACTTAAAAGCATGATGAGTAGTTAACCAATTGATTCCTAAAATCACATCAAAGGCAAATATTTTCAAAAAGATAAGATCGAGAAGTAACGTGAAAATGTTTATTTGAATCAAACAAGATTTAAAAATAGTAGCAAGCGGATAAGAGGCTCCTACTAACGAAGTTTCAACCAATAAGTCAAAGTTTAACTTCTTGAGTCAAATTTAAATGTTGAACACAACTAGGTGAAATAAAAGAGTGGGTAGAATCGGTATCTAACACGGTATAGACTTCAGCAAGAGCTTATGATTAACTTACTTCGTGATAATTTTATTCGGGTTCCTCGTCACGAGAAAAAACGCCTCTCTTAAACTACTGGCTTTGGTTTATGCAGGGGATGACCTTTGGTGCCTCCATCCTAGTTGAATTTGTCTTCAGATGGCGATAAAATCGAGCTAAGTGACCTTCTCTTCCACAATTATAACATGCTTTGGACTGACATGGCGCAGATTCGGACTTATGTGTCCCTCTCCTCCGCATTTGAAGCATATGATAGGTGGTCTTTCTCCTTCCTTAACAACGGTCTTTGGTCTTTGACGTCTTTCCATCATTATTGAATCTCCTTTTCTTGAAATGTCCATTCTTATTGCTTTGACCACGATTACCACCGAAGTGGTTACCATATCCGCCCGTTGATTCCCTCCACGCTTGTTGTCACCGCTCGATGATTACTCTCATTTGGTATTATAATTTTAAAATTTGCTCTTCTTTTAGTTGCGTTGACTCGTTATCACGCTCCACTAATCGAGCCCTATTTACAACATCGAATACAAACACGCGGTTTATGAGAAATAAGATGTTGGACGTATCTCTCGCTTCAAACCTCTTAAAAACATTCGCGCCATTCTCTTCATTATCCACCAAGTGGGGACGCAAATCGTGATAACTCGCAAATTTTACCTCGTATTGCGACACGGTCATATTGTTTTGTTCCAACTTGATAAACTCCACCTCCTTCATGTGGCGAATACTTTCGGGAAAGTATTTGTCGTTTGAATGACTCTGGAACTTCTCCCAAGATATATCTTGATCTGATGGGTTGAGTACGTTTTACCGATTCCCACCAGTAATCTGCCTCTCCACGCAACATAAAAGCGGCAAAGGGAACCTTTTGCTCCTAGGAGCATCCCAAGACATCAAATAACTTGGTAATCTGCTTTATCCATGCTTCCGCCAGAAGTGGTTTTGGCTCTCCCTTAAACTCCGGTGGTCCCAGCTCCTTGAATTGTTTAGCGGTGACCGCCCGAGAGTTTTCTGTGTTTCCATCTACGTTTTGGACAGAAGTCGCTTTCACCTGATGTTGCATGAATTCTAAAAACCTCTTAAACATACCGTCGTTCGTCAATTGATCAATGTTGTCGTTTATAGGAGGATTATCGCCATCCTGTTGCACATTGTCCTGATTATTGATCTGTGGAGAATCAACAGTCTCCTGTGCTCCATTGCTATTCTCAACATTCTCGGATGCCATTTTCAAACACTGCCACAAAATAAGGGTTAATTGACATGCAACATATTATCACTATACTCTGACCGACCAATCAAATACCAAATAAACTTAGGTAGGTCATACTAGCGAAGGAATTCCCTATCTCTCCCCTCCTAGTTCTAGTCTCACATCTTAGCCGGGATCATATCCCTAAGCTCGATACCAAACTGTGACTCCCCCAAAATTAGGTATCGTCACCCATCTTGGGTCGCCACTTACATGGTACATAAATTCAAATACAAACTTTAATTATACATCCGCGTAGGTGTAACATACGACAATACATAAACCGAGAGTTCTAATAGGAATATTGTCATTTAGACAATATCCATACTCAAGGAGTCCTCATTACATTTATTGTCACACTATTTTAACGTAATAGTGAGGACTACTAATGCTATCTTCGGGACCATCACTCTTTTCCCCGACTCGTCCCAGCTATATTCTCATTTCCTGAAGAGAACAGTGAAAGAAAGGGTGAGCTCAACTAGCCCAGTAAGAAATATTATAACCAAGATAATGCAGAATAAATTATCAATAGTCTTCAACAATGTTAAACTGATAAAATACAATAGACAACCAGTTTAACTGCAGCGGAATATGCGATCCATTAAAAGAGTCAAGTAGAAAATAAAGTCTACTATCTTTTAGGTTTTAAAAGGTTTTCATCAATTTTTATCACTAAGACTTAGTTTAATGAATAAACCACAATATCGAATCATCCATGTACCACGGTCAAGGATTTTCATCAAATTATCGATGGTCATGACTATACCGAATCACCGCTGGTCATAATCATACCAAAAACTATCCATCACTGCATTACAGGCCACTGAGGACTTTTGTCACATCATTTATATCAAGCCATGATTATACCGAATGGTCCCTGGTCATAATCATACTAAGTTCATCTATGCACGTAAGCCAAAGATAACATAATATAACATGAGGATGATGACAATGACATAATAATTCAATAAAATAAGTTCACGAATTAATTTATTGAGGAACTAATAACGTCCAAATTGTCAACATGATACTGCTTTGTAGAGTAAAATTCAAGAATGCTCAGAAAAATATTTTCATTAAAAATACTGGATGAAGCGCAAATATCAAGGATATTCCACTAAATTCATGGAGTATAGAAGTCAAAATTTTAACCAATTTGAGTATAATAGCGAATGAAATAACAAAAGAAATCACCATGCATGCGGTACTTTCAGATAGATAGGTTATTCCAATGAATAATAAATCTGTAATAATAAAAGCGGAACCAGTCGGTGTAAAACACGCAGCATGGGATATTCCAATAGATCAATAAAGACAGAATAATAAAGAGGCGGAACCAGTCCAGGCGTAAAAAAGTATGAAACAGGATGTTCCAATGGAATAATAAAATAATAGAAGAATGTCACCAAGTATAGGGGATAAGCGTATCTGAGTTATTCCAATGAGAATAAATAAGAATGGAATAATATAAGGATTTCACCAAGTATAGGTATTCCATATATGATGTGTCATGTATAGGGTATGCCACTTTTACGAGTTATTCAACAGAATAAATAAGAATGGAATAACAGAAGTTCTCTTTATGAATAAAAAAAAATAACACCCCTTACGAGTACACCAAATAATATTCCCTACCTTAGAAGAACTGAATATTGGAAAAGTGAAGTAGCAGAATACTTTTCTTCTTTCTCTCTATAGTTTCTCTCTCTAGAGTTTCAATGAATTCGTAAGAAATAATGAAGGAATGAGCTTTCTATTTATAGAAAAACTGAGGGTGGCTCTTGGTCTTAACGAATGGGTCAAAATGACTCTTGGTAATATTGAAGAGACAACTACTATTTCTTGAAGGGGTAATTATTGTGAAGGTAATTATTCACAAAGGTAATTACTATTCACAAAGTAAATACTATGACGTAAGGTAATTACTATTCACAAAGGTAATACTATTCACAAAGGTAAATACTATTCGACGAAGGTAATTACTATTCACAAAGGTAATTATTATTCACAAAGGTAAATACTATCGATTGAAGAGACTCTTAGATGATGACATATGGCCCCCCATAAAATAATCAAACTTACCACAAACGTGTCATAACAGACTCTTTATATACATCAAGGATTGAATAAATATTACCACAAATCATTTTATTTTTAATCAACACATATTTAATCTTTCAGCAATTATTAATCATTTATAACTTGTCGTCTCAATAATATAACATATTATACAGATGATACTATGACAATAATTGAATCAATAATATAAGAGATATGATGCATCAATTACTGTAGCAATAATTGAGTATAGCTAAGTGAATTCTCACGTAAGCATCAATAATCAATACCGTGTGCTACTATGCAACCACACGTATTATTGTACTTTTACTACCGGGTAGTTCAACAGTTTTAACGGTAACACCTCTGCCGTTATTTTTATAGAAACATAATTTTGTCGTTTTCTAACTACGACAATACTTCCGTTGTGGGGTCCACCACTGATTGAGCCGTCGTACGAATATTCCCCGACAAAAGAATATTCCCCGACCAAACGAATATTTTATAACAACTTGCTTACTTTGCAAAATTTATAAATATTACCCACAACTATAACATTATATCAAATTTATTCCATAATATTCAAAAATAATATTAATAGAAAATTCATCTTTATTTATAAAAGCTGGGGTCTTACAACCGTTAGCTGAATTTAGTTTTTCACTAGTTTTCTTTTAATATCTTGTTAGGATAATACCCTCTTGAATACAGTTCAAGTCTGCACCAGTATCAACCAAAGCAGGGATCTGTAGAAAGAAAGTTTTATCGATAACTAAATTAATAGAGATATACCATTTTTGAATAGAAATATCTTTAATTCTTTTAAGGGAGAGACCTTGAATAAAGAGATCAGAATCTTTAGCACATGATGATTCTGGTTCATCGTGACTTTCATCACTAGAAGAGGAATCATGAACTTGAAGATCTGATTTTTTATCATCAATCTCTTTTCTTAAGTTGGAAATATCTAATTTTAAGTTAGAAATTTCTTTCTTAAGTTTATTAACTTCTTGATTTAATTCAGGGAGGGTAATTTCTTTTACCGGAGACTTAAATCTTTCAAGAGTTTTATTGAGACTGAAAATAGGTTTTTCTTTGGCTCTAAGAACCTTATCAGTGACTTTCTTATCTTTGGTTAACAAATCTTTTAATTGTTTCAAATACTGAGTTTTTAATTCGGGGTCTGTAATTTTACTGACTAAATCAACTAATAAAGAACTTTCTTCTTCTTCTTTTGTAATTACATTAACTCATTTACAACAGTTTTTATTGCAATTTTTTGTACATATGGTGACTTCATTATCACTATCAGATTCATCGTTAGATGCGTTATTACTAAAAGATACTGGAATATCAGAAGCTTCTTCATTACTACTACTGTTATTTTCAATTCTCATTAATTCCAATAACTGTTCTGTATCTTCAGTTGAAATATTTAATTGAGTTGATTTTTGTTTAACTCTACATTCACTTTTATAGTGTCCTTTCTGCCCACAATTGTGACAGACAATTTTACTTTTATCATATTTCTTTGATTTTTATATGATCTTTTCTTAGATGACTTAGGTTTATTGTAATAAGTATCTTGATTATTACTCTTATCTTGATTATATCTTTTCTTACGACGCTTATGACTTTTATGTGACTCAATATGTTTATTCTTATGCCTGTGCTTTCTTCTAGAGGGAGCAACTGGCGGTAAACCATACTGTTCACAAAATGTTCCTAACTCGTATTTAGCTTTATTTTTATCTTTACTAGCTTGTTTAGCTAATTTAAAATCAATACACATTTTTAATCCAATTTTTTGAATATAACTAATAATATCACCATAGGTTAAATTATCATAGTAAATATATCCTAAATTTTTACTTAATTCTTCTCTAACTTTGTGAGCAAATAAAGATGGTAAACCATTAACGAATTTCTCTTTCCAAAATGGTTTATTACTGTCATTTCTCATCATAACTCTAGAAGTAAATACATCTTTGTACCATCTGAAATCACTTAGAGTGGGACACGTAAGATTACTTAATTGATCATGAATTCTTTCTAAATTATTACTAGGGGTTCCAACAAAATGTTTAATTATAGTAAATATTAAAGTATTAACTCCATCAGGAAGACCAATACCAGCATCTTCATCAAAGATGGGATTGCCTTCATTATCTCTTTGGATATCATGAACTATGGATATTCTAATGTCTTCTGTGAGATGTTTTTCCCACCAGGACCTAAGAATACTAGTAAAACCACTAGCTATTAATTCAACTATATCTGGTTGAGATAAAGTGTTGAATTTGGTGATATAGTTGTTGGCTACCATAGACATATGATTAAGTTTATTAAGGATTTCTTGTTCACTAAATCCATCTATATTCCATTCATAAATTTTATTAGAGGACACAGAAAACTGTTTATCTAGATTTCTCTCTTCGAACTGTAGATCCGGAGGAGTTGGTCTAGAGTACCAATTTCTGGTAATACTTGTGTTATTGACAGTTAATTTATTTAGTTGTTCATTAAGGTTTGAAATAGATGAGTGATTAGAGTGATCAGAAGAACTTTCGTTATCATCATCCGATTCAACATGATCAATAACAACAATAGTTCCACTTGGACCAGGTTCTGTTTTATGTTTTTTAAATAACTTTTCAATAGATTGGACCAATTCACTTTCTTCATTAGGTAAACCTAAATTATATCTGTTCTTTGGTAATTTGATTAAAGGTTGTTCAGTTTTTGAATCAGGTTTTTTAATAATACCTTCTTTAAATTTTTCTTCAATCCTATCTAGTTGTTTTCCTACTGTTGCTAGATATTGATTATTAAAGTTTAATTGTTCAATTATTTTTTTATTATCATTAGTTCCATCAGGAATCTTGAAGGGACTAGCGATAACTGAAGTGTTTTTAACTGGAATTAGAACTGTCTCTAAAGGAGGATGACTAGACGATACTTTAGATCTGTCTTCTTTAATCCATTGAGTTTTACTAATAACATTACATTTACTTTGATATTGTTCATACCTGTTGTAAAAAGTAATATTAATTTCTTCATTTTTAATAAATCTTTTCCATCTATTAACTATCTTATCTCTTTCCTTTTCAATGGGGTGATTAGATCTGAATAGATGTCTTTTTTCTTTGTTAAATTTTGAATTAAAATCTTTTACTAAGTTATCCCAATTTAAAATGAAATTCTTTTTAATGACTCTTAATTGAATATGAATTGGGGCATTACAGACTGTGTGGGATATACTGAGGATGCCGGAGAAGAAGAACCTTCATCTTCTACGGTATCATTCTGAGTGTAACAAGGATGACTAACTTGTCCTTGATTAAGGATACCTTTAAGTTTGATATCTCTAACCGAAGGATTACTAAGGACTTCAGTATCTCTTCTAGTGTGGATAACAAAAGGGGTTGAAGAACTGGAAATGTCTTCAATGATAACTGGCGTTCTAGTACGCTCAAAGCTAATTTTAACAGTTCCATCAGAAAACTGCTGGATGTTTTCAATATATAACAATTTGTTAACTACAAGCTGTTGTGGTAATTCATTCAGTAAAGCCCATTGATTAGGTAAGGTAATATCCTTCCAAAGAATTGTTTTTGGGATTTGGATATTAGCATCACTGGTTGAACTTTGAATTAAAACTGTTTGATCTTTTGGACTTTTATTAAGAGCATGAACGTTTAAGTTTGATTTCATTGTCTTATAATAAATCATGTAAATCAAAGCAATGGGTTGAGATTCTTCAATCATTTGAGTAATCTCTCCATCAGTTTTAATGTTTAATGATAAAGCTTTATATAAGTTTTGATCACTAAGACTCAAGGTGAAATCAGGAAAGCAATTAAAATGGATAGGTCCATTATGCAAACTTGCTTCCATGGCACCAATAATACTTGGATAATAATTTAAAAATCTAGCATCTCTAAGGCAGAGGTAGATAGATGAATTAATTCCTTTTCTGTTGAGTGGTTTAACTGCAACTTGAACAAGACCTATATGATTAAAATTGTAACCCTTTTTTCTGTGTTTCTTAATAACTTCAGGTGATAAAAGACTACAATTATAGTCATTATAGTCAGTTTTGAATTGATCTGAAAAGGTTGATTGATAAATATCTTTTGGAGATACTCGAGGTATGTTCCAATTGTGTAAAACTTGATTAATGTTTTCATAACTATGTTTTTCTTGGTTAACTATGTCTGGGACATGAGGCAAAGCTGACCTGTTACTAACCGAAGAGCCGGATCTTCTTCAGTTTCTGTTAATTGCATAAACTCTTTCAACTGTTTTGACATTATAGTCAGTTTTGAATTTATCTGAAAATGTTGATTGATAAATATCTTTTGGAGATACTCGAGGTATGTTCCAATTGTGTAAAACTTGATTAATGTTTTCATAACTATGTTCTTCTTGGTTAACTATGTCTGGGACAGGAGGCAAAGCTGACCTGCTACTAACCGAAGAGCTGGATCTGAATAATCTACTCATCTTGACTGTTTCAAAATAAAATCTTATTCAAGGTTCATTCATACATACCCCGTTTACCCAAAGTAGACTCATACCTATGTTCTATAACCCGGCACTGCTCACACCCTGGAGACTTACAAAGGTTAGACACGAACTAGGTGGACTACATGTAAGTAAGGTGACTTCAGAACTCTGAGGAAGAAGATAATTTTGAAAAAGTAAAGAGAAGTTTGATTAAAAAGATCTGACTAAACAGTTACCAACAACTAACAAATGGCTCTGATACCATTAGAGGGCAGAAAGAGAATATGAGATTAGATGAGATGAGAAGAACAAGAGGGCGCATACAACACAATTAAAATACAGATTAAATAACTAAATAAAATAGTTTTATTGATGATTACTGAAACTATTTACAAAAGCAAGAATTAAAATAACTTACAACTTTCTTGAACTAAGAACATTAAGATGAAGAGGGTTAAGTAGGCTAAGCAGCGGTTGAGGCTAAAGATTAATCGAGAGAAGGTGCTACGAGTCTTCTACAAAGTCTGCTTAAACCAAATGAATTCGATTTCCTTTTATAGAACAAGGAAATGAAGCTATTATAAGATTACTATTACAATAAGCTAGGGTAAAGTAAAAGTAAGAAATATTTTACTAAAGTAAAAAGTACAAGTAAAAAACATTTTACTAAAGTAAAAAAGGAAAAGAAGCGCTTTCGGTGGAAAAGCAGAGCGTCTCTTTGACTAATAATGGGCCGTGGGGCGGATCTTGGTGATTCTTTGCTTTTGGTGGAAAAGCAAAGATCTTTCTTGACTATCTTCTTGAGGGGCGAGTCTTTGGTTTGGTGACTATCTTTCTTAAAGGCAGTCTTTGGTGGCCGAGAGTGCGGAGGAGTCTTTGGTGGTTGAGGCTATGAAGGTGGTGATAACATCAACACACCTTGATTGATTACTACTAGGACTCGAAAAGGGATCTTGAGCATCTGAAGGTGATCGTGCCATAGGGATCACAATCACCTTCATCTTCAAGATCTTGACTAGAATTTTCTCCTACGGGTGAGAAGAAGCTTTATCGATTCTTCGTATGGCTTAGTCAAGTCTCGTATGGATGGCATCTGCAAGGCATATGGCGAGAATTGGAGTAACTAGAAGCGTTAGTAACTTCATCGAGAATCGGGAGGAACAAATGATTTTTCTTTTGACTTATCAATTTGTTTTAGTAGTACATTTCTTTGGAAGATGCGGCGGTAGTAGTGGTGTTGAAAAGGAGTAGTTCTTGGAGGAGTTAATAAAGGAGAAAGGTAAAAATTCTTTACGAACTTGGCCAACTATTCTATCAACAAGAATTTATCCCACCATTTAATGAAAAAAAGCGGCGAGAGACATGAGAAATAGGGAAAGGCAAATGCGAGTAGTCCTAATACCTATGGATGACGGAGGTGAAATCTTGTGAC
Organism: Panax quinquefolius; assembly: GCA_020205615.1. Lineage (NCBI taxonomy): Eukaryota > Viridiplantae > Streptophyta > Magnoliopsida > Apiales > Araliaceae > Panax > Panax quinquefolius. The sequence goes on from CM035166.1 coordinate 41,207,904, forward strand.
TTCTTGGGTAGCTAAAAGCGACATATTGCCATTTAAGAATCAAGGGATTTTGTATTTACTACAAAATATAAGGAAGACTGGAATTTCCTCATATTTGGAATGATAATTCTTGTGATGACAAAAATGTTCTAATTGAAGCGAGGAGAGGTTTGGGGAAAATATCATGGCACAAACCATACCTTGTCCACTGAAGGATGAACCATTTGGGAATTGACTTTTGAACTTGTGGTGAACTGGAAAAACCACGAATGACTATGATCTTCATTTTGATGAAGCATGATTTTATGCCAAACCTCGATATAATCATAATAGCAAAAAGAGCTAGTGTGATTAGAAAGTGACTTGAGATCGGAAGGATGACTACCCTGATCGGACAGATTGAGAACACCTTGATATCTGACGAATGATAAAGAAGCTTGGATTTATCATCGTTGGCATAAATTAGTTTAATAAAAGTGACTCTGTTTGATAAGGATGTCCTATAATATACAAGTGATTTATAAGGAAGCGAGAGGAAGAAAATGCCATCGAGTAGGAAAATCTTTGGTGACTAATTGAATCGGGTCATTCTTGGGTTTCATTGGTAACTCGATATGGAATAAGTGTTGATCAAAATTTTGTGATAGTCTGAAAGCTGGGTATTTGGATTGTGATGAGGTAGACTTGGTTTGATTAGCAAAAATATCAAATGGTTTAGGTGACTAGCAAGAGGCGAGGAGTAGGGCTTGGGGGCTATGCAAGCTTTGGAACTTATTGTGGGTTTGAGTAGCTGGATGAGGAACAACGGTTCCTTTTGGTGATTAAGCTTGGGCTAAATTTGGTGGCCATGACCACGAGAAGATGAACCTCCTCATTACACTCGTATTTCTTGCTGTGATAGTACTGTGTTAATAAACTCACGAGTGAAAAAATCGGGAGGCGAGTTATTTACTACCTTTAATATATTCAATATCAAAATCAAAAAAATACTTAGAATTGCTTGCCATCTAGCGAATGAATGCTTAAATGACGTTTTCAACATCTTTTTCAAGAATAAATTTTGCTGACTTGCAATCTATTCTAACTAGAAATTTCTGATTCAATAAATCTCTCTGAAATTTTTTAATACATAAAACTAATGACAAAATTTCTTTTTTAATAGTTCTGTATTTTAACTGTGTAGGGTTCCATGCTTTTAGAATGAAGCGAACAATTTGTTCATTAGAAGAAGGAGTTAACTTTTGTTTGAGTATGCCGAATCGATATCGAGGCATCGATTTCAACTATTTTGAAAATTTGAATCATTTGAGATGAGGCGGGGCAAAACCTTAACATATTTTTAACTTGTTGGATGTGAAGTATGAAATCGGGTCCATGGAGGTGAATTACTCTTATGGTATTTGGAAGAGAGGCTTACAAATCTTCTGAGGTTCTTGTAAAACTTGCCGATATAATTGGTGAGCGAGAAACCTCTGTATTTGAGTTTTTATCGGTAATCTTATATACGGGAGCCAAATTCGGCGAATTGAATAGTTCTGTCGATTGGCGTGTGAGTCCATGATAGAGGATTAATCAGAAAAACGACTTTAGTCGAGAAGCACAGACTACATTTGGAAGGGAAAGAACAAGACCATTGGTTTTAAGTGTTTTGAAGAAGCGAATTCAAATGTTTAATATGCTCTTCAATAGTCTTGGAGAATCTGAGGATATAAATCGATGTATCTGATGATAAAATGGTGAAAGGATTCAAAATATTATTAAGAATATTACGAAATTCCTTTGGGTGCATTTTTAAGTCAAATATTTGAACATTCCATTAAGTAGTGTCTAGAGCGAATTGGTGAATGCGATTTTGTACCTATCATCGGGATGAATAGCAACTTGCGAATCGACTTGAGGTCAAATTTACTAAAGATAGTGGAGACACTTAACCTACCGAGGAGATCATCCTTGTTGGGCGAAAAGGTACTAATCCATTCTAGTACTTTGTTTAATGGTTTATAATTAATGACTAGCAGAGGGACACCTCTTTCTTTCTAAACTTCGTTATTAACATAGAAAATTTGGGCAAGACCATGGTGACTTACTATGTCTAATTAAACTCTTACTAAGAAGATCATTAATTTCACTTTTACATAACTCCATACATTTCATGACTCATTTGAATAGGCCTAGCTTTGGTGGGAATTAAATGTTCTCTAAATTCCTTAGCATAGGGTAATCTAGTGTGTGCTTCTTCCTATGCCAAAAAGCATTGGGAGAATCGAACATAAATTTTTTTATTAAATAATCTTTTAATTCTTTTATTTTTTCTTGAACTCTGTTACTCTTAAGTTGTTCTTCAACTTGTTGATACCTAACTTCTTCTTTAAGGAAATTTAGGTGGGTAACTTTACAATTTTATGATTGATGATTTAGAAATTGATTCTTCTTGAATAAATTTTAAATCTCTTTCTTTTAGTTTAATTAGGAATTTAAATGTAATTTTCTTTCCTAAATGCTACATAACTTAAACCTTTATTACTAGTTTTAAATGGGTATAATAAATAGATAAATGGTAAACCTAAAATGATTTTGTGTCGTAAGATTGCGAACTAAGACAAATGAGGTCTTAAAACACATCTTGTCTTGACAAATATGTACATTAGGTAATTTATATTTTATTTCCATTTGACTTCTGAATTAAATTTGAATTTAGTTTTCACTAGTTTTCTTATAATATCTTGTTGGGATAATACCTTCTTGAATCTGAGTTCAAATCTGCACCGATGATCGACCAGCAAAGGGAGGTACATCTAGAGAAAGTTTTATCGATAACTAAATTAATAGAGATATACCATTTTGAATAGTAATATCTTTAATTCTTTTTTAAGGAGAGACCTTGAATAAAGAGATCGAGAATCTTTAGCTTTTGATGATTACGGTTCATCGTGACTTTCATCACTAGAAGAGGAATCATGAACTTGAAGATCGATTTTTTATCATCGATCTCTTTTCTTAAGTTGGAAATATCTAATTTTAAGTTAGAAATTTCTTTCTTAAGTTTATTAACTTCTTGATTTAATTCGGGGAGGGTAATTTCTTTTCTAGGAGACTTAAATCTTTCGAGAGTTTTATTAAGAGGCTGAAAATAGGTTTTCTTTGGCTCTAAGAACCTTATCGGTGACTTTCTTATCTTTGGTTAACAAATCTTTTAATTGTTTCAAATCTGAGTTTTTAATTAGAGGTACGTAATTTCTTGATTAAATCGACTAATAAAGAACTTTCTTCTTCTTCTTTTGTAATTACATTAACTCTTTTTTACAGTTTTTATTGCAATTTTCTATACATATGGTGACTTCATTTTCACTATCAGTTCATCGTTAGATCGTTATTACTAGAAGATTTGGAATATCGAAGCTTCTTCATTACTACTCTTGTTATTTTCAATTCTCATTAATTCCAATAAGCATTACGTATCTTGATTTGAAATATTTAATTGAGTTAATTTTTGTTTAACTCTACATTCACTTTTATAGTGTCCTTTACGCTTACAATTGTGATGAGACAATTTTACTTTTATCATATTTCTTTGATTTTTATATGACTTTTTCTTAGATGACTTAGGTTTATTGTAATAAGTATCTTGATTATTACTTCTTATTATTACTTTTATCTTGATTATATCTTTTCTTTACGACGTTTATGACTTTTATGTGACTCGATATGTTTATTCTTATACTTGTGCTTTCTTCTAGAGAACAGCAATGGCGGTAAACCATCTTGTTCACAAAATGTTCCTAACTTCGTATTTAGCTTTATTTTTATCTTTACTAGCTTGTTTAGCTAATTTAAAATCAATACACATTTTAATCAATTTTTGAATATAACTAATAATATCACCATAGGTTAAATTATCATAATCAATATATCCTAAATTTTTACTTAATTCTTCTCTAACTTTGTGAGCAAATAAAGATGGTAAACCATTAGCAATTTCTCTTTCCAAAATGGTTTATTCTTGTCATTTCTCATCATAACTCTAGAAGTAAATACATCTTTGCACCATCTGAAATCACTTAGAGTGGGACACGTAAGATTACTTAATTGATCATGAATTCTTTTTGAAATATTACTAGGGGTTCCAACAAAATGTTTAATTATAGTAAATATTAAAGTATTAACTCCATCAGGAAGAGCAATACCAGCATCTTCATCAAAGATGGGATTGCCTTCATTATCTCTTTGGATAGCATGAACTATGGATATTCTAATGTCTTCTGTGAGATGTTTTTCCCACCAGAACCTAAGAATACCAGTAAAACCACTAACTATTAATTCAACTATATCTGGTTGAGATAAAGTGTTGAATTTGGTGATATATATTGTTGGCTACCATAGACATATGATTAAGTTTATTAAAAATTTCTTGTTCACTAAATCCATCTATATTCCATTCATAAATTTTATTAGAGGACACGAAAAGCATTTATCTAGATTTCTCTCTTGAGCTGTAGATCAGGAGGAGTTGGTCTAGAGTACCAATTTACAGTAATACTTGTGTTATTTGATAGTTAATTTATTTAGTTTTGTTCATTAAGGTTTGAAATAGATGAGTGATTAGAGTGATCGGAAGAACTTTCGTTATCATCATCAGATTGACATGATCGATATGACAATAGTTCCACTTGGATGGGGTTACATTTTAAGTTTTTTAAATAACTTTTCAATAGATTGGACTAATTCACTTTCTTTATTAGGTAAACCTAAATTATATACATTCTTTGGTAATTTAATTAAAGGTTGTTCAATTTTTGAATCGGGTTTTTAATAATACCTTCTTCAAATTTTTCTTGATCTATCTAGTTGTTTTTCCTCATTCTTGCTAGATATTGATTACTAAAGTTTAATTGTTCAATTATTTTTTATTATCATTAGTTCCATCGAGGAATCTTGAAGGGACTAGCGATAATTGAAAGTGTTTTAACTGGAATTAGAAGCTGTCTCTAAAGGAGGATGACTAGGCGATACTTTAGATCATCTTCTTTAATCCATTGAGTTTTACTAATAACATTACATTTACTTTGATATTGTTCATACCGATCGTAAAAAGTAATATTAATTTCTTCATTTTTAATAAATCTTTTCCATCTATTAACTATCTTATCTCTCTTTCCTTTTCAATGGGGTGATTAGATGCGAATAGATGTCTTTTTTCTTTGTTAAATTTTGAATTAAAATCTTTTACTAAGTTATCCCGATCTAAAAGCGAAATTCTTTTTAAAGACTCTTAATTGATTATGAATTGGGGCATTAATATCAGACTGTGTGGGATATACTGAGGATGCAGGAGAAGAAGAACCTTCATCTTCTACGGTATCATTCTGAATGTAACAAGGATGACTAACTTGTCCTTGATTAAGGATACCTTTAAGTTTGATATCTCTAACCGAAGGATTACTAAGGACTTCAGTATCTCTTTAGTGTGGATAAGCGAAGAAAGGTGAAGAAAGGAAATGTCTTTAATGATAGCTGGCGTTCTGAAATGCGTTCAAAACTAATTTTAACAGTTCCATCGAAAAAGCTGTTGGATGTTTTCAATATTTAACAAATTATTAACTATAAATTTGTTGTGGTAATTCATTCGGTAAAGTCCATTGATTAGGTAAGGTAATATCCTTCAAAAGAATTGTTCTTGGGATGCGGATATTAGCATCTTTAGTTGAACTTTGAATTAAAAGCTGTTTGATCTTTTGGACTTTTATTAAGAGCATGAGCGTTTAAGTTTGATTTCATTGTCTTATAATAAATCGTATAAATCAAAGCAATGGGTTGAGATCCTTGATCATTTGAGTAATCTCTCCATCGGTTTTAATGTTTAATGATAAAGCTTTAAATAAGTTTTGATCACTAAGACTCGAGGTGAAATCGGGAAGCAATTAAAATGGATAGGTCCATTATGCAAACTTGCTTCCATGGCACCGATAATACTTGGATAATAATTTAAAAATCTAGCATCTCTAAAGGAGGTAGATAGATGAATTAATTCCTTTTTGTTGAGTGGTTTAAGCTATGACTTGAACAAGACCTATATGAATAAAATTGTAACCCTTTTTTTGTGTTTCTTAATAACGGTGATAAAGACTACAATTTTTCGTATTCTTTGTTAATTGCATAAACTCTTTCAATTTGTTTTGACATTATAGTCGATTTTGAATTTATCGAAAAGGTTGATTGATAAATATCTTTTGGAGATACTCGAGGTATGTTCGATTGTGTAAAACTTGATTAATGTTTT
>CM035166.1:41214259-41312899 GCA_020205615.1 Panax quinquefolius
TTGATGTCTTGGGATGCTCAGAGGAGCAAAAGGTTCTCTTTGCCACCTTTATGTTGCGTGAAGAGGCGAGATCACTTTGGTGGGAATCATAAAAAGCATACTGACTGGCCTTTTCAAGATGTCTTGGGAGAAGTTCGAAGAGTACATTCAATGACAAGTACTTTCCCGAAAGCATTTGTCACATGAAGGAGGTGGAATTTATCAAGTTGGAGCAAAACAACATGATCGTGTCGTAGTACGAAGCCAAGTTTGCCGAGTTGTCCAGATTTGCGTCCCATTTGGTTGATAATGAAGAGAGAATGACGCGAATGTTTCTAAGAGGTTTGAAACCTGAGATACGTCAATATCTTATCTCTCATAAACTGTGTTTATATTTAGATGTTGTAAATAGGGCTCAGTTAGTGGATCGCGATAACGAGTCAACGCAACCAAAAGAGAGCAGCCGAAAAAGTGATAATACCGGTGATAACAGTCATCAAAGCGGTGACAATAAGCATGGAGGGAATCAACATGCCAGAAATGGTAACCACTTCGGTGGTAATCATGGTCAAAACAATAAGAATGGACATTTCAAGAAGAGAAGGTTCAACAATGACGTGAAGACGTCGACACCAGTACCCGCTTCAAAGGAAGAAGAATGACCACCGGTCGTATGTTTCAAATGCGGACAGGAGGGACACATCCGTCCAAACTTTACGCAGCAATCCAAAGCGTGTTTTTATTGCGGAAGAGAAGATCACCTAGCTCGATTTTGTCGTATGGTGAAGTCAATTCCAGCTGGGATAGTGATGCCAAAGGATGTCCCAGACAAGCCAAAGCCGGTAGTTTAAGAGAGCGTTTTTTTTCATCGTGACGAGGAACCTGAATAAAATTATCACGGGTATGTTAGTCATAAACTCTTATGAAGTCTATACCGTGTTGAATACCTGGGATTCTACTCACTCTTTTATTTCACCTAGTTGTGTTCAATGTTTGAATTTAACTCCTATAAGTTAGATTTTGATTTATCTGTTGAAACTCAGTTGGGAGAAACCTTCATTACCTCCACTATTTATAAATCTTGTTCAAATCAACACTTTCACGTTACCTGTCGATCGTATCTCTTTGAAAATACTTGCCTTTGATGTGATTTTAGGAATCGATTGGTTAACTACTCATCATTATTTTTGTAAGGTTGTTAGCTTTCATATTCCTAACCAACCTGTTATGCGAATTCAAGCAACCAAATCACTAAAGTCAATCATGGTCATATCAAGCCATAAGTAAAGAGCCCCGGTCCTTTCGTTGTTGACTTCCTTATGTGGAATGCACCGAAGCCGGTATCGTAACGTCCAGAAAATTTGGATCTTATTGTAAAATGATTTTATTAAATTAAATAATAATAAAATCATATTCCATGTCATTATGAAGATGGTTGTCATTGTATAACCTATTGATGTTAGAATGTAAGTAGTATTTAAGCTACGTGGATGAATTAAAGTGTTTGAATTTCCAAGGCGAAAATAAAAGTTTTTAGAAATTTTCCTAAAAACACTATTCATCCGGTATTTGCTAAGGATATAATTTTGAGTTTAGAAATACGTAATGATGAAATAACAAGGTAAGATGGATTATGTAATAAAAAATCTAGTTATGGAAAAAGTAATAATTCACTTGTGGACTTAATTTATAAACTTTAAGTAAAGTAATTAGTAATGAATAAGTAATAATTGTATGATACTTAGGTATTGTACAAAGTAATGAAAATGAGTATAATACAAAGTATTATACGAGTTAAATATGAAGAATGAAATATTGTATATATTTTCTATAGGAATTAGAATACAAAAAATAATCATAAACTATATGTATGTATTAAGTAATGTTAATGGACTTGTAAAGATTGATTGAATTAATACAAGTCCAAGTGAATTAAAGGGAGAGGCCCAATCATTAATGAATGAACAAACTAGGTTTAGTAATGCAAAGCCCAAAGGATGATTTAATGAAAGCCCAAGATGGAATCCATGAGTTGTATTACCCATGGGGAAAACTATATTGATATGGTTATTGTGGTGACCAAGTATTGTGGGGACCAAGTAATGTGGTGACCAAGTTAGAGTGGTGACCAAGACTTTGAAGTAATGACCAAGTGTAGGATAAAAGTTGTGCTAGCCAAGTAATGAGTAGTAAGGAGGTGGTTTGAGGAGGTGGGTGATTTAATGACTAAACTACCCTAACTTTGCAAGTTCTATAAATAGAGAAAGCTTACAAGCCATTTGTTAGTTGTTCAAATAATCTAACATCTCAAAAGTGCTTAAGTGTTAGAGAGCATAAGCTACACATAAGTCATTCCATAAGTAAGAAGAAGTAGCAAGCTACTTTACCAAGACTACAAAAAGTAAGACTTCTTCTCTAAATTATCTTCTATCTCTACCATGATAGGTTGATAAGAAAAGTTGGAATTAAGGAACATGGATGGTAAGAAGCAAGAAGAATGAGTAAGTCATGAACTTAAGCCACATAAGTTGGCAATAAGTCATTTGAACTTATAAAAGTTATCAACTTATTATAAGTTAACCTTGAATGTTAAGTATGAAAATATGAACTTGTAATGAGTTTATTAAGAGAAGTGAATTAAGAACTTATATGATTATATGTATCATATATACCTAAGTAAAGTTATATGTGAAGAACATATAAAGTATGATGATTAAGAAACTCTAATTGTCATAAGTCATGAATAATCAAATCTTAAGTAGTTTATAATTTGACAAGTTATAAGCCCATGAAGAATAAGTCAAAAATCCAACAATGAACATAAGTTATTGTATTAAGTATGTTAAGATGTTCACATAATGAATGAGGTTCATTTGTAATGTTGAACAAATCATAAGAATAAAGATTCGCCGGAATTTGCAAGATTGGACGATAATCGTCGAATTCGTAAAATTCTCGGAATAGAAGTCAAATTTTGTGTTTGATCATGGAACCATTGTTTTCCAATAGAGACAAGTCATATTTGGCATTTAAGAGTTGCAGACTCAAAAATGACCGGATTCCGACTTAGAACGAAGAAACGAGCGTTGAACGTTCACGAACGTTTATCGTTTTCGTTAAAAATGAACTAATATGTGAATTTTTAGCAAACAAAGTCAAATAGATAAAATTCTTGCATGATCATGTAGATTACGTAATTTGTGAACCGTAGACTTTTGAATGGGCCAATTCGGACTTATAACGAAGAAGTTATGCGTCCGGGAAGTTCACAAAAATTCAAAACTGAAATTGTTTTACGGTGCCTGAGTTGGTATGCATGGCTGAAACCCTAGGAAAAATGACTCATGGCAGTTGTATGCGGAACAGTGTTCGAGTCTACTGCAAGAGTTTGTCGTAGCGCGAACTATAGTACAATATGTGGCGCCGCAGCGCCATGTACAGTACGAAAATTCTCTGGAGTGTGGCACCGCAGCGCGGCCCATTAAGTAAGGACTCGCGCCGCAGTGCCAAGTCCGAGAAAGAGATACAATAAGCTCATGCCGCAGCATTATGAGATATAAGTATAAAAAATTGGTGCTTGCATGATTAGTCTCGAAACAAGGATAGTAATGAAGGTTTCTAAGTACAAAGAAAGAAAAGCTAATTGATAAGGAAGTACACACAACTTAAGGAATGTAATGTAACATTGTTAAACTTTGTTAAACCTTAAGGATGTTGTATAAAGGTTGAGATAACCTAGTCGAATATAATGCAAGGATAATGATAAACAAGAACGATATAATGGCTTGAATCTAATATACTGATTAGATTGAAATGAAGGTATGATATAGTCATATACATACTTGATTATATGTGACCTAATGTAAGGCATTATGTGATCATGTATTGTAGAGACTTGAATGACTTGAACATAAAGTTAATATACCATAGCGAGGCGCTAAAGGCAAGTATTCTAACTCTTGTCTCGATTCAATCTGAACAAGTTTTTTGAGGTTCATGTATTCTTTAGCATGAATTGAAGTATGTTGAAGTTTAAGCCAATTCCTTTGGCTAGACTTGATGTAGTGATAATCTATTCATGTATTATCAAATGTTGTTATCTTTTGTCAACTACTTGATATGGTTTTTAAAAAGAAATGAAATATTAAACAAATGTTTTGTCCGAAAAATGACGAGCACGTGAGGTTGCCAAATGCTTAAACGTCATCGTTTAATGGATGTAGTGTTGATCAACGTAGAAATCTGATAGGATGATCACCTAGAAGTGCTAAATAAGTGATATCGGTCTTTCTGGACTTGTTTTCGGGTTTTCCTTTTCCAATAAAGAATGAATACTCGAGGTCTTTGGCCAGGAGTGAATGTTTTACTAAATATTTTTATTATTGTAAAACATTTTGAAAGAAAAAGATGAAGTGCTATTTTGAATTATCAATAGTACTTCATACCTATTATTCGATTATTGAAGATATCGATTTGTATGTGTCAAGCATGTTGTTATTAAATTGTTATACTTCTTTGAGCTAGTTATGCTCACTCTTGCTTGAACCATATAAATCTGACTAAGGCCTGAACGTCCAGAAGGATCGAAAAGGATAAAGGGAAAAGCTAAAATGATTACTAAGCTATCTTGTAATAGTATAGGTCTATTGTTGTAATGTAATCGATATTATGACAAAGAACCTTTGTAATGAGTATAGAACACAGGAAATGTAAATATTACTTTGAATATATAGAAGTTATGTTAGATTCGTTAAGAATTTTCAATTGAATGAATGTATGAATGTTATGCAATATATAGCACCATCATCCGGGTTTGGAAGATACCCGGATTTGGGGGTATTCTGAAGTTGGTATCAGAGCCTAGTTTATAAAACTTAAGGGGGAAAGTAGAACCTTAAGTCATAACCTTAAGAAAGAATAAAGAAGTAAAAGATGTAAAGTAACCCTATAAAAAAATGCTTTATATTATGTTATGTATTTTTATTATTTTACTGACGTGTACTAATCAAACTATATTGTTTTATTGTAGATGTCAAGAGAAAATGATATATATAGAGATATACATATAGTGAGCGAGGATTCGATTAATCGGGTAGAGATACTACCAAATCCCGTAGCGGTAGAACCAGAGTTGGTGACAATCGTGTCGGGAGACTCAGACGATTTAGACTACATGTCTATATTTGATGGCATGTTAGAGGAGGAGGTGGACGTGATTTCCTTTAACCAAGTTCCACCTACAGAGGACCAGGTTCCACCTACAAAGGAAATATCTACGGGGGAATCGACGAAGGCATTGTTTATGTCGGTATTGGATAGGAATGTCCATTACTGCCAAGAGGTTAAGGAGTTGAAAGAGGAACTCCAAGCTGTCTGGGAGGATAAGGCTAGCATGGAGAGAATGTGGGAAGAGGAACATGATGATAGAATTTTAGCTAAGGACAAGGTCCGAGAGCTGAAATATGAAGTGTTTGAGCTCAAGCAGGAGCTAAAGACTAAAAAGAGGAAGTTGGAGAGGATGTTCTATATTCATAGGAGTTCTCACGTAGATTTTCAATGACGGTGGTGGGGGTGTCGAGATAAGTAGTAGGACGCAGGCACACTTTTATTAGTAGAGATGTTATTCTTTGATGCGGCAGACAAGGATTTCGAGAATGCCCTACGACAGATGTAGTCTAGCAATAACTAGAGTAGAATAGATATTTAAATATTATGTATCTAGTAGTGATGTAAAACCCTCTTTTGTATAACAAAGGGTAGTCTTTTGTAAATCCCAATTTTTAGAAAGTAATTGCGAGAGTGTAATATAATCAGCTAAGGCTGAGTAATGTAAACAATGTAGTGTTAAACTACAAGTTATGAATCAATATAAGTCCTTTTATGGAATATGTTGAGTAATGAGTATGAGTTGTTGTTTTATTACAAATAATAACAAACCAACAAGAATAAAGTAATAATGATGTGTTGTTTTCTTAATAGCAAAATGCCGCCAAGAAGGAGACAACGATATCAGGGCACTAATGTTAACCAACCGGAGGTGGTCCGATTAATCAATGCGGGAGTTTGTTAATCTTTTAACAGTGCATTTAATAGAACGAGGGCTAATGTACCAAGTGATTCTGGAGTAATCTGAGCTACTATTTTTAAGGATTTCAAAAGTGTAGGTTATGGGGTTGAAAGGAACTACGGACCTATAGAAGCCCGGATATGGGTAAAAGAAATTGAGAAAGCATTTGTAATAGCAAATGTTAAGGAGGTCAAAGGTTGCCTTTGCAACCTATTTGATGAAGGAGAGGCCAACTTTTGGTGGGAGGCAAATCAAATTTAGAGGTAGATATAGAAAACCTAATGTGGGAAAGGTTCAAGGAGATTTTCTTGAGAACTATTTTCCCACAGTATCTGAGGAGGATGGAGATGAGGTTTCTTGAATTGAGACAAGGGACATGACGGTTCCCAGATATCTTTGCCAAGTTTAATGAATCAGCACGTTTAGCTCCACATCAGTGGACCTTTGAAGTGAGAAAGGCTAAAAGGTTCGACGGGGCTTGAAACCACAGCTCTATAGCCCAATCTACGTGTTCAAAAGTACTTCATTTGGAACCATACTAGAAAAGGAAATAATTGCGAGAAGGTGGGAATGAGGCTCTCGGCTAGTACCACAAGGATAAGAAAAACAAGGCAAGGTTGATGGAGGAACCAAGACCGAGGGAGGCGGTGGAAGTGGCAGCAGTCGAAGAGGAAGGGATTTAACTCTGGGAATCTGGGAGTAAAACAAGGGGACTCTAAGAGGAGGATGGAGGCACAGAAACTGCAGGAAGACTCGGTTAGAGTCATCTCAAAGGAAAGGCGGTATGTTATAATTATGGACAGGAAGGGCACATTTCGCCTAACTGTCCCAATTCGAAGAAAAACCACGGATGCTTTGTATGTGGATCAACTAACCACATAGCAAAGAACTGTCCGAAGAAGGGGACAGAAGGAAATAAGGGAACTAATAGCGGTAAGTGAAAGTAGTATGCACACAAGCCAATCATGTTTGATGATAAAGCATAAACTTTGTAACAATCTTATTCAATTATTAATAAAAAGTATTAATTTATTAAAGGCTTTTAATTATCTACATGATGCTGTTTTATAATATGTGATAAACCCATAGTTTTAAGCAATGCTTTTAGAATAATGATGACGATCATTCTAATGAGATCTAAATTCTTAGAAAGCTTAAAACTAAAATAGTTCCTAATCGTTGGATTACTAAATTAGGGATTAGTGAATCCGGATAGATTGAATACATCGTTGCTTGCTTTCGTTGGATGAGGATGATTGATCTCATGATCATTTGTGTGGAACACTAAAAAGCAAGTATGTAGGTGCTTATTAGAGAATAAGTTCATTGAGCGTGGCTCACTAAGGAATACCTAATGGAGTTTTACTTGCTGTCGATAGGAATTCTGTAGTGATGATAGTAGTCTAAGTGATCCTTGGACTTGAGATCATCATAGTATCTTGTGTATGATGAGTTATACTTTGACTTATTCCTTAAGACCTTTAGGGTATATCAAAGGGTATGCTTGGGTATAATAAGTTGTACATGGAGATAATGTATGATCGATAAAGAATCTACCACTTCTATTAAAGAAGAGAAATGTTTTATGTGATTCGATAAATGACAACCCGATGAGTCCTTGGCGGCGAGAATGAAATTAGAAAGGAGTTTCTAATTTGCATTATTTGGAGTTGTGCATTTAAGGATCGAAATACATATAATTAAATAAAATAAGACTTGATGATAATTCCATGTCTTATATTTAATTGGGACATTGTATGGTGGAAGGATTGAATTATGCGGTAACTATTTACTCAAAGGTTCTTTAATGATTAATGTTGAAATCTATATTATCTGGAAAGTCGTTGATCGCTAGGGAGGTTATCCTATTGTAGAATAAATATTATTTATTTAAATAAATCAATTGTTTAATTTATTTATTTAAATAAGATTAAATTGTTCTAATTGATTTATTCATAACTTAGGTTTAATATGGAGAACCTAAAGGGTCACACCATAAAAGGAAGAATAATTATTTAAGAAGTTAATGACATAATCGTAATAATATGTTAAGTATATTTAATTTAATCTATGGTGATAGAATAAATTAAATAGCTTAATATTTATTATTTAATATTTTAGAAATATTAAATATAAATTAATAAGAGAGTCTTATTAATATTATTACAATTATTATTATTTTAATTTCTAAAAGAATTTAGGAATTAATTTAATATAAGTACTCTCATTTATTCCTAATAGGATTAGGAGGGAAAATTAATTAAAGGAGTTTAATTAATTATCCCTAATAAGATTAGGGAGCCCATTTAATTAAAAGAGTTTAATTAAAAATACCTTATTTTAATAGGGTTACTTGATATCTTTATAAGATGAGTCTTTTATTAGATATCAAATATACGTAATTCCAATTGTTGGAGAGTACGCTCTTTTTCTATAGAGATAGAAAAACTAGGGTTTAGCCAACCACCCATTTTCTTGAATCTTTATTATTCCTTGGTGGATCACCTCTAGAGGCCAAACACATGGGTGGCTAACGTTGATCAAAGGAAGGAACCAAACCCGGTGGATTCAAGTTGAACGCGAAAAAGATTGGAGGTGAACTTGTACCTAAGGAAGCTCGGATCTTCAAGGGTATGATTCTTGTCCTTCATCTTTTCGTTTAATTAATAATTATGCATAAAGGGTGATCCGGATATATGGTTTGTAAATTTTTTTTAAACTCTGATTTTACACGTTTCCGCTTATTTTTGCAATTTGATTGCGTTCATGAATATTACAAACCTAACAGTGGTATCAAAGCCAAACCTTTATGCAAATTATTAATTATTTTAAATTTGATATGTATATTGATATGTGTTTAGAACAGTTTAATTGGGCATAATTTTTGTTGTATAAATTTTTTAAAAAATAAATAAATAAATAAAATAAATTAATCGCGGAACAATTTTTTTTTGTTTTTACGTGATTTAGCTGAATTAAACTGATTTCCGCTATGATTCGCGTGATTTATGTTAGTGGATCATCAATTACGTTAGTGGATCTTCAGAATCACGTTACTATATATATATACTTTACTAAAAAACTCACCTGGACAAGTTTTTTTAAAAGCACGTTTTTATATATATATATATATATATATATATATATATATATATATATTTGTTATTACATTATATATATATATATATATATATATATATTATATATATATACTATATATATATTATTATTAATTATTTTATAATTAAAATAAAATGTTTATTTTAATATTAAAATAAAAGGGTTTATTTTAATTTTAAAATTAGATTTCATGCTAACTAATTAGAGTTGGAATTGGATTCCATGATAACTAATTGGAGTTGAAATTGGATTTTATTTTTCCTTAAATAAAGGAGTTTATTTAATATGAAATTAGATTTCATATTATTCAAAATAAAAAGGTTTATTTGTGAATAAGAAAAAGAATCGATCTTTCCTTAAATAAAGGAGTTTATTTAGATATGAAATAAGATTTCATATTATTCAAAATAAAAGAGTTTATTTATTAATAGGAAAGAAAATCAAGTGTTTCTTTTAATAAAAGAGTTTTATTTTATTTATTTTTTACATGGAATTGGATTCCATAATTAATTAAAATAAAGGAGTTTATTTTGATTAAAGATTTTAATTAAAATAAAATAGTTTATTTTATTCAAAATTGGATAAATTAAAATAAAATAGTTTTATTTTGATTTAAATTTGGATTAAAATAAAGGAGTTTATTTTGATTCAAAATTAGATTTTATACTAACTAAAGTTGCCCATTAAATGATATCAATATATATATTAAATGTTTATTATTCATAAGATGAATGTTATTTATTGATGCGTATGGTGATGTGTATGATAATAAATGGGATTGATTATGGACTATTGACCCGATATGATTGGATTTTATTTTAGTTGGATGCATGAATGTATGGGTTTTATTAAATAGGGTTCTGCGTACCTCGTCTTCTCTAATTTTTCTTAATATAAATTCTATCTCCTCTATGTACTTCCCTTATGATTAGCGATCAAGGTTTCTATTTATTTTAAATAGTTTTGTAATAGGAATAGTTAGAATTAATTTTGAAGAATTAGAGATCAAGGAAGCAAGGAGCAAGGAGCAATGGCTT
This sequence comes from Panax quinquefolius, assembly GCA_020205615.1. NCBI lineage: Eukaryota > Viridiplantae > Streptophyta > Magnoliopsida > Apiales > Araliaceae > Panax > Panax quinquefolius. The sequence goes on from CM035166.1 coordinate 41,224,463, forward strand.
GAAGACCCGTTTGTAATGGAGCCGAATTTAAATGTAATAGTTATATTTAAATATTATTTCTTGCACCCCTAGGGTTTGACCTTTTGGTTCACTTGGTGGCTCTAGTGAACCAAACTAGAATAAAGTTCATAATCAATTCGGGTAGAATATAGTATTCTATATGTGCATGCTTATACTATATATATTATATATTATGCAAACATGCTTCGCATGTTCATTAATATAACGCGTATTTTATATATATATGCGTGCACGCTAAACAAGATGAGACAAATTAATAACAAACCCTCAATTTTTTATATTAAGTCCTAAGCGTTCAAAGATATTTGGAATATCGAGCGTGCCCTTCTAGCATGATAAAATTAATAGAGTATTAAATATTTAATATGAGTTTGTTGTGTCACCACAAGGCAAGTATTAAGTATTTAAGATGTTAATTTATCACATTTGATGCTTATAAAGAAAATTGAACAATATTGTTTTGTTGTGTCACCACAAGGATGATATTTTTCTTTTTTGAATATATGGAGTGCTAGGTCGGACTTAACTTGGATTATTTTGATTCGGATGTGCCACCACTTGATCAAAATAATCTAAGAGGCAAAAAAAAAAAGGAGTTGCATAGTTGATGTAATTGACAAAAAGTTGTCTACCTATTTATTTATATATAGTTTGTTGTGTCACCACAAGGCTATATACATTTGAAATGGGATCCTTATTCTCACTAGCAAATCTATAATTAGATTTTGCTTAACTATATAAGTGAGGGTAATATAGTTTGAAGAAAATAGTGGGAGATACCAATTTAAAACAAGACCTAATTTATTTTGGTAATTAATAAAAGAATGTATGTTAAAATGTTGTTAATTACAAATTCATTTACAAAATTTTACAATGTCTAAAATTACTATCATGCGAAAGCATATTAGATGCTAAATTAACGGGGCCAATTAAGCGGATTGGTTAAGGAATTTGAGAATAGTTCTCATAATTTGAAAAGGTATCTTATGTCCTTAATATGCCTATCCTACTGCAATGGTTGCGAATGATGCCTCGAGGAAAAGATTGCTACTTTTAGAAAGTGGCAAGATGATGCTGTGATTGGCTCGATGCATCATGCTTGCATCCATGATATGACGAGCTTGACGTCGGCGTGAAACTATAGATGCTCCTACTATATTCACGCACATCAAGTAGTAGATGGTGAGGAAAGTAGGGCGATAGATATCGAGATATCTAAGGAGCTCTTACGATCTAGAATGACCAGATGACACTACAATCTGGATAAAAGTCCTTAACATTATCAATTTGATTGATCAATTAGGACAACGAGTTTTGTCATAGATGGAGAGTTGAGCGAAGATTTGATCTTGCACTCACTCCGGGACTCCTTTCACAATTATTGTGAATTTTTCATATAAACAAGCTAGATATCGACCTTCGTTGATTTGCTTAACATATTGAAAAATGTTGAGTGTCACTTTCGACCAAGAAAGATCAAGTCTTCTTGGTAGGGGCAAAGGATCTTACGAAAGAAGAAACGATTCAAAGAAGGTAAATAGAAAGGCATAAACAAAGGATAATAAGAACAAAAGCGTCACGGATAGCAAAGGAGCTTACTTCCACTTGCAATAAGCACGGACAACGGAAAGAAAGCTGCGAGAAGCATCTTGCGAGAGGCTAACCAAAGAAGCTTAGTGAAGTTTGGTTCACAATCTGATCTTTGTTCATGTTTGAAATAAATTTTTCTTTAAGTCGAGGTTCTACTTGGGTATTGGATCTGACTTTGGTTATCATAAATATAGATTTATGAAGGGACCAAGCGGTAGAAAGCTAAACAAATATAAGTAATCCTATGTAATGGAAATGTAACAAAGGTTTCCATATTAGCCATAGAAACTTATAGTTTACAATGCTACTGAACAAATCTATTAAGTCGATAAGTTGTTATTGTATTCCGAGTTCTTGTTAAAATATTATTTCCATTTTATTGTTGGACAATGAAATCTTTGGTATTATAATTAAGAACAATTGTTGTTCTATTTATAATAATAATGTTTTGTATAGAATGGAATATTACTAATAAATTTTGTATACTTGACTTACATGAAAATAATTTTGCATATTGAACAAATTAGTATAAGAAAAGGAGATGATCATTCAAAGAGTTGAATGTGTGTATTTGCTAAAATACAAGTGTGAATTATTTGAAAGGTTCAAAAATTGGAGAAGTGAAACAAATTAGCAATGTATTAAGATTCTTTGATTAGATCAAGAAATAAATACTTGTGCAATAAGTTTCTAGATCATCTCAAATGGTTTTCTCATAATGGATACATCCCGATCTGTGATAATTGATTGATGTATCTGAATGAAAAATCGTACCTTGTTGGACATGAGTGCGGTCCATAATGATTTTACCGACATTCCAAAGTATCCTTCAGGATAATGTCCTAGAAATGGTACGCATATCTCTGAAAATGGTAACCTCAAAATTATTTGAAGACTCCATAAAAGTTATGGACGGGGAGGATTCCTAATCTTAAGTATGTTAAGATAAGGGTTTGTCGACTTATGTGAAAAGGTTTGAAGGATAAGCTTGGGACAAGATTTGGCGTGTCTGATTTGTGGGACATCCTAAAGTAAGTTTAGGGTATATGTTCTATAATTCTACTTAGCAAAAGGTGTTTGTTGTGAAACACGTTGCCTTACAAGATAAAGGTGTTTATCATTAAAGGGGCTAGTGGGAGGATAATAGATCTTGAAGAGTTCAAGAACCACAAAACACTATAAGTCAAATAAGAGGAACACGTAGATAGACCTATTATACCACAACCGAATCGTAAATGCGGAATAGTACCAAAGATACCTAGGAGGTATGGATTCATCATGGATGATGATGATGAGGTACACATCATAGAAGATGAAGATCCGAGTTACATTCGATGAAGTAAGACTTCTAGTGTATACAAAAGAATTCGATGGGAGCGTCGTGAAATTTCTAGTATTATATGTTGATATACTACGGATGAAGAATTACATACCAATGCTACAATCAGTAAAGATAAATTTGTCTAAAAATTCCTCCACGAATGATTTGGGAAGAGTATCTTAATTGGGGATAAAATCTATATAGATAGATTCAAGAGGATGCTCGACTTAACCCAAGGAATGTATATTCATTTGATGCTAAAGTCATTTAGCATGGCAAACTCCAAGAGATGTCTCATGTAGATGAGTTATGGAGTGTATCTCTCTTAATAGTCCCCACAGACTCCTGAAAAGAGAGGTCGTATGAGTGACTATCATGTACGCAATGAAATATACGAGACCTGATGTTGATCAGTCATATTATGGATAAGTTCACTATGAGTCAGTGAAAAACATCTTAAAGTGCTTAACCGGCACTAAGGATGTGATCATATTCATGGTGGGTCTAAATTAAAACTAGAGGCTTAATAGACTCAAGTTTTTCGGACGGCACCACGAGATGACGAGAAAATCCACTTTAAGGTAAGCGTTATCTTGAGCAATGGTGCGATGAATTGGAAAGGTTCCAAACAAAGAAAAGAGTTCTTTGGTTTAGTGATAAAGACAAAGTATATAGCTATAAATGAAGCTGAAAGTTGATTGTTTGGATTAAAAGTTCATTCTGAGAACTAGGAATAGTTCTAAGTCTCATCTTGGATCTAAACATGTGTTGTGGCACTTTCATTTGATTATTAGAATCATTGAAAGATGGGAAATCACTATAGAGATAGTGGACTCTCATGAACAACATTACATATCCATTAACTAAAGCTTATCCAACAACGGGATAATAAATCACTTAGAGAAGAAGGTATGAAATACCATGGCGATTGGCTTTAGTGCAAGTGGGAGATTGAAAGTAGTATGCACACAAGCCAATCATGTTTGATGATAAAGCATATACTTTGTAACAATCTTATTCATTTATTAATAAAAAGTATTAATTTATTAAAGGCTTTTAATTATCTACATGATCTTTGTTTTATAATATGTGATAAACCCATAGTTTTAAGCAATGCTTTTAGAATAATGATGACGATCATTCTAATGAGATCTAAATTCTTAGAAAGCTTAAAACTAAAATAGTTCCCAATTATTGGATTACTAAATTGGGGATTAGTGAATCCGGATAGATTGGTACATACGTTGCTTGCTCGTTGGATGAGGATGATTGATCTCATGATCATTTGTGTGGAGACACTAAAGCAAGTATGTAGGTGCTTATTAGAGAATAAGTTCAACGAGCGTGGCTCAAGCTAAGGAATACCTAATGGAGTTTTACTTGCTGTCGATAGGAATTCTGTAGTGATAGTAGTACAAGTGATCCTTGGACTTGAGATCATCATAGTATCTTGTGTATGATGAGTTATACTTTGACTTATTCCTTAAGACCTTTAGGGTATATCAAAGGTATGCTTGGATATAATAAGTTGTACATGGAGATAATGTATGATCAATAAAGAATCTACCACTTCTATTAAAGAAGAGAAATGTCTATGTGATTCGATAAATGACAACCCAATAGTCCTTGGCGAGTAGAATGAAATTAGAAAGGAGTTTCTAATTTGTATTATTTGGAGTTGTGCATTTAAGGATCGAAATACATATAATTAAATAAAATAAGACTTGACAATAATTCCATGTCTTATATTTAATTGGGACATTGTATGGTGGAAGGATTGAATTGTGCGGTAACTATTTACTCAAAGGTTCTTTAATGATTAATGTTGAAATCTATATTATCTGGAAAGTCGTTTGATCGCTTTGGGGAGGTTATATCCTATTGTAGAATAAATATTATTTATTTAAATAAATTAATTATTTAATTTATTTATTTAAATAAGATTAGAATTGTTCTAATTGATTTATTCATAACTTAGGTTTAATATGGAGAACCTAAAGGGTCACACCATAAAAGGAAGAATAATTATTTAAGAAGTTAATGGCATAATCATAATAATATATTAAGTATATTTAATTTAATCTATGGTGATAGAATAAATTAAATAGCTTAATATTTATTTTTTAATATTTTAGAAATATTAAATATAAATTAATAAGAGGAGTCTTATTAATATTATTACAATTATTATTATTTTAATTTCTAAAAGAGTTTAGGAATTAATTTAATATAAGTACTCTCATTTATTCCTAATAGGATTAGGAGGAAAATTAATTAAAGGAGTTTAATTAATTATCCCTAATAAGATTAGGGAGCCCATTTAATTAAAGAGTTTAATTAAAAATACCTTATTTTAATAGGGTTACATGATATCTTTATAAGAGAGTCTTATATTAGATATCAAATATACGTAATTCCATTGTTGGAGAGTACACTCTTTTTACATAGAGATAGAAAACTAGGGTTTGTAGCCAACCACCCATTTTCTTGAATCTTTATTATTCCTTGGTGGATCACCTCTAGAGTCCAAACACTTGGGTGGATAACGTTGATCAAAGGAAGGAACCAAACCGGTGGATTCAAGTTGAGCGAAAAAAGATTGGAGGTGAACTTGTACTGAGGAAGCTCGGATCTTCAAGGTATGATTCTTGTCCTTCATCTTTTCGTTTAATTAATAATTATGCATAAAGGGTGATCCGGGTATATGGTTTGTAAATTTTTTAAACTCGATTTTACGTTTAAAACTTATTTTTGCAATTTGATTGCGTTCATGAATATTACAAACCCTAACGATAAGTAAGCTATTAGTGGTCCAACTCAATTTGGGAAATCAATGGCCCGCACTTTTAATATAATGGTCCAGATGCGGTGGCATCGAGGGATGTAGTTCACGTATTATTTTCGATCAACAATATAAATGCATACGTGCTATTTGATTCGGGTGCTACTTGTTCATTTATAGCATGTGAATTTGCTAGACGACTAGAATTATTTCCTGAAAAATTGCATGTACCTTTGAACATTAAGGTAGCAAACGAAGAGATAATTCCTGTTGAAGATATTCATAGGAGTTGTTGCGTAGATGTACGTGGTCGTAAGTAATCGGTAGATTTAATATCGATAAAGTTAGGAGAATTCTACGTAATTCTCGGGATGGATTGGTTAATTAACCATGGAGCAATTATAGATTGCCAAAAGAAATGTGTGAGCATCAGAACGTTGAAGCAACCTTCTATAGTATTTTATGGTAGTAAATTGCTGGGACGTCAGTGTTGCCTTACGATGACACAAACTAGAAAACTTTTAAGGAAGGGTTGTGTAGGTTACCTATGCCATGTTGTTGATACCCAGAGAGTGGGAGCAACCATGGAACAAATACCTATAGTAAACGAATTCATGGATGTATTTTCAAGTGAGTTACTAGGTTTATCGCCGGATAGGGAGATCGAATTTGTGATAGACATTTGCGGAGCGGCACCGATCTCTCGAGGAACCGTCTGTATGGCGCCTGTGGAAATGAAAGAACTAATGGTTCAATTACAGGAGCTATTGGACAAAAAGTACATTCAACCGAGTGTTTCGCCGTGGGGAGCACCGGTGTTGTTTGTCAAGAAGAAAGACGGATCGTTAAGGCTTTGTATCGACTATCGGGAGTTGAACAAGTTAACGACAAAGAATAAATACCCATTTCCCAGGATCGATGATCTCTTTGATCAATTGAAAGGGGCAAAGTATTTTTCTAAAATAGATTTACGGACGGGGTATCATCAGTTGAAGGTTAGGAAGGAGGACTTACCAAAGATTGCATTCAGGACTCGTTATGGTCATTACGAGTTTTTGGTAATGTCATTTGGGTTGTGAATACTTTTCTTTGCATTTATGGATATGATGAACAGAGTGTTCAAATTATATTTGGACAAGTTCGTTGTGGTGTTTATCGATGATATTCAAGTCTATTCTAAAACGCCAGAAGATCATGCTGAACACTTAAGATTAGTGTTGGAGACACTAAGGAAGGAGAAGTTATATGCTAAATTCACCAAATGTGAATTTTGGTTGGAAAAGGTACAGTTTTTAGGTCATGTCATTGACCAAGAGGGGATTTCAGTGGATCCAGCAAAGATGGAAGTAGTAATGAATTATGAAGATAGCTATCTCGTTAACTAATTTAACAAGGAAGATGGTGAAATACGTATGGACGGGTAAATGTGAAGACAGTTTTCAAGAACTGAAGAAAAGATTAAGTGAAGCTCCTATTTTGTCATTGCCAGATGACACAGGAAATTTTGTAGTGTATAGTGATGCTTCGCATAGTGGACTTGGTTGTGTGCTTATGCAGCATGGCAAAGTCATTGTGTACGCATCTCAGCAGTTGAAGGATTATGAGAAAGTTTATCCTACTCATGATCCGGGCAGGCCTGGCATGATAGTGTTGCCACTAAAGATATGGAGACATTATCTTTATGGGGAAAATGTGAGATATATCACGGACCATAAAAGTCTAAAAGTATATCTTCAGTCAGAAGGAGTTGAATATGAGACAGAGAAGATGGCTAGAGTTGATAAAGGATTATGATTGTGAAATCCTATATCACCCTGGAAAGGCCAATGTAGTTGCCGACACCTTACGTAGGAAGGGTCGAGAAAAGTTATCTATGATAACGACTCAAAATGAGTTAATAACAGAGATAGCTAGGATGGAAATAGAAGTTAAGATGCTGAGTGATTCGGGGCAGTTACTCTTTGCGACGGAGATGCAATCTACCATCGTAGAAAGAGTCAAGGAGGTACAACTCAAGACGGACGAGTATAACCAAATGAAGAAGCGGTTATTTGAGAAAGAAGATGCTAAGTATAGTCTTGATAATGAGGGATTATTAAGATTTAAGGGAAGAATTTGGGTTCCGAATGAAACGAAATTAAAGGAGCAAGTATTACAAGAAGCTCATAGCTCGAGGTACTCGATACATCCTGGTAGCACTAAGATGTATCAAGACCTTCGACAGAGTTTTTGGTGGCCAAACATGAAGAGAGAAATAGCAGAGTATGTGAGTAGGTGCTTAACTTGTCAAAAAGTTAAGGCCGAACATCAACGACCCAGTGGTTTATTACAGTCATTAGACATTCCAGAATGGAAGTGGGAGCATATCACGATGGACTTCGTGGTGGGACTTCCGACGACGTAAAAAGGGTATGATTCGATTTGGGTAATAGTGGACCGGTTAACGAAGTTGGCTCACTTTTTTCCAATTAGGGTCAAGTATAACTTAGACCAGTTAGCTAAACTTTATGTTAAGGAAATCATTTCCAGACATGGAGTACTGGTATCTATTGTGTCAGATCGTGATCCACGATTCACATCGTACTTTTGGAGGAGTTTGCAAGAGCAGTTGGGAACACAGCTGAGGTTAAGCACGGCTTATCATCCACAAACTGATGGGCAGAGCGAGAGAACAATTCAAACGCTTGAAGACATGTTAAGGTCGTGCGTCATGGATTTCAAGGGTAGTTGGGATGATCACTTACCACTAGTAGAGTTTGTGTATAACAATAGTTATCATGCATGCATAAGTATGCCTCCGTATGAAGCTCTGTATGGGAGAAAGTGCATAACACCTTTATGTTGGGATGAGGTGGGAGAACACCGGATGTTAGGACCAGAATTGGTGCGGCAGGGCGGTGGATGTGGTAAAGTTAATTGGATCGTCTAAATCGCATTTCGGAGATGAATGAAAAGAAGTATCACGGACTCATGTAGACTAAGTAGAGAGTTTGAGGTGGGCTCAGATATGTTTCTAAAGGTATCTCCCTGGAAAGGAAAGATACACTTTAGAAAGAAAGGAAAGTTAAGTCCAAGGTTTATACAACCTTTTGAGGTGTTAAAACGGGTGGGAGAGGTAGCTTATATGATAACATTACCTCCAAACTTAGAACGAATACATAACGTGTTTCGCGTATCTGTATTACGCCCATATAAGCCGGACTATAAGCATGTAATCGAGTATGAGCCGATTCATATCGAGAAAGACTTAACATATGAAGAGTCACCGATGCAGATCATTGATAGAAAGGAACAAGTTACGAGGAACAAGGTAATACCATCGAGAAAGGTATTATGGAAGAACCACGATCTTTGAAGAAGCGGCGTGGGAACTAGAAAGAAAAGATGAAGAAAAATTTTCCTCATCTATTTGATTAAAGTAAGACGAGATTCAGGGGATAAAATCTTTATAAGGGGGGAAGAATGTAACGACCGAGAAATTCGGATCTTATTGTAAAATGATTTTATTAAATTTAATAATAATAAAATCATATTCCATGTGTTATCAAGATGATTGTCATTGTATAACCTATTGATGTTAGAATGTCGTAGTATTTGAGCTACGTGGATGAATTAAAGTGTTTGAATTTCCAAGAAGAAAATAAAAGTTTTCCAAGAAATTTTCTGTAAAACACTATTCATCGATATTTGCTCGGGATATAATTTTGAGTTTTCGAGAAATACGTAATCATGGAATAACAAGGTAAGATTAATTATGTAATAAAAATCTAGTTATGGAAAAAGTAATAATTCGCTTGTGGACTTAATTTATAAACTTTAAGTAAGGCGAATTAGTAGTGAATAAGTAATAATTGTATGATACTTAGGTATTGTACAAAGTAATGAAAATGAGTATAATACGAAGTATTATACGAGTTTATATGAAGAATGAAATATTGTATATATTTTCTATAGGAATTAGAATACAAAAATAATTCATAAACTATATGTATATGTATTAAGTAATGCTAATGGACTTGTAAAGATTGATGGAATTAATACAAGTCCAAGTGAATTACAGGGAGAGGCCCAATCATTAATGAATGAACAAACTAGGATTATTAATGCAAAGCCCAAAGGATGATTTAATGAAAGCCCAAGATGGAATCCATGAGTTGTATGACCCATGGGGAAAACTATATTGATATGGTTATTGTGGTGACCAAGTATTGTGGGGACCAAGTAATGTGGTGACCATGTTAGAGTGGTGACCAAGACTTTGAAGTAATGACCAAGTGTAGGATAAAAGTTGTGCTAGCCAAGTAATGAGTAGTAAGGAGGTGGCTTGAGGAGGTGGGTGATTTAATGACTAAACTACCCTAGCTTTCCATGTTCTATAAATAGAGAAGGCTTACAAGCCATTTGTTAGTTGTTCAAATAATCTAACATCTCAAAAGTGCTTAAGTGTTAAAGAGAATAAGCTACACATAAGTCATACCATAAGTAAGAAGAAGAAGCAAGCTACTTTACCAAGACTACAAAAAGTAAGACTTCTTCTCTAAATTATCTTCTATCTCTACCATGATAGGTTGATAAGAAAAGTTGGAATTAAGGAACATGGATGGTAAGAAGCAAGAAGAATGAGTAAGTCATGAACTTAAGCCACATAATTTGGTAATAAGTCATTTTAACTTATAAAAGTTATCAACTTATTATAAGTTAACCTTGAATGTTAAGTATGAAAATATGAACTTGTAATGAGTTTATTAAGAGAAGTGAATTAAGAACTTATATGATTATATGTATCATATATACCTAAGTAAAGTTATATGTGAAGAACATATAAAGTATGATGATTAAGAAACTCTAATTGTCATAAGTCATGAATAATCAAATCTTAAGTAGTTTATAATTTGACAAGTTATAAGCCCATGAAGAATAAGTCAAAATCCAACAATGAACATAAGTTTATTGTATTAAGTATGTTAAGATGTTCACATGATGAATGAGGTTCATTTGTAATGTTGAACAAATCATAAGAATAAAGATTAATACGAATTTGCACGATTGGACGATAATCGTCAAATTCGTAAAATTCTCGAATAGAAGTCAAATTTTGTGTTTGATCACGGAACCATTGATTTCCAATAGAGACAAGTCATATTTGGCATTTAAGAGTTATGGACTCGAAAATGATCGGATTCCGACTTAGAACGAAGAAAAACGGCGTTGAGCGTTAAGCGAGCGTTTATCGTTTTCGTTAAAAATGAACCAATAGGTGAATTTTTAGCAAAAGAAGTCAAATGGATAAAATTCTTGCATGATCATGTAGATTACGTAATTTGTGAACCGTAGGCTTTTGAACGAGCCAATTCGGACTTATAACGAAGAAGTTATGCGTCCGGGAAGTTCACAAAAATTCAGAACTGAAATTGTTTTCTGGTGCATAGAGTTGGCTCCGCGGCGCCAACCCTAGGCAAAATGACTCGCTACGTAGCGGCGCGAAACGATCATCGAGTCTACTAAAGAGTTCAGCATTATGAAACTACTATAGTCTGATATAATGGCGCCGCAGCGCCATATACGATACAAAATTCTCTGGAGTGTGTAGCAGCGTGGCGCGGCCCCATTAAGTAAGGACTCATGACTGCGATGCTGAAGTCAAGTCCCGGACAGAGATACAATAAGCTCACGCCCATGTGTAGAATATAAAATATAAAAAAATGGCCAGCATGTACTGATCTCGAAACAAGGATAGTAATGAAGGTTTCTAAGTACAAACAAAGAAAAACTAATTAATAAGGAAGTACACACAACTTAAGGAATGTAATGTAACATTATTAAACTTTGTTAAACCTTAAGCATGTTGTATAAAGGTTGAGAAAACCTAGTCGGTTATAATGCAAGGATAATGATAAACAAGAACGAATAGTAACTGAATCTAATATACACTTTGATTGAAATGAAGGGTATGATATAGTCATATACATACTTGATTATATGTGACCTAATGTAAGGCATTATGTGATCATGTATTGTAGAGACTTGAATGACTTGAACATAAAGTTAATATCTTAGTAGTGGGGCGCTAAAGGCAAGTATTCTAACTCTTGTCTCAGTTCAATCTGAACAAGTTTTTGAAGTTCATGTATTCTTTCACATGAATTGAAGTATGTTGAAGTTTAAGCCAATTCCTTTGGCTAGACTTGATGTAGTGATAATCTATTCATGTATTATCAAATGTTGCTATCTTTTGTCAACTACTTGATATGGTTTTCAGAAGAAGACTGAAATGTTAAACAAATGTTTTGTCGGTAAAACGACAGGCACACGAGGTTGCCAAATGCTTAAACGTGCATACGTTTAATGGATGTAGTGTTGTTGATCAATGTAGAGTACAATAGGCTGATCACCTAGAAGTGCTCGTAAGTGATATCGGGCTTACGGACTTGTTTCTGGGTTGTCCTTTTCCAATAAAGAATGAATACTCAAGGTCTTTGACCGGAGTGAATGTTTTACTAAATATTGTTATTATTGTAAAACATTTTGAAAGAAAAGATGAAGTGCTATTTTGAATTATCAATATTACTTCATAATTATTGTTCAGTTATTGAAGATATACGATTTGTATGTATCAAGCATGTTGTTATTAAATTGTTATACTTGCTGAGCTAGTTATGCTCACTCTTGCTTGAAACATATGAATGTAGCTAAAACTGAACGTCCCGAAGGATCGAAAAAGGATAAGGGAAAAGCTAAGGCAGATTACTAAGCTGTCTTGTAATAGTATAGGTTTATTATTGTAATGTAACTAATATTATGACAAAGAACCTTTGTAATGGGTATAGAACCTGGGAAATATAAATATTACTTTGAATATATAGAAGTTATGTTCGTTAGTTGAGAATTTTCAATTGAATGAATGTATGAATGTTGTACAGTATAACACCATCTGTCGGGTTGGAAGATACGGGATTTGGAAGCGCTACGGACTTTACATAAGCGATCTTTGTAAATGACGATGGCAAGTTGATAGGTATCAATGTGACATGTTACTCAAGTCTTGGATGAGAGTCACAGTTTTGAATGATATTTCTATTGTTAATAAATTTCCTGACGTATTCTTGAAGACTTCTTAGCCTACCCCTAGAGCGTGAAATCGAATTTTGTATTGACCCTAGTACAAAACCCATTTCTAAAACCCTCAAATATTTCTTTACTTAAAACGAACGTAACATGCGCCAAAGATGTTGGCTCGAGCTGTTGAAGATTACGATCGTACCATTCAATACCATCGTGGGAAAGCGAACATGGTAGCTGACACGTTGACTAGAAGATCGTATGCGTTTACGAGTGCGATGTTGTTAACACAAAGACCCATTTCGTACGACTTACAAATTATGAAGATAGAGTTAAAGAATCTAGGAACCCACGTGAAGATAACAAATATACGATTAGAATCGACTTTAATCGATAAAGTTAAATCCGCTCAAGCTACATACTCAGAGCTGATGAATGAAGAAGGTTTAAGAGGGCGTTATTCTAGAAGCAAGAATCGATGAAGAGAGGAAATCTCAACCCTCGATTTTATTGGCCCATTTGAAATCCTTGGTTGAGTAGAAACTGTGGCTTATAGACTCGTTTTACCGTCAATTATGTCGCGTGTTCATAACGTATCGATGTTACGTAAATATGTGGACGACCCGAACCACATTATTAATTTAGAACCGGACGAGATAGCGGATGATTTAACGTATGATGAGATACATTTTAAAATCTTGGATAAGAAGGATCGTATTCAACACTTAAAGGTTATACCTCAAGAGTTAGAATCTAAAATGAAGTCAGGGTATCCTCATCTCTTCGGCATTTCAGGTACGCACGTAAATTTTGAGGGCGAAATTCCATAAGGAGGGGAGATTGTGAGACCCCAGATTTTATGAATAAATATTTAATTTTCTCAAAATAATTTTTTATTTTTTTTTATATATTATGGAGTGGATTTGATATAATGTTATAGTTGTGGGTAGTATTTATAAATTTTGCAAAGTGTGCAAGTTGTTATAAAATATTCTTTTTGTCAGGGAATATTCGTACGACGACACAATCATTGGTGGACCCCACAACGGAAGTATTGTCGTAGTTAGAAAATGACAGAATTATCTTTTTATAAAAATAACGGCGAAAGTGTTCTGAATTAAAACTATTGAACTACCCATTAGTAAAAAATGCGATGTCTGGCGTGGTTGCATAGTAGCTACGGTATTGATTATTGATGCTTACGTAAGAAGTCACTCGGTTATACTCAATTATTACTACGATAATTCTTGCATCATATCTCTCATATTATTGATTCAATTATTGTCACGCGATATCATCGCATAATATTTAGTATTATTAAATCAATAATTGAGACGACAAAGTTATTCATATTATTATTTGCAATATTGACAATGTCTAGAAGTTACATCGAGGAGAGGTTTGGTCACCTAATTGCGGCGCCCAATAAGGAGAAATCCTTATCGGAAGCCCTTCTTTCACAGGAGCGACACGGTTGTTCAATATTGTGATTTATAATATTAATGATGAATAAGTTGTGTTGATTAAAGATGAAATTGATTGTTCCATTGTGTTGGGATTATTAGTGTTAGTGGAAATCGACATTTGTTTCGATAGTAATTGATGTCTAGAGGATATATTGTTCAATCGGGTATTCGGGACACTTTTCGTGTCAGGGTACTATTCATGAGTTACTATTCACGAGCTACTATTCACAAGTTACTATTCATGAGTTACTATTCACGGGGTACTATTAATTCACATTCTTATACAATTAGGGGTGGTGGTGCAAGATTGATAATACTTGCATGACTAAGTTAAAAATGGAGGTATAGATGGAGGTATTATACTGTAATTGTTTTTATCACATGATTAGAACTATTGAGTCATATGATTTACTATTGATTCACATTATTTACTATTAGGGGAGGTGGTGCAAGTTTGATAATACTTGCAGGACTAAATTAAAAATGAAGAAAAAGAGGAAGGTATTATACTGTAATATTTCGAGCACCAAAACGTGCAATTATCGAAACTATATTTTCCTATAAATAGAAGCTCATTTTTCCTTCATTTCTCACTAATTCACAAAAGCTTTAGAGCAATTATTATAGAGAGAAATTATAGAGAGAAAGAGAAAAGTATTTTGCTACTTCACTACTCCTATATCCAGTACTCTTCTTTTTAAGGTAAGGAATATTATTTGTTGTACTCGTAAGGGGTATTATTTCTTTCTTTCGTCTTCATGAAGAGAACTTTAGTTATTCCATTCTTTGTTATTATGTTGGAATAACCTGTCTATGCGAAGTA
Source organism: Panax quinquefolius (assembly GCA_020205615.1). Taxonomy (NCBI): domain Eukaryota; kingdom Viridiplantae; phylum Streptophyta; class Magnoliopsida; order Apiales; family Araliaceae; genus Panax; species Panax quinquefolius. The sequence goes on from CM035166.1 coordinate 41,239,525, forward strand.
ACGCATACTTGGTGAAATTCTTCTGTTATTCCATTCTTTATTATTCTGTTAGAATATCTTGTCTGTGCATTCTACGTCGGACCTGGTTCCGTCTTTATTATTCTGTTGGAATATCTTGTCTTGTATGCGTTTTATCTTGGGACTGGTTCCATCTTTATTATTACATTGGAATATCCTATACATGCGTTTTCTGTGGGACTGATTCCGTCTTTATTATTACATTGAAATATATCGTATACATGCGTTTTACGCCGATTTGATTCCGTTATTTATTATTCTATTGGAATAACCTTTCTGTGCGGTCTATCACATGCTTGGTGATTTCTTTTGTTATTCCATTCTTTATTATACTCAGTTAGTTTAAGTTTTGACTTCTATACTCCATGAAATTAGTGGAATATCCTTGATATTTGCGCTTCATCCAGTATCTTTTCATGGAAATATTCTTCTGAGCATTCTTGAATTTTACTCCACAAAGCAGTATCATGTATACCTGGATAAATTAATTCTTGAAATTATTTTATTGAATTATTATGTCATTGATCATCCCTAATTTATATTATGTTGAAATTCATTTTAGTACATAGATTGACTTATGATTATGTCATTATTAGGTATAATCATGGTGTAATGTTACAATGATGTGGAAAAAGTCCTCGTTGGCAAGTAGTGCATTGATGGGCGATTTTTGGTATGATTATGTCTATGGATTCTCTTGACCAGAGGTGCAAAGATGAATTGTTTTATGGCATGATCGGGATGATTGATGAAACATGATTATCTTTGGCGTAGAGTGCATGGATAATTAAGTGGTCGTGATATCTTAAAGAATATCCTTGGTACAGTAGTGCGGGATGATTTGATGATGTGGATTATTTATTAATTTGAGTCTCGACAATAAAAGTGATAAAAACCTTTTAAATCATATAAGATAGTAGATTTTATTCTCTACACGACTCTTCAATGGATTGCTTGTCCGCAGCAGAAACTTGATGTTTGTTATATTGTATCGGTTTAACATCATTGAAGGCTAACGATAATTTATTCGCATTATCTTAGTCATAATATTTCTTCTTGGGCTAGTTGAGTCACCCTTTTACTTTCATTGTTCTCTTGATGAGAGCGTGCTAGTTGATGGTCTAGATGGTGCATTAGTGGTCCTCACTATTGTGTGAAATAGTGTAATAATAAATGTAATGAGGACTCCATTGAGTGTGGATATTGTCTAGATGACAATATTTGTATTAAATCTCACAGCATATATTTTGTCGTATTTTACACGACTGTTGTATAATTAGTTTTTATTTGTATTCAGTACCATGTATTTAGTGACTCAGAATAGGTGATGTATTCCTGTTTTGGGGGCGTCACATTAAGTGTTAGAGAGAATAAGTCACATAAGCACTTATAAGTCATCTCAACTTTTGCTAGATTTTCCAAAGTGAAGTGAAGTAATATTTCATCAAAGGTAAATTATCTTGTCTCTTCCATCTCTATAATAGGATTGATAGAGAAGTGGGGTTGTTTAATGATATCATGTCATAAGTCATTGATGAATGAACTTAAGCCGAATAAGTTGAATAAGCAACTTGAACCTAAGTAAGTTAATGAACTCATGAAGAATTTTCCATTTGTTGTCATAAGTATAAGAATTGTAGTTAATAAGTTGATTAAGTCATTGACTTATGAGGATAAGTTAAAACCTACTTTGATGATAAGTTGGTGTAATAAGTAACTTGTAATGTCTTTATGTTAATTAAAATCCACCTAGAATGATTCGTAATAAGATTTCGCCGGAATTACACGAGTGGACGATAATCGTCGAATTCGTGAAATTCTCAGAATGGACGTCGTATTTTGTGTTTGAAGTTGTGAACGTTGGTTTTCGATGGAGATAAGTCATATTTGGCATTATAGAGTTGCGGACTCGAAAATGACCGAATTCTGACTTAGAACGAAGAAACGAGCGTTGAATGTTCGCGAACGTTTATCATTTTCGTTAAAATGGACTAATAGGTCAAATTTTAGCAAACGAAGTAAAATAGATAAAATTCTTGCATGAACATATAGAGCACATAATTTTTGACCCGAAGGCTCTTGAACGAATCAATTCGGACTTATAACAAAGAAGTTACGAGTCAGGGAGTTTCACAAAAATTTCAAAACTGTCCAAAGTGTCTGGTGCACAAAAGTGGTATGCATGTATTTCTGACCAGGCAATCAATTCATTGTGCATGTAAGTGCCAAAGTGGCCTTGACCCTGCACATTACGTCTTTGCTATGCATAGATAACACTTAGACTTCTTGTGCCAGCGATCTTAGAGTCCGGTTTTGAGGAATAAGATAGTGGCGGCCTTGCATGACGACACCAAGTCTGATGATAATTGTGACTGTGGCTTCAACCTTTCATAACCTAGATAGTGAAGAATGTTTTACAACTTGAACATGAAGAGTAATGGTTAAGCAATTAAATAAAGATCTTAATGAAACATTGTTGAGACATAATTAAGCCTTAAGTATGAACACTTAGAGTTAAGTTAAGTCAATTACATATGAATGTAAGAATGACCTAACGAAAAGCCGGAACCTATAATAACAAATCTAATACGTATTTAGATTGAGAAGAAGGGTAAGATTCTTTAGGAACCATGTGTGATCATTCATGACCTAATGTTCTATGTTATGCTATCATCTAATGTAGAGACCTTAAAGGCGTAAAGTGCACATGTTATAAAAGCTGTGCGCAGACGCTAAAGGCAAGTACTCTAACCTTGTTCGATTTGATCTGGACAAGTCTTTTGTGATTCATGTATTCTTCGCATGAGTTAGTATCCGAGGAAGTCAAAGCCAATCCTTTTGGCTGAGCGTATGCTATGTTATTCTATCAAGTGTTGATAAGGATTTACCAAACTAATATTGTTGTGGTTTTCAAAAGTAGACTAAATATGTGAAACTGTTTTGTCGTCAAACGATAGGCACGTGAGGTTGCCATAACTTAAATGTATACACCTTTAATGAATGTAGTATTGATGAAAATTGAGTACTATAGGCTGATCACCTAGACGTGCTCGTAAGTTATGTCGGACTTACGGACTTCATGCCGGGATGTCCTTTTCAAAGTACTTATGAAATGCTTACGGTCTTGAACCGGAATTGATGTTTTACTGAATATTGTTGTCGTAAAACGTTTGGAATGAAAAGAAGTCCTATTTTGAATTATCGATAGTATTTCGTAACTATTGTTTAGTTATTGAAGATATACAATTCCTATGTTTCAAGCATGCTATCTTCCTAGAATTGTTGTACTTGCTGAGCTAATTAGGCTCATTCTTGCTTGAACCATATGAACGCAGCTAAGACCGAATGGACCGATGGATCCGGCAAGGATAAAGGGAAGGCAAAAGCGAACCCGTAGATTGCATATGTAATAGTATAGGTTTTGTAAGGAATAATATTGATATTATGATCAAAGACAATGTATTGGTTGTAAAGAACCTGGGGAATATAAATATTCTTTTGATATATATATAAGACATATTCGTTCTTTTGAGGCATTTCAATTGAATGTTTATGTGAATTGTAGCACCGTGTAGCACCATCTGTTGGGTTAGAAGATACCCGGATTTGGGGGCGTCACAGGTTGGTATCAAAGCATTTGGTTATAAAACTTAATGGGGGAAATAAAACCTTAAGTCATAACCTTAAGAAAAGTCAAAGAATAAAAGATGGAAGTTAACCTTATAAAATGCATTATATATGTTATGTGTTTTTATTATTCTACTAACGTGTACTAATCAACTCTATGTGTTGTTATAGATGTCAGGTGAGAATAGAGATGTGCAGGTAGTCAGCGAAGAATCGGTTAATTAGGTAGAGATTTTACCGAGCCCCATAGCAGCAGATCCCAAGATAGTGGTGGTTGAGTCTGGAGATTCCGAGAGCTTAGACCTCATGTCCGTGTTTAACGGCATGTTGGAAGAAGAAGTGGAGGTAGTTTCCTTTAATCCCATAGCAATAGCAGCAGAGATAACTCCAAGGGAGTCAATGATGTCACTGTTCATGTCAGTGATAGATAGGAACGTACACTACTGTCAGGAGGTCAAGGAGCTGAAGGTGGAGCTCCAAGCTGTTATAGAGGAGAAGACAGACGTGGAGTCCATATGGGAACAGGATCATGACGAGAGGGTTTTGGCTAAGGACAAAGTCCATGAGCTAAAACAGGAGGTCTTTGAGCTTAGGAGCGAGCTAAAGACCAAGAAACAGAAGATAGGGAGAATGTCCTATATCCATAGGAATTCTCATGAGGATTTCGATTCTTGGTGGTGGGTTATCCAGGTAGAGACATGGCGAGATCTTGACATCTTATCGGCCATGATATTATTGTCGGTCTTGCCAAGGCGGATTTTGAAAATGCCTTAAGGCAAATGTAATCTAGTAGTGGCTAGAGTAGTTAGATATGTACATATTTTTGTATCTAGTAAAGACGTAAAACCCTCTTTTGTATAATCAAGGGTAGTCTTTTGTAAATTCCAATTTTTGGAAAGCAATGGCGGGAAAGTAATGTATTTGTCTTAGGCCGTGTTATGTAATCGATGTAGTATTAAACTACATAGAATTAATATAAGTTTTCTTTTTCGAAAAATGTTGAGTAACGAATGTTTAAGTTATTGTTTAACATTGAATAATAACTAAATGGCAGGAAATGAATAATAACGAAATATGTGTTTATTATAACAACAAAATGCCGCCAAGAAGAGTACCACGTAACCAAGGTGCGAACACAAATCAACTAGAGGGAGGTCCAGTTAACCCCATGCAAGAATTTTTGAACCTTTTAACCGCAGCATTTAATCAAACTGGGGCTAATATCCCCGTAAATCCTAGTGTAGTACGAGCTACTACATTCAAGGACTTTAAGACTGTGGGTCCGCCGGAGTTCAAAGGAACTACGGACCCTATCAAAGCCCAAATGTGGGTGAAGGAGATCGAGAAGGCATTTGTGAAAGCAAATGTCGACGAGGCCCAAAAGGTTGCCTTTGCAACCTACATGATGAAGGGAGAGGGAAACTTTTGGTGGGAGGCCAATCAGGCTAGGGCCGGAATGGATGTGATAACATGGGTGAGGTTCAAAGAAATATTTTACGAGAACTATTTTCCCACAAACATGCAGGGAAGGATAGAGATGCGGTTTTTGGAGTTGAAGCGAGGGACGTGAGCGGTTCCCCAATCACGCCAAAGTTTAATGAACTGGCAAGGTTTGCTCCACACCAAGTGGATACCGAGGTGAGGAAAGCTCGATGATTCAAGTAGGGCTTGAAACCCTGGCTCTATAACCGTATCTCTGTGTTCCAAAGTACTTCCTTTGGAATGGTGTTAGAGAAGGCAATAATTACCGAAGGTGGTAGCAAGGCGTTGAGCCAATAGCATAAGGACAAGAAAAGCAAGGGGAAGGTAGATGGGGGAATAAAGGTTGAAGGTGCCAGCGGGAGTGGCGAAGGGTATAAGAGGAAAGTGAGTAGTTCGGGGAATCCCGAAGTGAAACTAGGGGACCTGAAAAGGAGGATGGAGGCCTGCAAGACCTGCGGGAAGACTCATTTAGGAGTCTGTCTCAAGGGTAAGGCCATGTGTTATAACTGCAGACATGAGGGGCATATTGCGCCAAACTGTCCAAGCCCGAAGAAGAATCATGGATGCTTTGTATGTGGATCAACTGACCACATGGCAAAGAACTGCCCAAAGAAGGGGACAGACAGAAATAGGGGCACCAATAGTGGTAAGTTAACTATTGGGTGTCCAGTGCAGCCGGGTAGGCCGATGGCCCGTACCTTTAATATGACAGTCCAAGACGCGATGGCCTTGGGGGATGTAGTCGCAGGTATTATTCCGATCAACAACTTAAATGCATACGTGTTGTTTGACTCAGGTGCTACTTGTTCGTTTATCGCATGTGATTTTGCTAGACGATTAGGATTATTTCCCGAAAGGTTGCCTATACCGTTAAACATTAAGGTAGCCAACAAAGAGATAATTCATGTTGAAGATATCCATAAGAATTGTTGCGTAGACATACGAGGTTATAAATTATCGGTAGATCTGATACCAATAAAGTTAGGAGAATTCGACGTAATTCTCGGAATGGATTAGTTGATTAATCATGAGGAAATTATAGATTGTTAAAAGAAAAGCGTAAATATTAAAACATTAAAACAATCTCATGTAATATTTTACAGGAATAAATCGTCGGGACGTTCGTGTTCTCTTACCATGACACAAATTAGGAAATTATTGAGGAAGGGGTGTGTAGGCTATTTGTGTCATGTGGTTGATACCCAGAGAGTGGGAGCGACCATGGAACAAATACCTATAGTGAGTGAGTTCATGGATGTATTTCCAAGTGAGTTCACAGGGTCTTCCACGGGATAGGGAGAGTTAAGTAATAGATATTGTGCGGGAGCGGCACTAGTTTCGAGGCACACCGTGTCGTATATGCGCCAATGGAGATGAAGGAGTTGATGAATACGATTCAAGGAATTGTTGGACGGAGAAGTACATTCAATCGAGTGTTTACGCCATAGAACCTAAGTCTTTGTTTGTTAAGAAGAAGGATGGATCGTTAAGACTTTGTATCGACTACTGAGTTGAACAAGTTAACGATAAAGAATAAGTATCCATTGCCGGGATCGATGATCTTTTGATCGATTGAAAGGGAAAAATATTTTTCCAAAATAGATTTAAGGATGGGGTATCATCAATTTGAAGGTTCAAAATGAAGATGTGCCAAAGCGGACATTCGGGACTCGTTATGGTCATTCGAGTTTACGGTGATATCATTTGGGTTAACTAATGCACCTCTTTGCATTTTGGATATGATGAGCAGTGTTCAAATAATATTTGGACAAGTTAAGTGGTGGTGTTTATTGATGATATTCTAGTCTACTCTAAGGCGCTTGAAGATCATCTTTGAACACCTAAGAATAGTGTTGGAGACATTAAGAAAGGAGAAGTTATATGCGAAGTTCACCAAGTGTGAATTTTGGTTAGAGAGGGTACAGTTTTTAGGTCATGTCATTGACCATGAGGGGATTTTGGTAGATCCAGCGAAGGTGGAAGCCGTGGTGAATTGGGAACAATCGAAAACGCTGATCGAGGTGCGGAGTTTCCTAGGGTTAGTGGGCTACTATCGGAGATTCATTCAGGACTTTTTGAAGATAGCTACTCCGTTAACTAACTTGATGAGGAAGACGGTGAAGTACGTATGGACTGAGAAATGGGAAGATAGTTTTCAAGAACTGAAGAAGAAGTTGAGTGAAGCGCCTATTTTGTCATTGCCCGATGACACATGAAATTTCGTAGTTTATAGCGATGCTTCGCATAAAGGATTGGGTTGCGTGCTCATGCAGCATGACTAGGTCATTGCGTATGCATCTAGGCAGTTGACGGATTATGAGAAAGTTTATCCTATTCATGATCTGGAACTGGCCGCGATGGTGTTCGCCTTAAAGATATGGCGACATTATCTTTATGGGGAAAAATGTGAGATATACACGGACCACAAGAGTCTAAAATATATCTTCACACAGAAGGAGTTGAATATGAGACAGAGGAGGTGGCTGGAGTTGATAAAGGATTACAACTGTGAAATCCTGTATCACCCTGGAAAAGCCAATGTAGTGGTCGACGCCTTGAGTTGATTGGGTCGGGAGAAGTTGTCTATGTTAACAGCTCAAACGGAGTTAATAACAGAGATGGCTAGGATAGAGTTAGAGTTGAAGTTGCCAATTGAGGCGGATCAGAGACTGTTTATGACGGAGATTCAGTCTACTATCGTAGAGAGAGTTAAGGAGGTACAGCTCAAAACCGATGAGTGTGACCAGATGAAGAAGCGGATGACCAATGGAAAAGATATTAAGTTGAGTCTTGATAATGAGGGATTATTAAAATTTGAGGGAAGAATTTGGGTTCCGAATGAGACGGAATTAAAGGAGCAAGTTTTACAAGAGGCTCATAGTTTGAGGTACTCGATTCATCTAGGTAGTACTAAGATGTATCAAGACCTTCAATAAAGTTTTTGGTGGCCAAACATGAAGAGAGAAATAGCCAAGTATGTAAGTAGGTGCTTGACTTGTCAAAGAGTTAAAGTCGAACATCAACGACCAAGTGGCTTGTTGCAGTCATTGGAGATTCCGGAGTGGAAGTGGGAACATATCATGTTGGACTTTGTGGTGGGACTTCCGACGACTCAGAAGGGATATGATGCGATTTGGGTAATAGTGGACCGATTGACGAAGTCGGCTCACTTTTTGCCAATTCGAATTAACTATAACTTAGATCAGTTAGCTACACTCTATGTTAAGGAAATTATTTCCAGACATGGAGCACCTATTTTGATAGTGTCAGATCGTGACCCACGATTCACATTGAACTTTTGGAGAAGTCTTCAAGAGCAGTTGGGGACGCAGTTGAAGTTGAATACGGTATATCATCCATAAACTGATGGACAGAGCAAGAGGATAATTCAGACGTTAGAAGATATGTTGGGATCTTGCGTCATGGATTTCAAGGGTAGTTGGGATGATCATCTACCATTAGTAGAATTTGCATATAACAACAGTTATCATGCAAGCATAGGTATGCCACCGTATGAAGCTTTGTATGGGAGAAAATGCAGAACACCATTGTATTGGGATGAAGTGGGAGAACGCCAAATGCTAGGACCAGAATTGGTGTAGTAAACAGCGAAAGTGGTGAAGTTGATTCGAATGCGTCTTGTAGCAGCTCAAGACAAACAGAAGAAATATGCAGACTTACATCGAGAGAATAGAGAGTTTAAGGTAGGCTCGTACGTATTTCTAAAGGTATCTCCCTGGAAAGGAAAGATACTCTTTGGAAAGAAGGGGAAACTAAGCCTAAGGTTTATAGGACCTTTTGAGGTATTAGAACGGGTAGGTGAGGTAGCTTATAGGGTAGCGTTACCTCCAGACCTAGAGCGAATACATAATGTATTTCATGTTTCAGTGTTACGTCCTTACAAACTAGATTACAAGCACGTGATAGAATTTGAGCCTATTCAAATCGAGAAGGATTTAACATATGAAGAAATGCAGATTCAAATCATCGATAGAAAAGAGCAAGTTCAGCGAAATAAGGTAATACCATTTGTAAAGGTGTTATGGAAGAACCACGATGTTGAAGAAGCAATGTGGGAACCTGAAGAAGAGATGAGAAGGAATTATCCTCTTTTGTTTGAGTGATGTAGGGCGAGATTCTGGGACAGAATCTTTATAAGGGGGGAAGAATGTAACAACCGAGAAATTTGGATCCTTTGTAAAAATATTTGAAAGAATTGAATAATGAATAAAATAATATTATTTGTTATTATGTGTTAATAAGATATATGTCGTTCTATAACCTAGAAATGTCGAAATATCGTAGTATTCGAACCACATGAGAGAATTAAAGTGTTTGAATTTCCAAGACGAAAATAAATGTTTTTCGAGAAAATTTATGAAAAACACTATTCACCGTTTATCGCTCGGGAATTATTTTTGAACTTCCGAGAAATAATAACGTTAGAATATCGAGACGAGATGGATTATGTAATAATAATCTAAGTATGGAAAATGCAATAATTTGCATGCGGACTTAATTTTGGAATGAGAAGTATTAACTTATAATGAAATGAAATTGTGGGTTATATCTTGTGCAAGTCCATAAGCTCAAAGGTGTAAACCTAGGTGGGATTATTCCTAAAGCCCAAGTAGTAATAACATGAAGCCCATAATAGATTAATATAAGCCCAAAGATAAGTTAATTGAATTAAGCACTAAGTCCAAGTATGATCCATTAGTTAATGAGGATCCATGGGGAAACCCATGGATAAACTTGATGGGCAAGAACTTTAGGTAATGACCAAGGTTTTTATGTGGTGGTCAAGAATTATGAGTGTTGAGCAAGATTACTTAATGAGCAAGCCATGAATAGTAAGGAGGTTAGCTTAAGGAGGTGGGATGACATAAAGACCATTCTACCCTAGCTTTGGATTTTCTATAAATAACAAGCTTCAATTTATTTGTTGCTTGTTCAAATTTCATCCAACTTCTTACAAGATAAGCAACTTAAGTGTTAGAGAGAATAAGTCATATAAGCACTTATAAGTCATCTCAACTTTTGCTAGATTTTCCAAAGTAAAGTGAAGTAATAGTTCATCAAAGGTAAATTATCTTGTCTCTTCCATCTCTATCATAATAAGATTGATAGAGAAGTGGTATGGTTTAATGATATCATGTCATAAGTCATTGATGAATGAACTTAAGCCGAATAAGTTGAATAAGCAACTTGAACCTAAGTAAGTTGATGAACTCATGAAGAATTTGCCATTTGTTGTCATAAGTATGAGAATTGTAGTTAATAAGTTGATTAAGTCATTGACTTATGAGGATAAGTCAAAACCTACTTTGATGATAAGTTGGTGTAATAAGTAACTTGTAATGTCTTTATGTTGACTAAAATCCACCTAGAATGATTCGTAATAAGATTTCGCCGGAATTTACACGATTGGACGATAATCGTCGAATTCATGAAATTCTCGGAATGGACGTCGTATTTTGTGTTTTAAGTTGTGAACGTTGGTTTTCGATGGAGATAAGTCATATTTGGCATTATAGAGTTGCGGACTCAAAAATGATCGAATTCCAACTTATAACAAAGAAACGAGCGTTGAACGTTTGCGAACGTTTATCGTTATTGTTAAAATGGACTAATAGGTGAAATTTTAGCAAACGAAGTAAAATAGATACAATTCCTGCATGAACGTATAGAGCACGTAATTTGTGACCCGTAGGCTCTTGAACGAATCAATTCGAACTTATAACGAAGAAGTTACGAGTCCGAGAGTTTCACAAAAATTTCAAAACTGCCCAAAGTGTGCGGTGCCTTGAAATTTGGCGCTTGCCATGGCCATTGAAAGGCAATTAAGCCGCAGCATGGCGTAAAAGTGGCCTTGACCCTTATAAACTTCATGTTGCTGCGACACGACAGATAACACTAAGACTTGTGTGCCACTGCAACAGTCTGATTTTTGAGGAATAAGTGGCGGCGCCATGGATGCGGCACCAAAATACTGATAATTATGGTGTACTGCGGCCAAATTTCATAACCTAGATAGAGAAGAATGTTTTACAACTTGAACATGAAGAGTAATGGTTAAGCAATTAAATAAAGATCTTAATGAAACATTGTTGAGACATAATTAAGCCTTAAGTATGAATACTTAGAGTTAAGTTAAGTCAATTACATATGAATGTAAAACTGACCTAACGAAAAGCTGGAACCTATAATAATAAATCTAATACGTATTTAGATTGAGAAGAAGGGTAAGATTCTTTAGGAACCATGTGTGATCATTCATGACATAATGTTCTATGTTATGCTATCATCTAATGTAGAGACTTTAAAGACGTAAAGTGCACGTGTTATAAACTGTAGCAGACGTTAAAGGCAAGTACTCTAACCCTTGTTCCAGTTCGATCTGGACAAGTCTTTGTGATTCATGTATTCTTCGCATGAGTTAGTATCTGAGGAAGTCAAAGCCAATCCTTTCGGCTAGACGTATGCTATGTTATTCTATCAAGTGTTGATAAGGATTTACCAAACTAATATTGTTGTGGTTTTCAAAAGTAGACTAAATATGTGAAACTGTTTTGTCGTCAAACGATAGGCACGTGAGGTTGCCACAACTTAAATGTATACACCTTTAATGAATGTAGTGTTGATGAACATAGAGTACTATAGGCTGATCACCTAGACGTGCTCGTAAGTAATGTCGGACTTGTGGACTTCGTGTCGGGATGTCCTTTTCAAAGTACTTATGAAATGCTTACGGTCTTGAACCGGAATAGATGTTTTACTGAATATTGTTGTCCTAAAATGTTTTGAATGAAAAGAAGGGCTATTTTGAATTATCGATAGTACTTTGTAACTATTATTTAGTTATTGAAGATATACGATTCCTATGTTTCAAGTATGCTATCTTCCTAGAATTGTTGTACTTGCTGAGCTAGTTAGGCTCATTCTTGCTTGAACCATATGAATGCAGCTAAGACCGAACGGACCGATGGATCTGGCAAGGATAAAGGGAAGGCAAAAGCGAACCTTAGATTGCATATGTAATAGTATAGGTTTTGTAAGGAATAATATTGATATTATGATCAAAGACAATGGATTGGTTATAAAGAACCTGGGGAATGTAAATATTCTTTTGATATATATATAAGACATATTCGTTCTTTTGAGGCATTTCAATTGAATGTTTATGTGAACTGTAGCACCGTGTAGCACCATCTGTCGGGTTGGAAGATACCCAGATTTGGGGGCGTCACAGGCATGGCTCCATTAGAGGCGTTGTATTGACGCAAGTGTCATTCTCCAGTATGTTGGGATAAGGTGGGTGAAGCAACGTTTTTGGGACCGGAGTTGGTACGTATGACTACGAAAAAGATTCAAATGATCCAGAAACGTATAAAAACCTCACAAGATCGACAAAAGAGTTATGTTGATCTTCATCGAAATGACGTGGAATTCAATGTTGGTGATCATGTGTTGTTGTGTGTGGCTCCATGAAAAGGAGTTACGAGATTTGGAAAGAGAGGAAAGCTCAATCCTCGATTCATCGGCCCATTCAAAATCCTCGATCGAGTAGGAACTGTGGCATATAGACTCGTCTTATCGCCAATTATGTCTCGTGTTCATAACATTTTTTACATATCTATGTTACGTAAATATATGGAAGACTCGAACAACATTATTGAGTTAGAACCGAATGAAATAGCGGAAGATTTAACGTATGAAGAGGTACCTATTAAAATCTTGGATAAGAAGGAACATATTCTACGCTCTAAGGTTATACCTCAAGTCAAAGTTTTGTGGAGAAACCACGATGTTGAGAAAATGACCTGGGAGTTAGAATCTGAAATGAAATCAAGGTATCCTCACCTCCTCGTCATACCAGGTACGTATACCAATTTTGAGGATGAAATTTCATAAGAAGGGGATGTTGTAAGTGAAAGTAGTATGCACACAAGCCAATCATGTTTGATGATAAAGCATATAGTTTGTAACAATCTTATTCATTTATTAATAAAAAGTATTAATTTATTAAAGGCTTTTAATTATATACATGATGTTGTTTTATAATATGTGATAAACCCATAGTTTTAAGCAATGCTTATAGAATAATGATGATGATCATTCTAATGAGATCTAAATTCTTAAAAAGCTTAAAATTAAAATAATTCCCAATCGTTGGATTAGTATATTGGGGATTAGTGAATCCGGATAGATTGGTACATACGTTGCTTGCTCATTGGATGAGGATGATTGATCTCATGATCATTTGTGTGGAGACACTAAAGCAAGTATGTAGGTGCTTATTAGAGAATAAGTTCACTGAATGTGGCTCGCTAAGGAATACCTAATGGAGTTTTACTTGCCTATCAATAGGAATTCCTGTAGTGATAGTAGTATAAGTGATCCTTGGACTTGAGATCATCATAGTATCTTGTGTATGATGAGTTATACTTTGACTTATTCCTTAAGACCCTTAGGGTATATCAAAGGGTATAATAAGTTATACATGGAGATAATGTATGATCAATAAAGAATCTACCGCTTCTAGTAAAAGAAGAGAAATGTCCTATGTGATTCGATAAATGACAACCCAGTAGTCCTTGGCCAATGCAGAATGAAATTAGAAAGGAGTTTCTAATTTGGATTGTGACACCCCCAAAATAGGTATACATCACTCATTCTGAGTCGCCAAATACATGGTACAGAAATAAATACAACTTCAGTAATACAATTGTCGTGCAAAATACGACAACATATATATTGGGAGTTTGAATACAAATATTGTCTAATAGACAGTATACAAACTCAAAAGGAGTCCTCATTACAATTATTGATACACTATTTTACAAAATAGTGAGGACTACTAAAACAAATATCCTGAACCATTACTCCAAACCCCGGCTAGTTCCTGATATATTCTCACCTCCTAAGAAGAAAAATGGAACAAAAAGGAAAAGGGTGAGCTCAACTAGCCCAGTAAAGAATATTATGACTAAGATAATATACAACAAATTATCATTAGTCTTCAACGAGGAAAAATCGATAGAATATAATAGATAACAAGTTTTAGATCAACAATCGCAATGTGAAACAACAATCTATTAGAAGAGTCAAGTAGAGAATGAATTCTACTATCTTCTAAGATTTAAAAGTCTATCATCAATATTTTATCCACAGTAACATCAATCAATATACATCTTGAATCAAATATTCATCTTTGCACTTTATGGCCAAAGATATTCATTTGTATCACCAGGTTAGTCAAGTATTCATCTCAACACTGTTCATCTTTACACTAAGAGCCAAAGATATTCATTAGTTAATCATTCATCATCTTTGCCTTTACGGGCCAAAGATATTCAGTAATATCATCATTTAAGGCTGAGGATGATGAAAAATAAGAAAACGAATCTAGCAAGACAAAAGGACAAATATTAGGGATTCATATTACAGTTTATCCAAGTTCAATAATACTCCATAATAACCAATTGTGAAGTAGAATTCAAAAATAAAGATCAAAACATGGATACAATCAAAGATAGTAACCATAATAGACATCTTAGACAAAAAGGAGAAAAATTTCATTTTTTATGAATAAATAGTATTGTATTAAGTGAATAGTATCGTATACGTGAATAGTGTCGTATATGTGAATAGTAAACCCGACACAAAAAGGTAGAAATTCCATAATAAAATTCATACCAATATTTTGGTATAATGATATTGAAAGAATAACATCATTAGGAAGAAAATAACATCCCTTACCTCAAAAGAACAGTACTTAAATTTGAAATATCATGTATACTATTTGAAGGAAACTTGCAACTTTGAATATCAACTCACAAAGTATCTAAATACTCACAAAATAAACTCGATAATATATAGAGAGAGAAAAACTTATTTCGGTGTGATTTTCAATTTTAACTATGCACCCTATTTATAGGAAAATGCTAGAACGCCAAAGCAGACTAAAATAATAAAATAATATTATTTTTTTTCTTTACGCATGCCAAGACTAAGACCATCTGAGCATGCCATCTTGGAAAATTTTCAGCAGCCCACATGTTTTCTAAAAACAAAAGTGGGTCCTACCCATAATTTTAATAAAAACATTTAATTTCCGAAACTTCAATAATTCATAATAAATAGCCCTTTTATCAGAAAAATACGAATTTTATGTCCATTTCATAGGAAATTAAATTCTCTACAACGTTGTAGCTTTAAGATTTTCCAAATTCCAAACAGAAAATGACCAAAATTCACATACGGACAATTTTCAAAACCTCTATTCCGACAAAAAACTGATAAAACACCTTAGCATTTATTCCTTTATTTTTATCCACATAAAATAAATATATCCATCATTTATATCCACATAAAATAAATATTTCCTTATCATATAAATCAATAATTAATTATTCAAAAATAATATTACAGAATCACAATTATGACAACCAGGCCATTCGCAGGAAAGAGGGGGCTTTCCGATAAGGATTTCTCCTTATTGGCGCATGAATTAGGTGACCAAACCTCTCCTTGAATGAAACTTTCTTAGACATTGCCAATAATGTTATCTAATAATATTATTCAAATAATATGAATTATTGATCGATAATGGGAAATATTGTGCGATGTGATTATTGAAACAATAATAATATAAAATATCAACGTAACAATTATTGAATCGATAAAATAAAATATTGAATAGTAATTATTGTAACAATTATTGAGTAGTGCCTTCTTACGTAAGAATCAATAATTTCAAAAATATTGTGCAATCTGGTATGTTCTTTATGCAACGACCGCAGCGTATTATTGTATTTTAACCAACGGTATTCAACGATGTTAACAGTAACAACTTCTGTCGTTATTTATAAAAACTCAAACTTGTCATTTTCTTCATCCGACCATTTTCCGTTATGGGGCCCATAAATGGCTGCGTCGTCGTACAAATATTCCCCGACAGAAAGAATATTCCACGACCAAACGAATATTCCCCGACACAATGAATATTTTATAACTACTTGCTTATTTTGCAAAATTTGCACATTTCACCCATAACCAAAGCATTATATCAAATTAACACCTTATTATTCACAATAATAAATAGAGGAAAATCGATTTTATTTATAATAACTTGGGGTCTTACAACCTCCCCTCCTTATGAAATTTCGTCCTCGAAATTGACGTACGTACCTGGTGTTTCGAAAAGGTGAGGATACCTCGCTTTCATTTCTGATTCTAACTCCCAGGTTATTTCTTTAATGGCATGGTTCCTCCACAAAACCTTAACTTGTGGTATAACCTTAGTGCATAGGACATGCTTTTTCCTATCCAAGATCTTAACAGGCACCTCCTCGAACGTTAAATCTTCGGCTATCTCATCTGGTTCTAACTCAATAATGTTGTTCGCGTCTTTCACATATTTACAAACCATAGATATGTGAAAAACATTATGAACATGAGACATGCTTGGAGGTAATGCGAGTCTATAGGCCACATTTCCTATTCGGTCAAGAATTTCAAATGGACCAACAAATCTTGGATTAAGCTTTCCTCTCTTCCCAAATCTTGTAACTCCCTTCCATGGAGCAATACGTAACAATACATGATCCCCAATATTAAATTACACGTCCTTTAGATGAAGATCCGCATAACTCTTTTGTTGATCCTGTGCCATTTGTATACGTTGTCTAATCGTTTGGATCTTCTCTGTAGTCATTCGTACTAACTCTGATCCCAAAATGTTGCTTCACCCACCTCGTCCCAGCATACTGGAGAACAAAATTTTCTTCCATACAACGCCTCGAATGGAGCCACACCTATACTTGTCTTATAACTGTTGTTGTTGGAGAATTCCACCAATGGCAAGTACTTATCCTAACTCCCTTTGAAATCTAGGATGCAGAGTCTTAATAGATCTTCTATAGTTTGAATAGTCCTTTCTGATTGCCCGTCCGTTTGAGGATGGTATGCTGAACTGAATCGTAAATCCGTGCCCATAGCTTTCTGCAAGATAACCCAAAATCATGAAGTGAATCTTGGGTCACGATCCGAAACTATGGATACTGGAATGCCATGCAATCTCATAATCTCATTTACGTACATACTAGCAAGTCTTTCAAGGGAATAAGTCTCCCGTATAGGCAAGAAATGAGCAGACTTGGTTAATCTATTAACAATAACCCATATCGCATCTATGCCTTGAGAAACCTTGGGAAGACCCGTAACGAAATCTATAGTAATGTGTTCCCACTTCCATTTCGGAATCTCAAGTGGTTGCAATGGACCCTTTGGCACTTGATGCTTCGCCTTTACACGTTGACAAGTTAAACACCTCGAGATAAACTCCGCGATCTCTCTTTTTATATTGCTCCACCAAAATATATGTCGAAGATCATGATACATTTTGGTACTCCCAGGATGGATTACCAACGGTGTGTTGTATGCCTCCATCATGATTCTATGCTTCAAGTTAGAATTGTTAGGAACACAAAGTCTGGAGTTGACTCGAAGTATTCCTTCTTCATCGATTCTTATTTCTGGAATAGCACCTTCTTGCACTTTTTTTTTCATACGCATCAACTCCATGTCCGTAGCTTGAGCAACTTTAACTTTATCGATTAAAATCGGTTTCTACTCGTATATTTTGATATCATCGGCGTGGTACTTGGAGCCTTTACCTCTATCTCCATCCTTTGAAAGTCATACAAAATGGACCTTTGTGTTAACAACATTGCACTCGTACCCGCATATGATCTTCTACTCAATGCGTCAGCTACCACGTTTGCTTTTCCAGGATGATATTGGATGGTATGATCGTAATCTTTCAATAGCTCGAGCCAACGTCGTTGTCGCATGTTGAGTTCCTTTTGGGTGAAAAAATATTTGAGGCTTTTATGATCTGTATAGATCTCCACTTTCTCCCCATACAGGTAGTGCCTCCAGATCTTCAACGCGAAAATGACTGCTGCCAATTCCAAATCATTAGTAGGATAATTCCTCTCATATTCTTTGAGTTATCGCGAGGCATAGGCTATGACTTTCCCATGTTGCATGAGAACACATCCTAACCCTTTGCCTGAAGCATCGCTGTAGATAACAAATCCATCCGAACCGGATGGTATTGTCGAGCAGTCTTAAAATGAGTCTCCTCTTGAGTTCTTGAAAACTCTTCTCACAATCCTCGCTCCAACCGAATTTTGTATCTTTACGAGTCAGCTAAGTTAATGGAGTAACGATTCGAGAAAATCCTTCCACGAATCTCAGATAATAACCAGCTAAGCCCAAGAAAGCTAGGTACTTGGGTCACAACTTTGGTTGCTCCCAACTTTGTATTGCTTCAATCTTAGCCGGTCGATAGGATACTCCATGTTTTGACACCACGTGCCCAAGAATGCTACTTCCTCAAGCGAACTTCGCATTTCTTGACTTGGCATATAGCTTGTTGTCACGAAGCCTTTGCGATTACCGACTTCAAATAACGCTCATGATCTTCACGGCTTTTGGAATAGATGAGGATGTCATCAATAAAGACAACAACGAATGATCCAATATTCTTTGAACACATGGTTCATCATATCCATGAAAGCGGCGGGAGCATTAGTCGATCAAAAGACATGACTAAGAATTCATAATGCCCATCTTAGAGTTACGAAGGCGGTCTTGGAATATCCTCAATTTTAATCTTGGTGATGATATCCGAGCGGAGATCGATCTTTGAAAAGAATTGTGCTCCTTGCAATTGGTCAAATAAGTCATCAATGCGAGGTGGCGGATACCTATTCTTGATGGTGACATGGTTCAATTCTTGGTAGTCGTACAAAGTTGCATACTCCGTCTTTCTTCTTTACTGAATAACACGGGGCACCCAAGGAGATGTCTTAGAGCGAATGAAACCGATGTCCAACAACTCACGTAGTTGGACCTTTAACTCTTGAAGTTCAATAGGAGCCATTCGATATGGGGTTTTAGAAATGGGCTTTGTACCGGGTTCAAGGTCAATAAAGAATTCAACTTCACGTTACGGGGTAGGCCAGGAAGTTCTTGAGAAATCGTCGGAAATTCACTAACAATAGAAATATTATTCAAATCGGCGTGTTTTTTTTCAAGTTAAGTGACATGGGCTAAGAAAGCTTGACATCCATTTTTCAATAAGCGAATAGTTTTTGGCTTGATATGACGATTGATTGACTTTAGTGGTTTGGTTGTTTGAATTCCATAACAGGTTGGTTAGGAATATGAAAACTAACAACCTTACGAAAACAATCAATTTTAGCATGATGAGTGGTTAACCAATCAATCCCTAAAATCACATCAAATGGAAATATTTTCAACGAAATAAGATCGGCAGGTAATGTGATGGTAACAACTTGAATCAAGTAAGATTTATAAACCGTAGATGTAATGAAAGTTTCTCCTAACGGAGTCTCAACAGATAAGTCAATGTCTAATTTCTCCGAAGTCAAGTTCAAACGTTGAGCACAAGCAAGAGAAATAAAAGAATGGGTAGAACCAGTATCTAATAAGGTATAAACTTCTCAAGAGTTTATGATTAGCTTACCCATGATCACCTTGTTTGGGTTCCTCGCATTTTGGGCAGTCACGACAAACGCCCTTCCAGGAACCACTGACTTTGTCTTGTCCGGGATAGCCTTTGGAGTCACCATCCTCGTCGAACTTTGTTTCGCAACTAGACAATCTCTAGCTATATGACCTTCATTTCCATAGTTATAACATACCTTGGATTGTTGTGGGCAGTTTGGGCTGATGTATCCCTCTTTCCCGCATTTATAACAAACGACCGGTGCTCGTTCTCCTCCCCTAGAAACAGTGGATGTTGGTGCTGACGTCTTCACGTTGTAATTGTTGTACCTTCTCTTTTTAAAACTCCCCCCGACTCGCTTCTTCTACCATCATGGCCACGATTACCACCAGAGTGGTTACCGCTTTTGTCCGAATGTTTTCCTCCTCGTTGGTTGTCATTGCTCCTATGACTGCTGCCACCGGTATGACCCTGGTTGTGGTCCCTTGGTTGAACATACTCATTATCTCGCTCTAATAATTGAGCCCTGTCTACAACATCTGAATATAAAGAAAATTTATGAGAGATAAGATATTGTCGAATCTCGGGTTTTAGACCTCTCAGAAACATCCTCATCATTCGTTCCTCATTCTCTACCAAATGAGGTGCGAACACAGATAACTCTGCAAACTTCGCCTCGTCTTTGGGACACCGTCGTATTGTTTTGTTCGATCTAATAAACTCTACCTCCTTCATATATATGAATACTTTCGGAAAGTACTTGTCGTTCAATAGTTTCTGAAATGTTTCCCAAGACATGTTGAGTGTGGTGGTGGTGAGTGCACTTCAGACTCCCACCGATGTCTACCTCACCACGAAACATAAAGGTGGCGAATGGAACCTTCATTCCTCCGTGCATCCCAAGACATCAAATATCTTGGTAATTTGTTTTGACCCATGTTTCCGCCTTAATCGGATCCGGCTTTCCCTCAAATTCTGTGGTCCCAACTCTTTGAACTGCTTGGCTATGACAAGCCGCGCATTGCTTTCATTTCCACCCGTATTTTGTACATTAGTCTCCCTCGTCTAATTTTGCATGAACTGCAAAAAGCTTCTAAATATCCCATCATTCATCATTTGTTTGGTAGTGTTGTTTACAGGAGGAATATTGCCTTCCTGTTGCACGTTCCCCTGGGTGGTGAGTAAAGGTGTCTCCACGGTCTCATTCACTCCATTGTTAATATTTCCAACAGCCATTCTCAAATACTGCCACAAAATAAGGGTTAATTAACAAATTAACATATCACATAATAACCATATGCTCCGACTGACCAACCAAATAAACTTAGGTATGACACACTAGCGAAGGATTACTCATCTCTCCCCTCCTAGTTCTATTCCCCGATCTCCGCCAGAGACCATATCCCTAAGCTTTGATACCAACTGTGACACCCCCAAAATGGGTATACATCACCCATTCTGAGTCACCAAATACATGGTACAGAGATAAATACAACTTCAGTAATACAATTGTCGTGCAAAATACGGCAACACATATACTATGAGTTTGAATACAAATATTGTCTAATAGACAGTATACAAACTAAAAAGGAGTCCTCATTACAATTATTGATACACTATTTTACAAAATAGTGAGGACTACTAAAACAACTATCCTGAACCATCACTCCAAACCCCGGCTAGTTCCTGCTATGTTCTCACCTCCAAAGAAGAAAAATGGAACAAAAAGGAAAAGGGTGAGCTCAACTAGCCCAGTAAAGAATATTATGACTAAGATAATATACAACAAATTATCATTAGTCTTCAACATGGGAAAATCTGATAGAACATAATTGACAACAAGTTTTAGATCAACAACTACAGCGGAAACAACAATCCATTAGAAGAGTCAAGTAGAGAATGAATTCTACTATCTTCTAAGATTTAAAAGTCCATCGTCAATATTTTATCCCTGTAACATCAATCAATATACATCTTGAATCAAATATTCATCTTTGCACTTTCTAGGGCCAAAGATATTCATTTGTATCACCACGATTAATCATGTATTATCTCAACACTGTTCATCTTTTACACTACGGGCCAAAGATGCTCATCAGTTAATCATTCATCTTTGCACTACAGGCCAAAGATATTCAGTAATATCATCATTTAGGACTGAGGATGATGAAAAATATCTTAAAGAAAACGAATCCAGCGAGACAAAAGGACAAATATTAGGGATTCATATTACTGTTTATCCAAGTTCAATAATACTCCATAATAACTAATTGTGAAGCAGAATTCAAAAATAAAGATCAAAACATGGATACAATCAAAGATAGTAACCATAATAGACATCTTGGACAAAAAGAAGAAAATTTCATTTTTCAGTGAATAGTGCCGTATTCGTGAATAGTATCGTATATGTGAATAGTAACCCCGACACAAAAAGTTAGAAATTCCATAATAAAATCCATACCAATATTTCGGTATAATGATATTTAAAGAATAACATCATTAGGAAGAAAATAACATCCCTTACCTCCAAAGTACAGTACTTCCAGCTAAAATATCAGGTATAAGGCTGAAGGAAACTTGCACTGAATAGCAACTTACAAAGTATCTAAATACTCACAAAATACGCTCGATAATATATATAGAGAGAGAGAGAGAGAAAACTTGTATCTGGTGTGATTTTCAATTCTAACTAAGCACCCTATTCATAGGAAAATGCTAGAACGCCAAAGCAGACTAAAATAATAAAATAATATTATTATTTTTTTCTTTACGCATGCTAATACCAAGACCATCTGAGCATGCCATCTTGGAAAATTTTCAGCAGCCCATGTGACGCCCCCAAAATGGGTATACATCACCCATCTTGAGTCGCCAAATACATGGTATAAAATTCAAATACAACTTAATTATACAACAGTCGTGTAAAATACGACAAAACATAATCGAAGAGTTTTTAATAAGAATATTGTCATCTAGACAATAACCACACTCAATGGAGTCCTCATTACATTTATTGTCACACTATTTTATAGAATAATGAGGACTACTAAAACAACCATCTGGATGGTCGATAACATTCTCCCCGACTCGTCCCAACTATATTTCTCATTTCTGAAGAAACAATGAAAAAAAAGGTGAGCTCAACTAGCCCAAAGAAGAAATATTATGACTAAGATAATGCAGAATAAATTATCCTTAGCCTTCAACAGTATAACAACTGATAGAATATAATACACCACAAGTTTTAGATCAACAACTGCAGCGGAATAAGTAATCCATTAGAAGAGTCAAGAATAGCATAAAATCTACTATCTTCTATGATTTAAAAAGTTTTTCATCAACTTGATCGCTTAGACTCAGCTTAATAAATAAAATCGAATCATCCATGCATCACAGCCAAGGATATTCATGTAATGATCAATGGTCATGATTATACCGAATTATCCCTAGTCATAATCATACCAACAACTGTCCATCAATGAACTACAGGCCAATGAGGACTTTCACCGCATCATTCGTCACATTACGGTCATGATTATACCGAATAATCCCCGGTCATAGTTATACCAAGTCCATCTATGCACGTAAGCCAAAGATGACTTTAATCACAATATAAGCATGAGGATGATGACAATGACATAATAATTCAATAAAACAAGTTCAAGATATATTTTAAAATTTAATAATTTAATTTATCCAGAAATCAATAACGTCCAAATTGTCAACATGATGCTTTGTGGAGTAAAAGTCAAGAATGCTCAGAAGAATATTTCCATGAAAAGATACTGGATGAAGCGTAATTATCCAGGATATTCTACTAATTTCATGGAGTATAGAAGCCAAAACTTTAACCAACTGAGTATAATAGAATATATGAAACTGTAAATGGATTTTTGCCTGCCATGCGGTAATCCATGTAGACATATCATTTCCACAATTTAATAAGGAATGAATACGAAGGATCATTCACCATGCATACGGTAGTCCACATAGACAGGTTATTCCAACATAATAATAAAGAATGGAATAACAGAAGAATTCACCATGCATATGGTAGCCCGCGTAGACAGGTTATTCCACCAGAATAATAAAGAATGGAATAACAAAAGAACTCATCAGGCATGCGGTAGTCCACACAGACAGGTTATTCCAACAAAATAATAAAGAATGGAATAACATAAGAATTCACCAGGCATGCGATAGAATCAGCATGAATGAGTTATTCAAATGTAATAATAAAGAATGGAATAATATATGAATTCACCAGGCATGCGATTGACCGCACAAACAGGTTATTCCAACAGAATAATAAAGAATAGAATAACAACCCTTACGAGTATTGAAAGAAAATAACTCTCTTCATGAATACGAAAGAAATAATACCCCTTACCTTAGAAGAAACTGGATACTGGAATAGTGAGGTAGCAGACTTCTCTTCTTCTTTCTCTCTATAATTTCTCTCTATAATAATTGCCCTTGTGAGACTTAGTGAATTGGTGAGAATGAAAGAAAAATGAGCTTCTATTTATAGGAAAATATAGTTTCGATAATTGCACGTTGTGGGGCTCGAAATATTATAGTATAATACCTTCCTCTTTTTCTTTATTTTTAATTTAGTCCTGCAAGTATTATCAAACTTGCACCACCTCCCCTAATAGTAAATAATGTTATTTAATAGTTCATTAATGTGACTTAATAGTATAATCATGTGAAAAAACTAATTACAGTATAGTACCTTCATCTATACCTCCATTTTTAATTTAGTCATGCAAGTATTATCAATCTTGCACCAACTCCCCTAATAGTAAATCATGTGAATCAATTGTACACACATGTGAACACATAGTTATAAACATGTGAATTAATAGCAATTAATTGCTCATTTATCCGGTGAATTACCCGATTGGTTAATATAACTTCCAGACATTAATTATTATCGAAATAAATGTCGATTTTCACCTACACTAATAATTCCCACACAATGGAACTATCAATTTCATCTTTAATCAACACGAACTTATTCATCATTAATATTATAACTCACAATATTTAACAACCAGGTCGTTCCCAGGAAAGAGGGGACTTTCCGATAAGAATTTGTCCTTATTGGTGCGCAATTAGGTGACCAAACCTCTCCTTGACAGAACTTCTAGACATTGTCAATATTGCAAATAATAATATGAATAACTTTGCCATCTCAATTATTTATTTAATAATATAACATATTACGCAGATGATACTGTGACAATAATTGAATCAATAATATGAGAGATATGATGCAGCAATTACTGTAGCAATAATTAAGTATAACTAAGTGACTTCTCACGTAAGCATCAATAATCAATACCGTGTGCTACTATGTAACCACGCCAGACATTCTTTATACTTTACTACCGGGTAGTTCAACAGTTTTAACGATAACACTTTCGCCGTTATTTTTATAAAAAGATAATTCTGTCATTTTCTAACTACGATAAAACTTCCGTTGTGGGGTGCACCAATGATTGTGCCGCCGTACAAATATTCTCTGTTAAAATGAATATTCCCCGACCAATCTAATATTATATAACCAATTGCTTACTTTACAAAATTTGTAAATATTACCCACAACTATAACATTATATCAAATCAACACCATAATATTCAAAAATATATTTCGAGAAAATTATTCTTTATTCATAAAAGTTGGGGTCTTACAACCTCCCCTTCTAATGAAATTTCATCCTCGAAATTAGGGTACGTACTTGGTATATCGAAGAGGTGAGGATATCTTGACTTCATCTTAGATTCTATCTCCCAGGTCATTTCTTCCATATCGTGGTTTCTCCACAAAACTTTAACTTGAGGTATAACCTTAGAGCGTAGAATATGATCTTTCTTATCTAAGATTTTAACAGGTAACTCTTCATACGTTAAATCATCCTCTATCTCGTCTGGTTCTAATTCAATAATGTGGTTCAGGTCTTTCACATATTTGCGTAACATAGATATGTGAAAAACGTTATGAACACGAGACATACTTAGCGGTAAGGCGAGTCTATAGGCCACAGTTCCTACTCGATCGAGGATTATAAATGGGACAATGAATCGAGGATTGAGCTTTCCTCTCTTTCCAAATCTCGTAACTCCTTTCCATGGAGCAACACGTAACAACACATGATCTCCAATAATTGAATTCCACGTCCTTTCGATGAAGATCAACATAACTCTTTTGTCGATCTTGTGAGGTTTTTATACGTTGTTAGATCATTTGAATCTTTTCCGTAGTCATACGTAGATTTGTTCCAACAACGTTGCTTCACCCACCTCATCCCAGCATACTGGAGAACGACACTTTCTTCCATACAACGCCTCAAATGGAGCCATGCCAATACTTGCTTGATAATTATTATTGTAGGAAAACTCCACCAATGGTAAGAACTTGTCCCAACTTTCCTTGAAGTCAAGGATACAGAGCCTTAATAAATCTTCAAGAGTTTGAATAGTCCTTTTCGACTGCCCGTCCGTTTGAGGATGATATGCCGAACAAAATCGTAAATCCGTGCCCATATCTTTTTGCAAACTAGCCCAAAATCTTGAAGTGAATCTTGGGTCTCGATCAGAAACTATGGATACTGGCATACTATGCAATCTTATAATCTCGTTTATGTACATACGAATAAGATGTTCAAGTGTATAAGTTTCTCGTATCGGTAAGAAATGAGCAAACTTGGTTAATCTATCAACAATGACCCAAATCGCATATATGCCTTGAGAAACCTTGGGAAGACCAGTAACGAAATCCATGGTAATGTGCTCCCACTTCCATTCTGGAATTTCAAGTGATTGCAATGGACCTTTTGGCACTTGATGATCTGCCTTTACTCGTTGACAAGTTAGACACCTTGAGATAAACCCCACTATCTCTTGGTTGAGTTGACTCATTATCGCGCTCCAATAACTGAGACCTATTCATAACATCTGAATACAAACATAGTTTGTGAGAAATTAGGTATTGACGTATCTCGGGTTTCAAACCTCTTAGAAACATCCGCGTCATTCTCTCCTCATTATCAACCAAGTGGGACGCAAACCGGGACAACTCGGCAAACTTAGCTTCGTACTTTGACACGGTCATATTATTTTGCTCCAGCTTGATAAATTCTACCTCCTTCATGTGATGAATATTTTCGGGAAAGTACTTGTCGTTGAACAGCTCTTGGAACTTCTCCCAAGACATCTTCAGTGCGGTAGGTTTAGTACGCTTTACAAATTCCCACCAATAATCTGCCTCTGCTGGCAACATGAAGGTGGCAAAGGGAACCTTTTGCTCCTCGGAGCATCCCAAGACATAAAATATCTTGGTGATTTTCTTTATCCATGTCTCTGCCTTAAGTGGTTTTGGCTCTCCAAAAAACTCCGGTGGTCCCAGCTCCTTGAACTATTTAGCGGTGACCGTCCAAGAGTTGTCAGTGTTTCCACCTGCATTTTAAACAGGAGCCGCTCTCGCCTGATGTTGCATGAATTGCATAAAGCCTCTGAACATCTCATCATTCACCATTTCATCGGTGTTATTATTTACCTGAGGATTATTGTCTTCCTGTTGCACATTATCCTGGGTATTGATTGTTGGTGATTCAACGGTCTCATGTGCTTCATTGCTCATTGCTTATCTCAATATTTTCGGATGCCATTTTCAAATACTGCCACAAAACAAAGGTTAATTAACATATCACATATTATCCCTATACTCTGACCGACCAATTAAATACCAAATAAACTTAGGTACGTCATACTAGCGAAGGAATTCCACGTCTCTCCCCTCCTAGTTCTTGTCTCAAATCTCAGCCAGGGATCATATCCCTAAGCTTTGATACCAACTGTGATGCCCCCAAAATACGTATACATCACCCATCTTGAGTTGCCAAATACATGGTACAAAATTCAAATACAACTTAATTATACAACAGTAGTGTAAAATACGACAAAACATAATCTAAGAGTTTTTAATAAGAATATTGTCATCTAGAAAATATCCACACTCAATGGAGTCCTCATTACATTTATTGTCACATTATTTTATAGAATAGTGAGGACTACTAAAACAACCATCTGGACCGTCAATCCGTTCCCAGACTCGTCCTAGTTATATTCTCATTTCCCGAAGAGATCAGTGAAAAAAAGGGTGAGCTCAACTAGCCCAGTAAGAAATATTATGACTAAGATAACGCAGAATAAATTATCCTTAGCCTTCAACAGTATAACAACTGATAGAATATAATACACAACAAGTTTTAGATCAACAACTGTAGCGGAATAAGCAATCCATTAGAAGAGTCAAGTAGAGCATAAAATCCACTATCTTCTATGATTTAAAAAGTTTTTCATCAACTTGATCGCTGAGACTCAGCTTAATAAATAAAATTGAATCATCACTGCATCAATGGTCATGATTATACCGAATAATCCCTGGTCATAATCATACCAACAACTGTCCATCAATGAACTACAGGCCAATGAGGACTTTCACCGCATCATTCGTCACATTACGGTCATGATTATACCGAATAATCCCCGGTCATAGTTATACCAAGTCCATCTATGCACGTAAGCCAAAGATGACTTTCATCACAATATAAGCTTGAGGATGATGACAATGACATAATAATTCAATAAAACAAGTTCAAGATAAATTTTAAAGATTTATAATTTAATTTATCCAGAAATCAATAACGTCCAAATTGTCAACATGATACTACTTTGTGTAGTAAAATTCAAGAATGCTCAGAAGAATATTTCCATGAAAAGATACTGGATGAAGCGCAAATATCCAGGATATTCTACTAATTTTGTGGAATATAGAAGCCAAAACTTTAACCAACTGAGTATAATAGAATATATGAAACTGTAAATGGATTTTTGCCTACCATGCGGTAATCCATGTAGACATATCATTTCCACAATTTAATAAGGAATGAATACGAAGGATCATTCACCATGCATGCGGTAGTCCACATAGATAGGTTATTCCAACATAATAATAAAGAATGGAGTAATAGAAGAATTCACCATGCATGCGGTAGCCCGCGTAGACAGGTTATTCCAACAGAATAATAAAGAATGGAATAACAAAAGAATTCACCAGGCATGCGGTAGTCCACACAGACAGGTTATTCCAACAGAATAATAAAGAATGGAATAACATAAGAATTCACCAGGCATGCGATAGACCGCACAGACAGGTTATTCCAATAGAATACTAAAGAATTGAATAACTGAAGAATTCACTAGGCATGCGATAGACCGCACAGACAGGTTATTCCAACAGAATAATAAAGAATGGAATAACAACCCTTACGAGTATTGAAAGAAAATAACTCTCTTCATGAATACGAAAGAAATAATACCCATTACCTTAGAATAAACTGGATACTAGAATAGTGAGGTAGCAGACTTCTCTTCTTCTTTCTCTCTATAATTTCTCTCTACAATAATTGCTTTTGTGAGACTTAGTGAATTAATGAGAATGAAAGAAAAATGAGCTTCTATTTATAGGAAAATATATTTTTGATAATTACACGTTTTGGGGCTCGAAATATTACAGTATAATACCTTCCTCTTTTTCTTCATTTTTAATTTAGTCCTTCAAGTATTATCAAACTTGCACCACCTCCCCTAATAGTAAATAATGTGATTTAATAGTTCATTCATGTGACTTAATAGTATAATCATGTGAAAAAACTAATTACAGTATAATACCTTCATCTATACCTCCATTTTTAATTTAGTCATGCAAGTATTATCAATCTTGCACCAACTCCACTAATAGTAAATCATGTGAATCAATAGTACACACATTTGAACACATAGTTATAAGCATGTGAATTAATAGAAATTAATTGCTCATTTATTCGGTGAATTACCCGATTGGTTAATATAACCTCCAAACATTAATTATTATCGAAATAAATGTCGATTTCCACTAACACTAATAATTCCCACATAATGGAACTATCAATTTCATCTTTAATCAACACGAACTTATTCATCATTAATATTATAACTCACAATATTTAACAACCAATTCGTTCCGGTGAAAGAGGGACTTTCCGATAAGATTTTCTCCTTATTGCCGCCTGATTAGGTGACCAAACCTCTCCTTGACAGAACTTCTAGACATTGTTAATATTGCAAATAATAATATGAATAACTTTGTCGTCTCAATTATTGATTTAATAATATAAGATATTATGCAGATGATACTGTGACAATATTTGAATCTATAATATGAGAGATATGATGTAGCAATTACTGTAGCAATAATTGAGTATAACTAAGTGACTTCTCACGTAAGCATCAATAATCAATACCGTGTGTTACTGTAACACCCCCTTCCCAAATAGGAAAGGGAGGTCACGTGCAAAGCACAACAAACCTCAAAATTAGTAAACAGAGCACTAATAACTTCAAAATATTAATAATGATATCCATAAATGAAGTACTAAATATAATTCTCCAACTAGAATCAAAATAATCAAAACCAAAAATTTAATCAACCTAGATGGTCAAGGCAACACTCTCATCACACTAGCCCTTAATCACCCATGCAAACCTGCCGAAAGAAAAACACAGCATGAGCCAATTGCCCGAAAGACGGATCTGAGATATACAATCGATATCAAAAACAATTGAGACAAAATCTTTGAAACAAAGCCTCAAGTGTAAATCTGAACGCGAAAATATAATCTCCAAAGATCCGAATGGAATATATCTCGAATAAACAAAATTAATGAAACCAATAGAAGAATAAAGAAATAACGAACTGAAGTAATTAACTCAATGAATTGAGCTGAACAGAAACAAACAAAACTAATACAATGAAATAATAGGCTGAATCAAATGGTTGGGTGTTATCATACCGAGTGAGCTCAAAAATATACATTGCCACACAGGCAAGTCAAAACAATGTCACACAGACAAGTCAAAATAATGCCACACAGACAAGTCAAATGATGCCACACAAGAAACCAAAATAATGTCACACATATAAATCACACATTGGACTGCGAATCCAAATATATGCAAATCGAATAGGTGTGTTTGGCACAACATCACAAATCCGCAGAATAGAAAACTAGGATTAACCCATACATGTAAGACCCCAACTTTTATAAATAAAAAATTTTTTCTATAAATATCATTTTTGAATATTATGGAATGAATTTGATATAATGTTATAGTTGTGGGTAATATTTATAAATTTTTCAAAATCATGAGTTGTTATATAATATTAGATTGGTTAGGGAATATTACGTTTTAACAGGGAATATCCGTATAACGACACAATCATTGGTGGACCCCACAACGGAATTATTATCGGATTGAGAAAACAACAAAAATACTTTATGAAAATAATGGCGGAAGTTTCTGAGTTAATTTGTTGAAACACCCGTGTTAAAAAATGCGATGTCTGCCGTGGTTACACAATAGCACACGGTATTGATTATTGATGCTTATGTGAGAAGTCACTCAGTTTTGTTCAACTATTACTACAATAATTGCCGCATAATATCTCACGATAAATCAATAATTGAAACAACAAAGTTATTAATTTTATTATTTGCAATATTAACGATGTCTAGAAGTTCTGTCAAGGAGAGGTTTGGTCACCTAATTGCGCGCCAATAAGGAGAAATCCTTATTGGAAAGCCCCCTCTTTCTTGGGAATGACCTGGTCGATTAATATTGTGAATTATAATAAAGGTGATAAATGTTGTTAAAATTTTAAGGTGATTTTTATGAAGTTTTGTTTATTTTATGGACCCCCATTTACCCATTTTTCAAAATAATTGGTAGAAAATTATTTAAAGGTGGGGGCCACATGCGGGGCCCATATATGTTGAAAAACTAATTTTTGAAATGGGGGTGGGATGGAGTTACGTAAAGGGGATGGAATTTATATATATATGTATATGATGTGTGTATATATATAATGTGTGTGTGAGTGGAAAATGGTGGAAAAGTGATAGTATGAAAGTGATGGGTGTAAGATATGTGTGTGATAGTGAAAGGTGTATGGTGTGTGTGTGTGTGTAAGAGTTTAGTGAAAGTGATGTGTGGGTGGGAAAGTGAATATTGTGTGTGCATATATATAATTGGTATATATATATATATATGATGAAAGTGATTTGGGGGGGGGGGGATAAAAATCAAGTGGTATATATATAATATTGATATATATAAATTGTAAGCATGTGTTTATATATATATATATTATATTTTATTTTTTTGTTTTGTTTTTTATTGGATGGTTGATTGAATTTGAACATCTGTGCGTCTACAAAAATTATTTCGTCCATGAACAGTGCCTTTCCATTCTCCTATAAATAGAAGCTCATTCCTTCATTATTTCTTACGAATTCATTGAAACTCTAAAGAGAGAAATTATAGAGAAACTATAGAAAAGTATTCTGCTACTTCCCTACTCTTATATCCATTTTCTTTTAAGGTAAGGGGGTATTATTTCTTTTGTATTCATGAAGAGAACTTACATTATTCCATTATTTATTATTACATTAGAATAACTTTTGTATCTGTGAGCTACCTATACTTGGTGAAATTCTTACATTATTCCATTCTTTATTATTATGTTGGAATATCACATACATGCGTTTCTGTGGGACACAGTTCCATTCTTTATTATTACATTGGAGTATCACATGTACATACATTTTTTCTGCCGGACTGGTTCCGTCTTTTATTATTTTGTTGGAATATTACATGCATGCGTTTTTATCATGGGACTGAGTTCCGTTATTTATTATTCTGTTGGAATAACCTGCATGTGTAGTCTATCGCATGCCTGGTGATTTCTTTTGTTATTCCATTCTTTATTATTCTCAGTTGGTTAAAGTTTTGACTTCTATACTCCATGAAAGTAGTGGAATATCCTTGATATTTTCGCTTCATCCAGTATCTTTTCATGAAAATATTCGTCTGAGCATTCTTGAATTTTACTCCATAAAGAAGTATCATGTTGACAATTTGGACGTTATTGGTTCTTGGATAAACTAATTCTTGAACTTGTTTTATTGAATTCTTATATCATTGTCATCATCCTCATGTTTATATTATGTTGAAAGTCATCATGGTGGCATGTGTGCATAGATGGACTTGGTATGATTATGACCGAGGATTATTCGGTATAATCATGACCGTAATGTTACAAATGATGTGGTAAAAGTCTTCATTGGCCCGTAGTGCATTGATAGATAGTTGTTGGCATGATCATTACCATTGATGAATACACGAATATCCTTGGCCCGTAGTGCATTAAGAATTTGTGGTCGTAATACTAATGAATATCCTTGGCCGTAGTGCAGGGATGATGTGGATTATTTATTAAGCTGAGTCTCAGCGATAAAAGTGATGAAAAACCTTTTAAATCATAGAAGATAGTAGATTTTATTCTCTACTTGACTCTTCTAATGGATTGATTGTTCTGCTGCAGTTAAACTTGATATTTATTATATTTTATCAGTTTAATACTGTTGAACGCTAACGATAAATTATTCTGCATTATCTTAGTCATAATATTTCTTATTGGGCTAGTTGAGCTCACCCTTTTCCTTTCATTGTTCTCTTAAGGAAATGAGAACGTAGCAGGGACTAGTCGGGGAACAGAGTGATGATCCTAGATAGTGCATTAGTAGTCCTCACTATTCTATGAAATAGTGTAATAATAAATGTAATGAGGACCCCATTGAGTTTGTATATTGTCAAGATGACAATATTTGTATT
Source organism: Panax quinquefolius (assembly GCA_020205615.1). Taxonomy (NCBI): domain Eukaryota; kingdom Viridiplantae; phylum Streptophyta; class Magnoliopsida; order Apiales; family Araliaceae; genus Panax; species Panax quinquefolius. Next base: position 41,272,973 of record CM035166.1, read on the forward strand.
AAAACTCACAACATATGTTTAGTCGTATTTTACACGAATGTTGTATAATTAAGTTTGTATTTGAATTCTGTACCATGTATTTGGCGACTCAAGATGGGTGATGTATACCTATTTTGGTGGCATCACAGTTGGTATCAAAGCTTAGGGATATGATCCCTGGCTAAGATGTGAGACTAGAACTAGGAGGGAGAGGCAGGAATTCCTTAGCTAGTATGACCTACCTAAGTTTATTTGGTATTTAATTGGTTGGTCGAGTATAGGGATAATATGTGATATGATAACTAATCCTTGTTTTGTGGCGATATCTAAAAATGACATCCAAGAATGTTGAGAATAGCAATGGAGCACAGAGACCATTGAGTCTCCACATATTAATAATCGAGATATAATGTGCATCGGAAGGTGACAATCTCTCATGCAAACAACAACACCGACCAAATGATGAATGATGGAATGTTCGAGGCTTTATGCAATTCATGCACATCGAGCAAGAGCGGCTTCTGTCCAAAATGTAGGTGGAAACACTTTGAAACTCTCGGACGATCACCGCTAAATAGTTCAAGGAGCTGGGACCACGGAGTTTATTGGAGAGCCAAAACCACTTAAAGGCGGAAGCATGGATAAAGCGAGATCACCAAGATATTTGATGTCTTGGGATGCTCAGAGGAGCAAAAGGTTCCTTTGCCACCTTTATGTTGCGAGGAGAGGTAGATTCTTGGTGGGAATCGGTAAAAGCGTACTCAACCTGCCTTGCCTTGAAAGATGTCTTGGGAGAAGTTCCAAGAACTATTCAACGACAAGTACTTTCCCAAAAGTATTTGTCACATAAAAGAGGTAGAGTTCATCAAGTTGGAGCAGAATAATATGATCGTGTCACCGTACGAAGCTAAGTTTGTTGAGTTGTCCCTGTTTGCGTCTCACTTGGTCGATAATGAGGAAAGAATGACGCGAATGTTTTTAAGAGGTTTGAAATCGGAGATACGTCAATATCTTATTTTTCTTAAACTATGTTTGTATTAGGATGTTGTAAATAGGGCTCGATTATTGGAGCGCGATAACGAGTCAACCTGACCAAGAAAAGCGGTAGCGAGAATGAAAATACTAGTGATAACGGTCATCGAAGCGGTGACAACAAACGTGGAGGGAATCAACATGCCAGAAATGGTAACCACTTTGGTGGTAATCATGTCCAAGACAATAAGAATGGGCATTTCAAGAAGAGGAGATTCAACAATCATGGAAAGACGTCAACATCAGCACCCGTGGTTAAGGAAGGAGAACGACCACCTATCATATGCTTCAAATGCGGAGGGAGGGACATATCGGTCAAAGCTAGCGCGATGCCATCAAAGCGTGTTATAATTATGGAAGAGAAGGTCACCTAGCCGGATTTTGTCGTGCAATCAGAAGACAAGTCCGGTTGGAGCGGTGACAAAATCTACCGTCCCGAACAATTCAAAACCCGATGTAGTTAAAGGAAGAGCGTTTGTTGTGACCTCCCGAGAAAGCAAGGAACCCGACGAGATCATCACGGGTAAGCTTATCATAAACTCTAGCGATGTCATACCTTATTTGATCTGGGTTCTACCCATTCTTTTATTTCTCTACTTGCGCTCAAAGATTAAATTTGACTCAGGAGAAATTAGACTTTGAGTTATCTGTGGAAACTCAGTTGGGAGAAACCTTCATTACATCCACTGTTTATAAGTCTTGTTTGGTTCAAATCGGTACCCTCACACTACCTGTCGATCTTATTTCATTAAAAATACTTGCATTTGATGTGATTTTAGGGATTGATTGGTTAACAACTCATCATACAAAAATTGATTATTTTCGTAAGGTTGTTAGCTTTCATATTCCTAACCAACCTATTATGCGAATTCAAGAAACTAAACCATTAAAATAAATCACTGTCATTTCAAGCCATAAAGCTATTCGTTTATTGAAAAATGGATGTCAAGCTTTCTTAGCTCATATCACGGATCTATACAAAAATACGTCAGTTTTGAATGTTATTTCTGTTGTTAATAAATTTCCTGACGTATTCCTCGAAGAACTTCCTGGTTTACCCCCAGAGCGTGAAATTAAATTTTGTATCGACCTTGAACCCAGTACAAAACCCATTTCCAAAGCCCCATATCGAATGGCTCTATTGAACTTGAGGAGTTAAAGACCCAATTGCGAGGAATTGTTAGATATTGGCTTTATTAATCCTAGTACTTCTCCTTGGGGTGCTCTGTTACATTAAGTGAAGAAGAAAGATGGGAGTATGCGACTTTGTATTGATTATCGGGAGTTGAATCATGTCACCATCAAAAATAGGTACCCATTGCCACGTATTGATGACTGTTTGACCCGGTTTGCAAGGCGCCAAATTCTTTTCAAAGATCGATCTTAGATTACGGATATCATCGGTGAAGGTTAAAAGCGAGGATATTCAAAAGCGCCTTTAGAACTCGGTATGGACACTATGAATTTTTAGTCATGTCTTTTGGATTGAATTAATGCTCCTACTTTGCCTTCATGGATATGATGAACCGAGTATTCAAGGAATATTTGGATCACTTTGTGGTCGTCTTTATTGATGACATCCTCATATATTCCAAAAGTAAGAGATCATGAAAGCAACACTTGAGGTGATACTCAAAAGCTTCGTGAAAATAAGCTTTATGCCAAGTTGAAGAAATGCGAGTTACGACTTGAGGAAGTAGCATTCCTTGGGCACGTAGTATCAAGTCATGGAATATCTGTTGACCAATGAAAGATTGAAGCTATTCAAAGTAGGGAGCAACCTAAATCGATGATAGAAATCGTAGCTTTCTTTCGTTTAGGCTGGTTATTATCGAGAGATTAGTGGGAAGGATTTTCTCGAATCGCTACTCCATTAACTCGGTGACTCGGAAAGATATAAAATTTGGTTGGAACGAAGGAATGTGAGAAGAGTTTTCAAGAACTTCGAGAGGAGACTCATTTATTTTGTTTTGACAATACCATCGGCTCGGAGGGATTTGTCATCTATAGTGATGTTTTGGGCAAAGGGTTAGGATGTGTTCTCATGCAACATGGGAAAGTCATAGCCTATGCCTCAAGATAACTCAAAGAATATGAGAGGAATTATCCCACTCATGATCTAGAGTTGGCAGCTGTTTTCTTCGCACTTAAAATTTGGAGGCATTACTTGTATGGAGAGAAAGTGGAGATCTTTACAGATCATAAAAGCCTTAAATATTTCTTCACTCAAAAGGAACTCAACATGCAACAACGACGTTGGCTTGAACTATTGAAAGATTATGATCATACCATCCAATACCATCCTGGAAAAAGCGAGCGTGGTAGGCGATGCATTGAGTAGAAGATTATATCTGAAATCTGAGCGCGATATTGTCAACGCAAAGGCCCATTTGTGTGACTTGCAAAGGATGGAGATAGAGTTAAAGACTCGAGGACCCATGTGATGATGGTGAATATCTGAGTAGAACCAGACTTTAATCGATAAAGTTAAAAGTTTGCTCAAAGCTACGGACACAGGCGATCGTATAAGGAAGAAAGTCTGAGAAGGTGCTATATCTGGAAGAAAGAATCGATGAAAAGGAATACTTGAGTCAACTCCGGACTTTGTGTTCCTAACGACCACGATTTAAAGTATAAAATCATTATGGAGGCGCACAACACAATGTTTGCAATCCATCCTGGGAGTACCAAAATGTATCATGATCTTCGACATACATTTTGGCGGGGCAATATGAAGAGAGAGATAGCAATATTTATCTCAAGGTGTCTAACGTGTCAATGAGTCAAGGCAGAGCATCAAGTACCAAAAGGTCCATTGTAACCACTTGAAATTCCAGAATGGAAATGGAGCACATTATCATGGATTTCGTTACTGGTCTTCCCAAGGTTTCTCAAGGCATAGATGCAATTTTGGTCATTGTTGATAGATTGACCAAGTCTGCTCATTTCTTACCAATACGAGAAACTTATACACTTGAACGTCTTGCTCGTATGTACATAAATGAGGTTGTAAGATTGCATGGTATGCCAATATCCATAGTTTTTGATCGAGACCCAAGATTCACTTCACGATTTTGGGTTAGTTTGTAAAAAGCTATGGGCACGGACTTACGATTTAGCTCGGCATATCATCCTCACACGGACGGGCAGTCAGAGAGGACTATTCAAACTCTTGAAGATATATTAAGACTTTGTGTCCTTGACTTCAAGGGAAGTTGGGACAAGTTCTTACCATTGGTGGAGTTTTCCTACAACAACAGTTATCAAGCAAGTATTGGCATGGCTCCATTTAAGGCGTTGTATGGAAGAAAGTGTCGTTCTCCAGTATGTTGGGATGAGGTGGGTGAAGCAACGTTGTTGGGGACGGAGTTGAGTGCGTGACTATGGAAAAGATTCAAACGATCCGACAACGTATAAAAAAACCTCACAAGATCGACAAAAAGAGTTATCTTGATCTTCATCGAAAGGGCGTGGAATTCGATATAGGAGATCATGTGTTGTTACGTGTTGCTCCATGGAAAGGAGTTACGAGATTTGGAAAGAGAGAAAAGCTCGATCCTCGATTCATCGACTCATTTTAATCCTCGATCGAGTAGGAAGCTGTGGCCTATAGACTAAACTTTGCTTGCCAGTATGTCTCGTGTTCATAACATTTTTCACATATCTATGTCACGTAAATATGTGAAAGACCCGCACCACATTATTGAGTTAGAACCGGACGAAATAGCGAATGATTTAACGTATAAAGAGGTTCATGTTCAAATCTTGGATAAGAAGGAACATATTCTACGCTCGAGGTTATACCTCGAGTTAAAGTTTTGTGGAGAAACCACGATGTTGAGGAATGACACAGGAGTTAGAATCGAAATGAAATCAAGGTATCCTTACCTCTTCGCCATACCAGGTACGTACCCTAATTTTGAGGGCTAAATTTCATAAGAAGGGGAAGTTGTAAGACCCCAACTTTTATAAATAAAGATGAATTTTCTATAAATATCATTTTTTGAATATTATGGAATGAATTTGATATAATGTTATAGTTGTGGGTAATATTTATAAATTTTGCAAAAATCTGTGAAGTTGTTATATAATATTCGATTGGTTGGGGAATATTAGTTTTAACGAGGGAATATTAAATACAACGCACAATCATTGGTGGACCCCACAACGGAATTATTATCGGATTGAGAAAATGACAAAAATACTTTATGAAAATAACGGCGGAAGTTTTACGGTTAAGCTGTTGAAACACCTTGGGGTGTTAAAAAATCTGATGTCTGGCGTAGTTACACGCGATAGCACACGGTATTGATTATTGATGCTTACGTGAGAAGTCACTTAGTTTTGTTCAATTATTGCTCTGATAATTGTTGCATAATATCTCACGTTATTTGATTCAATTATTGTCGATATTTTATATATTATTAAATCAATAATTGAGACGACAAAGTTATTAATATTATTATTTGCAATATTAACGATGTCTAGAAGTTACATCGAGGAGAGGTTTGGTCACCTAATTGCACGATAGGGAGAAATCCTTATTGGAAAGCCCCTCTTTCACAGGAGCGACACAGTCGATTAATATTGTGAATTATAATAAAGGTGATAAATGTTGTTAAAATTTTAAGGTGATTTTTATGAAGTTTTGTTTATTTTATGGACCCCCATTTACCCATTTTTCAAAATAATCGATAGAAAATTATTTAAAGGTGGGGCCCACATGTGGGGGCCACATGCGGGGCCCATATATGTTGAAAAATTGATTTTTTAAATGGGGGTAGGAGGGAGTTACGTAAAGGGGATGGAATTTATATATATATATATATATATATATAATGTGTGTATATATATAATGTGTGTGTGAGTGGAAATGGTGGAAAAATGATAGTATGAAAGTAATGGGTGTAAGATATGTGTGTGTGTGATGGTGAAAGGTGTATAGTGTGTGTGTGTGTGTAAGAGTGTAGTGAAAGTGATGTGTGGGTGGGAAAGTGAATATTGTGTGTGAATATATATAATTTGTATATATATATATATATATATATATATATATGTGAAAGTGATTTTGGGGGGGGGGGTGGGGTGGGGGATTGATGTTGGTTATGGGGGATAAAAATCAAGTGGTATATATATATAATATTGTTATATATAAATTGTAAGCATGTGTTTATATATATATATATATATATATATATATATATTTTTTTGTTTTTTTTATTGGATGGTTGATTGAATTTGAACATCCGTAGGTTATATCTTTCAAAAAATTATTTAGATCCATGAGCAGTACTTTTCCATTCTCCTATAAATAGAAGCTCATTCCTTCATTATTTCTTACGAATTCACTGAAACTCTAGAGAGAGAAATTATAGAGAAACTATAGAAAAGTATTTTGCTACTTCCCTACTCTTATATCCAGTTTCTTTTACGGTAAAGGGTATTATTTCTTTTATATTCATGAAGAGAACTTCTGTTATTCCATTATTTATTATTCTGTTGGAATAACCTGTATACGCGGGCTACCATATACTTGGTGAAATTCTTCTATTATTCCATTCTTTATTATTATGTTGGAATATCACATGCATGCGTTTCTGTGGGACTGAATTTCCATTCTTTATTATTACATTGGAGTATCACATGCTATGCATTTCTACGCCTGGGACTGGTTCCGTCTTTATTATTACATTTGGAATATCACATGCATGCGTTTTATGGGACTGGTTCCGTTATTATTATTATTATTACATTGGAATAACTTTTATGTGTAGTCTATCGCATGCACGGTGATTTCTTTTGTTATTCCATTCTTTATTATTCTCAGTTGGTTAAATTTTTGACTTCTATACTCCATGAAAGTAGTGGAATATCTTTGATATTTGCGTTTCATCCAGTATCTTTTCATGGAAATATTTGTCTGAGCATTCTTGAATTTTACTCCATAAAGAAGTATCATGTTGACAATTTGGACGTTATTGGTTCTTGGATAAACTAATTCTTGAACTTGTTTTATTGAATTCTTATATCATTGTCATCATCCTCATGTTTATATTATGTTGAAAGTCATCCGTGGCCTGTAGTGCATAGATGGACTTGGTATGATTATGACCAGGGATTATTCGGTATAATCATGACCGTAATGTTACAAATGATGTGGTAAAAGTCTTCATTGGCCCGTAGTGCATTGATGGACAGTTGTTGGCATGATCATGACCATTGATGAATACACGAATATCCTTGGCCCGTAGTGCATGGATAATTTGTGGTCGTGATACTAATGAATATCCTTAGTCGTAGTGCAGGGATGATGTGGATTATTTATTAAGCTAAGTCTCAATGATAAAAGTGATGAAAAACCTTTTAAATCATAGAAGATGGTAGATTTTATTCTCTACTTGACTCTTCTAATGGATTGATTGTTCCGCTGCAGTTAAACTTAATATTTATTATATTTTATCAGTTTAATACTGTTGAAAGCTAACGATAAATTATTCTGCATTATCTTAGTCATAATATTTCTTATTGGGCTAGTTGAGCTCACCCTTTTGCTTTCATTGTCCTCCTAAGGAAATGAGAACGTAGCAGGGACTAGTCGAGGAACAGAGTGATGATCCTAGATAGTGCATTAGTAGTCCTCACTATTCTGTGAAATAGTGTAATAATAAATGTAATGAGGACCCCATTGAGTTTGTATATTGTCTAGATGACAATATTTGTATTAAAACTCACAAGATATATGTTTAGTAAGTATTTTACACGGTATTGTATAATTAAGTTTGTATTTGAATTATGTACCATGTATTTGGCGACTCAAGATGGCTGATGTATACCTATTTTGGGGGAGTCACAATATGCATCCCAAAACAAAACACCAAATGGCCCACTTCCTCCAGAGCCCAAACAGAGATGCCGTGGACTAATCATACCACCACAGAAAGTGTCATGTCTCTCGTGCCAAGACGACATGCTAGTTATAGCTCGGGTATACCTTACAGTATATTCTAACAAAAATATCATGTCACAACACATGTGACATAATACCAACAAAAGGGTTCTATATGTACATGTTGAACCAAATCAAATTATAGTCACAAGGTCTCAAAAAGAAAGTAGAAACATGTATCGCTCTACAATTATCAAAAATAAATACTGAACATGATATCCTAATTCAAAGAGTACAAATATGAGTCATATGTATTAACTCCAAAATAAAACTAATATACTTATTTCACAGGAAACAATTATATTAAATTATAATAGAATTCGAAATAAGGAAACAAAACGAACAAATCAAATTTAACAAGAGTATCGCTGAAAGAGTACGAAATCCGTACCTGAATTGAGCAACGTAATACCCAAAATTTATATTCCAAATATAATTCGTTAAGTTTCTTCCGTAAGAGCTAATTACACAAATTAACATAAATAAATTAATAACAATATATTAAATTCATAATTAATAATTTCCATTTTCCCATGATTTGTTATTACTATTATTATTAATATTACTATTATAAAATAATATGAGCTTCATGTTTGTTATATACAAAATACAACAAGATTCATACTAACCACATTCCAAAAATAGTATATATAATATAATATAGATTCATTCTTTATTAATTCTATTGAACCTCCACGATGCTAAGTTTATTAACTTACTAATTTCTAACTTTCTAACCACCATATTATAAAATGTATGTAACAAGAATTTGATGGAAGACTATATTATAATTAATTAATCCATTGAAATGTGGACCAAAATGACCATGTTCTCCTTTACGAAATTATAATTCAAAAGTCATCATTTTTTTATATTTTTTTATTATTTTTTTAAAGCAGCAAGCCTGACTTGGCACTTCTAAAATCAGCTTTCTATTATCAACATACATGAACAAACTAAGATTCAACTTTGTCGAATTAACGACACCATACCTTATATATACACACATATTGTTTACGAACCAAACCCATACTAACAAATTAATTTTTTATTTAATATATAAATTATCAAATATTCTAAGTTACATATCATTGAATTAAACAAGCGATCTAGTCAATTCTCCAAAACAAATTGTAATCATATTAATGAAATTAATTATTTTATATTCAAATATAAAACCAATAATTACCTTTTGGAGATACAATTATGTTGAATATAGTCTCACAATCCCGTTCCCAAATTTTCTTTTATCCCAAAGTCTTTCTTCCGCCTCCTCTTCGTTTCTCGCTTCAGTAGAATCCCTCTTTAGTCGATTATGTCAGTATATGTATTAGGAAGGAATTTAACCTAATATATTACTCCTATTCCAATTTGGTTTTTAAACCCATCACCTTAATTTGGGCTCAAATAGTTTAACAAGCCCAAACTATTACTTAAAAATTAGTTTGTCCCAATTAGTTTAAATACCCAAATTAATGTAACCACATACTTATTATAGTCAACATAAATAACTACAATTTGACCAAAACCGCCAAACATAAGAAAAGTCCAATTTTACTAAGTTAATTTATGCATCCCTTATTAAATAACAAGTTTGACTCAAATAAAAGACAAAGTCCAAACAATATGTTTTAAGAATAGTATTATTAATTTTTTTTCGGGTATTACATTACCATCTCTGTAACACCCCCTTCCCGAAAAGGAAAAGGAGGTCACGTGCAAAGCACAACAAACCTCAAAATTGGTAAACAGAGCACTAATAACTTCAAAAAAATTAATAATGATATCCATCGATGAAGTACTAAATATAATTCTCCAACTAGAATCAAAATAATCAAAACCAAAAATTTAATCAACCTAGATGGTCAAGGCAACACTCTCATCACACTAGCCCTTAATCACTCATGCAAACCTGCCGGAAGAAAAACACAGCATGAGCCAATTACCCAGTACGGATACAGATATACAACTAATATACGAAAACAATTGAGACAAAAATACTGAACAAAGCCTCAAGTGTAAATACGGACGAAAATATAATCTCCAAAGATCTGAATGGAATATATCTGAATAAACAAAATTGACGAAACTAATAGAAGAATAAAGAAATAACGAACTGAAGTAACTAACTCAATGAATTGAGCTGAACAGAAACAAACAAAACTAATACAATAAAATAATAGGCTGAATCAAATGGTTGGGTATTATTTCATACCGAGTGAGCTCATAAATATACATTGCCACACAGGCAAGTCAAAAAAATGTCTCACAGACAACTCAAAATAATGCCACACAGGCAAGTCAAATGATGCCATACAGGCAAACAAAATAATGTCACACAGGTAAATCACACATTGAACCGTGAATCCAAATATATGCAAATCGGATAGGTGTGTTTGGCACAACATCACAAATCCACAGAACAGAAAACTAGGGTTAACCCATACACCTCCCAAAACAAAACACCAAATGGCCCACTTCCTCCAGAGCCCAAACAGAGACGCCGTGGACTAATCATACCGCCACAGAAAGTGTCATGTCTCTCGTGCCAAGATGACATGCATGTGGTACCCCCACAGGTGGTTATAGCTCGGGTATACCTTACAGTATATTCTAACAAAAATATCATGTCACAACACATGTGACATAATACCAACAAAAGGGTTCTATATGTACATGTTGAACCAAATCAAATTATAGTCACAAGGTCTCAAAAAGAAGGTAGCAACATGTACCGCTCTACAATTATCAAAAATAAATACTGAACATGATATCCTAATTCAAAGAATACAAATATGAGTCATATGTATTAACTCCAAAATAAAACTAATATATTTATTTCACAGGAAACAATTATGTGAAATCATAACAGAATTCGAAATAAGGAAACAAAACGAATAAATAATATTTAACAAGAGTATCGCTAAAAGAGTACGAAATCTGTACCTGAATTGAGCAACGTAATACCCAAAATTTATATTCCAAATATAATTCATTAAGTTTCTTCCGTCCGAGCTAATTACACAAATTAACATAAATAAATTAATAACAGTATATTAAATTCATAATTAATAATTTCCATTTTTCATGATTTGTTAGTACTATTATTATTAATAATTTTACTATTATAAAATAATATGAGCTTCATGTTCGTTATATACAAAGTAAAACAAGATTCATACTAACTTCTGTTCAAAAAATAGTATATATAATATAATATAGATTCATTCTTTATTAATTCGGTTGAACCTCCTGATGCTAAGTTTATTAACTTACTGATTTCTAACTTTCTAACCACCATATTATAAAATGTATGTAACAAGAATTTGATGGAAGACTATATTATAATTAATTATTCCATTGAAATATGCACCAGAATGACCATGTTCTCCTTTACGAAATTACAATTCAAAAGTCATCATTTTTTATATTTTTTATTATTTTTTTAAAGCGTGAAGCTTTGACTTGGCACTTCTAAAATCATTTCTATTATCAACATACATGAACAAACTAAGATTCAACTTTGTCGAATTAACGACACCATACCTTATATATACACACATATTGTTTACGAACCAAACCCATACTAACAAATTAATTTCTTATTTAATATATAAATTATCAAATATTCTAAGTTACATATCATTGAATTAAACAAGCGATCTAGTCGATTCTCCAAAACAAATTGTAATCATATTAATGAAATTAATTATTTTATATTCAAATATAAAACCAATAATTACCTTTTGGAGATACAATTATGTTGAATATAGTCTCACAATCCTGTTCCCAAATTTTCTTTTATCCCAAAGTCTTTCTTCCGCCTCCTCTTTGTTTCTCGCTTCGGTAGAATCCCTCTTTAGTCGATTATGTCAGTATATGTATTAGGAAGGAATTTATCCTAATATATTACTCCTATTCCAATTTGGTTTTTAAACCCATCACCTTAATTTGGGCTCAAATAGTTTAACAAGCCCAAACTATTACTTGAAAATTAGTTTGTCTCAATTAGTTTAAATACCCAAATTAATGTAACCACATACTTATTATAGTCAACATAAATAACTACAATTTGACCAAAATCGCCAAACATAATAAAAGTCCAATTTTACTAAGTTAATTTATCCATCCCTTATTAAATAACAAGTTTGACTCAGATAAAAGACAAAGTCCAAATAATATGTTTTAAGAATATTATTATTAATTTTTCTTTCGGGTATTACATTACCTCCCCCTTAAAAAGGATTTCGTCCCCGGAATCAAAAGAATGAATGTAGCTACTTATCAAAAAGATGTGGATACTCCGTTCGAATAGACTCCTCTATCTCCCAAGTAGCTTCTCGCTCCGAATGATTTTACCACAAGACTTTAACAAAAGGAATTATCTTCTTCAATTTTAATTTAATCAGTTATTTAATTATCTACTAAATGAATTTAATTTTCTAAACAAAACAAGGAAGAAAAGAGGGAAACAAAATCATTTACCTTTTCTAATTTAAATACAATTGTATAAGATAAAATCAATTAATATTTAATTATTAAAAAAAGGGTTATTACAGCTACTATGCAACCACGCGTATTGCTGTACTTTTACTACCGGGTAGTTCAACAGTTTTAACGGTAACACTTTCGCCGTTATTTTTATAAAAAGATAATTTTGTCGTTTTTTAACTACGACAATACTTCCGTAATAGGGTCCACTTAATGATTGTCTTGCCGTCGTCATTTAATATTCCTGTTAAAACGCGAATATTCCCCGACCAATCGAATATTATATAACCACTTGTTTACTCTGTAAAATTTATAAATATTATCCACAACTATAACATTATATCAAATCTATACCATAATATTTAAAAATATATTTCGAGAAAATTATTCTTTATTCATAAAAGTTGGGGTCTTACAGCCCACATGTTTTCAAAAAATAAAAGCGGGTCCCACCCATAATTTTAATAAAAACATTTAATTTTTGAAACTTCAATAATTCATAATAAATAGCCATTTTATCAGAAAAATACGAATTTTATGTTCATTCCATAGGAAATTAAATTCTCTTCAACTTTGTAGCTTTAAGTTTTTCCAAATTCCAAACAGAAAATGACCGAAATCCACATACGGATGATTTTCTACACCTCTATTCCGACAAAATACTGATTTATTCCTTCATTTTTATCCACATAAAATAAATATATCCATCATTTATATCCATATAAAATAAATATTTCCTTATCATATAAATCAATAATTGATTATTCATAAATAATATTACAGAATCACAATTATGACAACCATGCCGTTCCCAAGAAAGAGGGGGCTTTCCGATAAGGATTTCTCCTTACTGGCGCGTAATTAGGTGACCAAACCTCTCCTTAACAGAACTTTCTAGACATTGCCAATAATGCTATCTAATAATATTATTCAAATAATATGAATTATTGATCTGATAATGGGAAATACTATGCAGTGACAATTATTGAAACAACAATAATATAAAATATCAACGCAGCAATTATTGAACCAATAAAATAAAATATTGAACAGTAATTACTGTAACAATTATTGAGTAGTGCATTCTTACGTAAGAATCAATAATTTCAAAAACATTGTGCAATACCGTGTGCTACTGTGCAACCACGCGTATTATTGTATTTTAACCACCAGGTATTCTAACAGTGTTAACGGTAACAACTACACCATTATTTATAAAAACTCAAACTTGTCATTTTCTTCATCCGACCTTTTTTGTTATGGGGCCCACAAGTGGCTGCGCCGTCGTACGAATATTCCCCGACAGAAAGAATATTTCACCACCAAACGAATATTCCCCGACACAATGAATATTTTATAACCACTTGCTTATTTTGCAAAATTTGCACATTTCACCCATAACCAAAGCATTATATCAAATTAACACCTTATTATTCACAATAATAAATAGAGGAAATTCGATTTTATTTATAATAAGTTGGGGTCTTACATGCATTATTTGAAGTTGTGCATTTAAGAGTCGAAATACATATAATTAAATAAAATAAGACTTGATAGTAATTCCATATCTTATATTTAATTGGGACATTGTATGGTGGAAGGATTGAATTGTACGGTAACTATTTACTCAAAGGTTCTTTTATGATTAATGTTGAAATCTATATTATACGGAAAGTCGTTGATCGCTAGGAGGCTTATCCTATTGTAGAATAAATATTATTTATTTAAATAAATTAATAATTTAATTTATTTATTTAAATAAGATTAGAATTATTCTAATTGATTTATTCACAACCTAGGTTTAACATGGAGAACCTAAAGGATCACACCATAAAAGGAAGAATAATTATTTAAGAAGTTAATGGCATAATCGTAATAATAAGTTAAGTATATTTAATTTAATTTATGGTAATAGAATAAATTAAATAGCTTAATATTTATTATATAATATTTTGGAAATATTAAATATAAATTAATAAGAGGAGTCTTATTATTATTATTACTATTATTTTATTTAATTCTAAAGGAGTTTGGGAATTAATAAATAAAAAGTACTCTCATATATTCCTAATAAGATTAGGAGGTTAAATTAATTAAAAGAGTTTAATTAATTATCCTTAATAAGATTAGGGAGCTTAATTAATCAAAAAAGAATTTAATTAAATAAATAATACCCTATTTTCTAATTAGATTAGAAGTGTTAACTATATCTTTATAAGAGGAGTCTTATATCAGATATCAATATACGTGATTCCAATTGTTGGAGAGTACACCTTTTTCTATAGAAATAGAAAACTAGGGTTTAGCCAACCACCCTTCTTCTTGAATATTTTATCTTCCTTGGTGGATCACCTCTAGAGGCCAAACACTTGAGTGGCTAACGTTGATCAAAGGAAGGAACTCATCCCAGTGGATTCAAGTTGAACACGAAAAAGATTTGGAGGTGAACTTGTACCTGAGGAAGCTCGAATCTTCAAGGGTATGATTCTCATTCTTTATCTGTTCATTTAATTAATAATTGTGCATAAAAGATGATCCGAGTATATGGTTTGTAAAAATTTTAAACTCTGATTTTTCCACGTTTTCGCTTATTTTGTGCAATTCGATTGCATTCATGAATATTACAAACCTAACAGTGGTATCAAAGCCAAACCTTTATGCGAATTATTAATTGTTTTAATTTTATATGTATATTGATATGTGTTTAGAACAATTTAACTAGGCATAATTTGTTGTATAAAATTAAAAAAAAACATTTGCAAAGCCTATTTTTAAAACCGTGGATCATTTTTTTTATTTTATAATAGTTAAACGATGATCTTCAGTTTATATTATATATATATATATATTAGTGAGATCAAGAGCATTCTTCTTAAATAGCATTCCTCCTTAAATAGCATTCTTTTATTAAAACTAAATGCGTTTTGGAGGGAATGGCGGTGGCATTTTGTAAATACAATGCCATCGCCGTATTTACAAAAATGCTACTGCGTCCTCCAAAACGACGTAGTTTTAATAAAAGAATGTTATTTAAGGAGGAATAATATTTAAGGAGAATGCTCTTGATCTGATCATATATATATATATATATATATATATATATATATATATATATATATATATATATATATATATATATATATATATATATATACTAACTCTAAAGCGAACCTTAAAGAACACTGTCGTCTTTGGTATACATGGCGACAGTTTTGATCCGTCGCCATAGCCATATAGTCTTTGGCGGCGAATTGAACTGTCGCCATGTAGACACCAAAGACAACAAATCTTTTGGTTAAGCTTTTTAAGGTTCGCTTTAGAGCCTCTCCAGATATATATATATATATATATATATATATATATATATATATGAGAATTCATCCATGACAACGGTTGTCATGGATCTTTGTACAACAACCTCTTTTGATTAGTTGATCGACTTATTGGAAGGTTTGAGATTGAGATATATTTAATACCAATAGTGACAAGCTCTACTTTGTTTCTATTTAAATAAGAGGGCCCATATTTCAACATATTGTCGATAGTTAAACAAAATAAATATTTAATATTAAAATATTACAATAGTGCGACTTGTGCTAAACACACCTTTTTTACGCATTTATCCATTATATATCATGACTCAGCAAATTAAAATAGAATAAAAAAATAAAAAAAATATTAAAATATTCCGGGCTAAAGTATAACTTGTACCAGCTTACCCTTTTTTTTACACATTGATGCTTTATATGGCATGTCTATTATTAATTTTATTATTAAGCAATTCTTATAAGAACGTAATAACCAAGATGTAATATATTATTAACGAAGATGTAATATATTATAAAATTGCTTAATAATAAAATTAATAATAATAATAATGCAAGATAAAATAAATATAAAAATAATATTCATCTTTAATAAAATATAAAGTGATCATTATATTACATCTTGCATTATTAATTTATTAATATAAAAATAAATATTATTATTAATATAATAATATTAATATAAAATAAATATTATTATTAATATAAAAAAATATCGAGTCTTTAATAAAATATAAAGTGATCATTATATTTTGACTTACAATTAATTATAAGTGAAATATCGGTTTTATAATGATCACTTTATATTTTATTAAAGACTGATATTTATTAAAGCTGAAAACCAATCTCCTAATATTAAATGTACATATTTGCGTCTCTTATAAATAGCAATGCAAAGATACGTAGTGTAATTTGTGTTATTTATTTTATTAAAGACGATATTTATAATATTTATTTTTATATTAATAATATTAATAATGCAAGATGTAATATAATGATCACTTTATATTTTATTAAAAAGCTGAATATTATTTTTATATTTATTTTTATCTTGCATTATTATTATTATTAATTTTATTATTAAGCAATTCTTATAATATATTACATCTTGGTTATTACTCCTCCGTCCCAAATTAATTGCTTAGTTTGGATTTTTTAAAGTCAAATTGACCGTTTTTAAAACTAATTTTTTACTATTTTTGCTAAAATATAGGTGAAGAGATTATAACCAAAAGAAAGTATATACAATTTATTACTAACCCCAATTTTTATAATTTTAGAAATATATTTATATATGCTTAATTATTAATTCTAAAAATAGTCAATTTGACTTATAAAAAGGTCAAAATTGAGAAATTAATTTGGGACGGAGGGAGTACATTCTTATAAGAATTGCTTAATAATAAAATTAATAATATACATGACATATAAAGCATCAATGTGTAAAAAAAGAAAAGAAAGGTAAGCCGGTACAAGTTGTACCGGCCATAATATTTTAATATTATTTTTATTTTTTTTTCTATTTTAATTTGCTGAGTCATGATATATAATGGAGAAATAAGTAAAAAAAAGAGGGTAAGACGGTACAAGCTGTACCGGTTGTAATATTGTAATATTAAATATTCATTTTGTTTAACTATACTGACAATATGTTGAAATGTGGGCCCCTCTTATTTAAATAGAAACCGGTAGAGCTTGTCATAGCTTGGTATTAAATATATCCCAATCTCAGCCTTCCAATAAGTTGATCAACGGTCTGAAGAGAGGTTGTTTATCCATGGCAACCCTATTGTCGTGGATGGATGGATTCTCTCTCTCTCTATATATATATATATATATATATATATATATGTGTGTGTGTGTGTGTGTGTGTGTATAATTGTTAACAGGATATATATATATATATATAAGTAATAGAAAACAGATGTTTTCATTTGTTTTTGAAAAACGCGATATTTGATTTCGCTGATTTGCTAATTCGCTGATTCCTGCTACTTCGCATGATTAAAACTGTGGGTCACGTGAATATTAATATAAATATAATACTCCCTCCATCCTATAGTTATAGGCTGATTTTATTTTGCACGTAGTTTAAGAAAATCAGTTTAGTGGCAATTTTTAACATAAATTTTCCACATATACCCCTTAATATGGAATTAATGAATAAGTTAATTACTCCTTACTTATCACACTGGAACTCTCAACTTCATTGATTGACGTGTTAAAGTTCATAACCATAGAACTTTAACCAAAGAGAATACAACAACATTAAATGTGGTGATAAAAATAGTGACATTGAATGTTGTTTCTTCAAAAAAAGAGTAATAGTTGAATATTTATTATAAGGGGCATAAAAGTAAAATAATGAACCAACTAAATTTTATAAATAGTAAGTAGCCTATATATTGGGACATCTCAAAATAGAAAATCAGTCTATAACTATGGGACGGAGGGAATATGTGATAGTTTAGTTACATGATCAGGTAATGCAAATATTCATGGTGATTCACGTGATTCCATGTAAGGGACTAAGGGAGTATGATTACTTATATATATATATATATATATATATATATATATATATATATGTTCTTAATTATTTTATAATTAAAATAAAAGTTTCTTTTAATCTTAAAATAAATATTTATTTTAATATTAAAATAAAAAGTTTATTTTAATTTTAAAATTGAATTTTATGCTAACTAATTAGAGTTGTAATTGGATTCTATGATAACTAATTTAAGTTAAAATTGGATTATATGTTTCCTTAAATAACGGAGTTTATTTAGATATGGAATAAGATTTCATATTATTCAAAATAAAAGAGTTTATTTATGAATAGGAAAGAGAATCCGTATTTCCTGAAATAAAGAAATTTATTTAGATATGGAATAAGAGTTTTATTAAATGGGGTCTGCGTACCTCGTCTTCTCTAATTTTTTCTTAATGTAAATTCTATCTCCCTCCTATGTACTTCCCTTTGACTGCTAATCAAGGTTTCTATTTATTTTAAACAGTTTTGTAATAGGAATAGTTAGAATTAATTTTGAAGAATTGGAAATCAAGGAACAAGGAGCGCTTGAAGACACGTTTGTAATGGAGCCCGAGTTTAAATGTAATAGTTATATTTAAATATTAATTCTTGCACCCCTAGGGTTTGACCTTTCGGTTCACTTGGTGGCTCTAGTGAACCAAACTAGAATAAAAGTCCAAAATCAATCCAGGTAGAATATAGCATTCTATATGTGCATGCTTATACTATATATATTATATATTTTGCAAACATGCTTCGCATGTTAATTAATATGACTCGTATTTTATATATATGTGTGCATGCGCGCTAAACAAGATGGACAAATTAATAACAAACCCCTCAAATTTTTATATTAAGTTCTAAGCGTTCAAAGATATTTGGAATATCGAACGTCGCCTTCTAGCATGATAAAAATAATAGAGTATCAATTAATTATTATAAGTTTTTTGTGTCACCACAAGGCTTATCTTAATTCTTTGAGATGTTAATTTTATCACATTTGATGCTTATAAAGAAAATTGAACAATGTTATTTTGTTGTGTCACAACAAGGACAATATTTTTCTTTTTTGAATATATGGAGTGCTAGGTTGGATTTAACTTGGATAATTTTGATTCGGATGTGCCACCACTTGTCAAAATAATCTAAGAGGCAAAATACAAGGAGTTGCATAGTTGATATAATTGACAAGAGTTGTCTACCTATTTATTTATATATAGTTTGTTGTGTCACCACAAGGCTATATACATTTGAAATGGGATCCTTATTCTCACTAGCATATTTTCAATAAGATATTGCCGAACTATATATATTGAGGGTAATATAGTTTGAAGAAAATAGTGGGAGATACCAATTTAAAACAAGATCTAAATTATTTTGGTAATTAATAAAAGAATGTATGCTAAAATGTTGTTAATTACAAATTCATTTATATAATTTTACAATGTCTAAAATTACTATCACTGCGTAGCATATTAGATGCTAAATTAACCGGACCGAATTAAACAGATTGGTTAAGGAAATTGAGAATAGTTCTCACGGCTGAAAAGATATCTTATGTCCTTAGTACGCCTATCCCTGCAATGGTTGCAGACAATGCCTCTGAGGAAGAGATTGTTACTTTTAAAAAGTGGCAAGATGATGCACAATTGGCTCAAAGCATCACGCTCGCATCCATGATTAACGAGCTTCAGCGTCAGCATAAAACTATGGATACTCTTACTATATTCCTGCACATCAAGTAGTTGATGGTGGTAAAGTAGGACTAATAGATATCAGATATCTAAGGAGCTCTTTCGATCTAGAATGACGAACGACACTACAGTACAGACACATGTCCTAAACATGATCAATTTTATTGAACAATTATGACAACATGTTTTGTCATGGGTGGAGAGTTGAGCCAAGATTTGATCTTGCAGTTACTCCCGGACTCTTTCTCACAATTGTTGTGAATTTTTCATATGAACAAGCTAGATATCAACTTCGCTGATTTGCTTAACATGATGAAAAACAGTTGAGAGTCACTTTCCAACCAAGAGAGACTAAGTCTTATTGGTAGGGGCCAAAGGATCTTCTAAAAAGAAGAACGATTCAAAGAAGGTAATTAGAAAGGCAAAAACAAAGGATAATAAGAACAAAACTGATATGGATAGCAAAAGAGTTTGCTTCCATTGCAATAAGCCTGGACACTGGAAAGAAACTACAAGAAGCATCTTGCAAAGGCTAACCAGAAGAAGCTTAGTGAAGTTTCGGTTACAAATATAATTTTTTGTTCATGATTAAAATAAATTTTTTCTTTAAGTCAAGGTTCTACTTGGGTATTGGATACCGACTTTGCTTATCATAAATATAAATTTATGAAGGGACCAAGCAGAAGTAAAAAGCTAAACAAAGATAAGTAATCCTATGTGTGGGAAATGAAACAAAAGTTGCTGCATTAGCCATAGAAACTTATAGTTTAACATTGCCTACGGGCAAATCTATTAAGTCAATAAGTTGTTATTATATTCCAGTTCTCATTGGAAACATTATTTCCATTTTATTGTTGGACAATGAAATCTTTGGTATTATATTTAAGAACATTTTTTGTTCTATTTATAATAATAATGTTTTGTATAGAACTGGAATATTACTTAATGGATTTTGTATACTTGACTTACGTGAAAATAATTTTGCATATTGAAAAAATTAGTATAAGAAAATGAGATGATCATTCAAAGAGTTAAATATGTGTATTTGTTGAAATACAAGTGTGAATTATTTGAAAGGTTCAAAGAATTCAAAAGTGAAACAAATTAGTAAAGTATTAAGATTCTTTGATTAGATCAAGGAATAAATACTTGTGTAATAAGTTTCTAAATCATCTCAAATGGTTTTCTCACAATGGACGCCTCCTGATACATAATAATTGATTGATGTATCTGAAAGGAAAAATTATACCTTGTTGGACATGGTGCGGTCCATAATGATTTTACCGACATTCCAGTATCTTTCTGGGAAAATGTCCTAGAAATGGCTGCATATCTACGAAAAGGTAACCTCAAAATCCGGCCACAAGACTCCATAATAGTTATGGACAGGAAGGATTCTTAATTTTAAGTAAGTTAAGATAAGGGGTTGTCCAACTTATGTGAAAATGGTTCAAAGCATAAGCTTGGGACAAAATCTGACAAGTGTCGATTTGTGGGACATCCTAAAGTAAGTTTAGGGTATATGTTCTATAATCCTACTTAGCAAAAGGTTTTTTTTTACGAAACACGCTACCTTCTAAGATAAAGGTGTTTATCATTGAAGGGGATAGTGGGAGGATAATAGATCTTGAAGAGTTTAAGAACCACAAAACACTATAAGTCAAATAAGAGGAACATGTAGATAGACCTATTGTATCAGATCACAATAAATAAATCGGAATAATCTATGAAGATACCTAGGAGGTATGGATTAATCATAGATGATGATGATGAGGTACACAACATGGAAGATGATGATCCAGTTACATACGATGAGGTAAGAGTTGTAGACACTCAGAGAAATGGATTGAAACAAGCTTCTTAAATATGGAACATTCGTTTTGATGAGACAATCAAAAGGTTTGATTTTATCATAAATAAGAATGAACCTAGTGTGTACAAAAGGGTCACTGGGAGCGTCGTGACATTCCTAGTATTATATGTTGATATACTACGGATAAGGAATGACATACCAATGCTACAATCAGTAAAGATAAAGTTGTCTAAACATTTCTCCATGAATAATTTGGGAAGAGTATCGTAATTGGGGATAAAAATCCATATAGATAGATTTAAAAGGATGCTCAGCTTAACCCAATGAACATATATTTATTTGATGTTAAAGTTGTTTAGTATTACAAACTCCAAGAGATGTCTCATGTTGATGAGCCATGGAGTGTATCTCTCTTAATAGTCCCCATAGACTCCTGAAAAGAGAGATCGCATAAGTGACAATCATGTATACAATGAAATATACGAGACCTGATGTTGATCAGTCATATTCTATAGAAGTTCACTGTGAGTCATTGAAAAATATCTTAAAGTACTTAACTGGGACTAAGGATGTGATCATATTCATGGTAGCTCTTAATTAAAACTAGAGGGCATAACAGACTCAAGTTTTTCAAACAGACTAAGACGACAGAAAATCCACTTTAAGGTAAAGCGTTACCTTCAAATGAAGAGACAAAACCTTAAATGAACGGATTCGGTGTTATAACGAATCCGTAGTATTAATTTTCATGATTTATGTTCAAAACCTTCAAGAACATCAAGAACAGTGAAAATTACATATTTTAATTCAGTAATTATGTATTTTAATGGGTTAAAATCATTATATAAATGTTGGGTAGTGATTATGTATGAATTATATCATGCGGGTATGTCTAAATTCGTGTAGAAAATAAGAAATTGGTAGAAATTGGCATGTTACTCGCAATTTTTCATGAATCGCAAATTTTGCTAATGATACCTTGCCACCAAGTAATGCCAATCTGCTTGCTAATTCCCATGTGATGCGCAGGTCTCAAGTCTGCAGTATATATTACCAGCCGCATGTAAATAAGAAAGACCAGATACAATGAAATAGCCATACCACTCTCCAGAATGTTCAGAAATGAATTATTTTAAAATTTGTTCAAGTCAACCAATGTGATAGCAACTTAATTTAAAGAACATAGAAATATGTTAGAAGTATAATGAGATGATAAAATAGATGTTTAACATGTAAATAACATTATTGCATGTGGATTGAATTATTGAATACATAATTAGCTTGTTATTTGTGAAGTGTAAATTATGTGGCAATGAATATGATAAATTGACTAAGTATAGTCATAACCAAAGTTAGACAAAAAGAATGAAGTTGCTATGATTAGTTACGTTATAATTGACTGATATTGTGAACATAAATGATATGTAGGATTTAAATCAAGGAACGAGTTTAATTAACGTGTAATCTACACACGAGGCAAGTTTCCTAACCCTGCTTATTATCATTATTCAAGTTTATAAATCAAGTTCATTTGTTATGTTAAAGATTTACTATCTTTTCAAAGTGTGATTCTGTTATACAATAATTGTTCTATTGTATACCTATTGAGATTGTTATTCATTATAAATATCATGTATTGTTGAACTTTGTTAGACTAGCGAATCCTTATTGATTCAACTAGTCCATAGTTGATGAACG
Source organism: Panax quinquefolius (assembly GCA_020205615.1). Classification (NCBI taxonomy): domain Eukaryota; kingdom Viridiplantae; phylum Streptophyta; class Magnoliopsida; order Apiales; family Araliaceae; genus Panax; species Panax quinquefolius. The sequence goes on from CM035166.1 coordinate 41,296,485, forward strand.
TTCTAAATTCAGAACCCTTATTGATTTATCCAAACCAAACTTCCTTTGGTGCGGACTCTAATGTCAAACTGAGATGAACAAACCTGCAAAGGGATTTACTTATGCATTAGCGTTAAGAAATTGTGCACAGTATGGTACTAAGGCCTGATCCCCCTAAGTACGAGTAGAAAGGTCCATAGTCTTATGATTGTTAAAGGTTTCAAGTATAACCCTTGCTAACCTAGGACATAGTTCAAGGTCTTATGAGCCTCAGAAATCTTTTGATTCTTGTTATTCATTCTTGATTCAAAAGTTGAGCTTTTATTTCAGAAGTCTTTGATTCACTCGCATGTTATTATACATTGTTATTTCATTATTTTATTTGTGAGGAATCATGTTCACTCTTGCGTAATAATAACATTGCAGTTAAGAACGAAAGAACCGACGAGCCTTCTACTAGTAAAGGCAAGGGCAAGGTTAACAAATGTTGAAGACTTGTATTTATGAGATGTTGAGTTTATGTGTTAAGACTTAATGTTGTTAAGACTTATTAATTATTTATGTTTCCGCACAGATGTGTAAGGTTAGTTTAACCTGGGATTGTATTTATTATTCGGATGTTGTAACCCCATAAGGGGAGGATTTTATTTCTATCTATTGCATGGTTTGCATTTATTATGGGTAGTTCGATAGATGATATTTGTACGATGAACACCAAATCCGTGGAATTTAAGTACCCTTGGATTGGGGGTGTCACAAGTTAGTATCAAAGTCATGAGTTATGAACCTTAGGTGGGGAACAACCTTAGGTAGTAGCCTTATAAGAAGAACATAGTGATGGAAAACTCTTATCGAGTTCTAGGAAATGAATTTCTGTAATTCATTGAAGATAATAAAAGACTTTATGTGCTTATGTGTTAAATTATGTGCTCACTAGTAAGACTTAGCAACTAAAACTCAAAATTTTGTTGTCAGAATGTCGGATGTTGGAGGAACTAATAGAGCAGGGGAGGAGGAACCCCGAGTACCTACAGAGGAGGAGCCCAGAGACATTCACGTCGTTAGGGAACAGTTGGTACAGAGGGAGTCATCTCCATTGATCACTGTTGTTGGTCAGGAGCATGAACCTAAGACTGATCCTGAGGAGGAATTTGAAGAGGAAGATGAAGAAGAGGAGTTTCCATAGCACTCCATTGATGGTGAGATGTACGACATATTATACGACCGTAACGTAGAGTTACGAGATGAGGTGCAGGATCTAACTGAGTGGGCGATTATTCAGAAGATTACTCTCGAGCAGAAGGAAAGGGAGATTTCCACTCTTCACTCACGACTGGGAAATGTAGAATGGGTATTGGTCCATGAAAAGGGTCAAACTGAAGATAAGACCGAAGAGATAGAGAAGTTGAAGAAGGAACTGAAGGAAAGCTTTGAAAGGTTGATCATAGCGAGAGGAAAATTTGGGTAAGAGAGTCACGTCGTCGTCTTGATCTTGCGGAAGAGGATGGTCGTCAAAAAGAAGGCAAAGCTTGGGGAGTCATACTCTACACTTAATCATGCAATGGATGAGGCCCAGATCGAGTTTTGAAGGTACCCCATCCGATTCGAAGGACTTCCATCGTACATCTTTGGATCGCAGGATGATGTCTCGCATCATGGAAGAGGGCGTAGTAAGGCTATTCAAAGCCTTGATGATAAAGATAGAATTTGTTTACTTATGTGATAAACTTGTCTATTATTTAGATGTAAATTCGATGTAGTTATGAACAAAGGAATATTTTAATATTTAAATCTGTGGATTCTTTATCTCGGGATAGTTGATGTAAATAGCGGTGATCTTATCGTCGATGTTAAAACTTTTGATTTGAATGAATATATATCAAGTTGTTTGAGTTAATGTGTTAATAATTATATTAAATTGTTGAGTTAAGTCTTAACTATTTTGAGAATTTAATAGAGATTTAATAAGCATATATTTTAACGAAATATGGCGCTTGAAGAAGACAACAACGTCAACCAAATTTCGGAAGAGTCAACAAATAACAACAATAATGCCAATGTTAATCCCGTTCAGCAGTTGGTCAACTTACTGACTGAAGCAATGAATAATCAACCTCAAGCTCCACCAAATACTATGTTTAAAGATTTCAAGGCGGTGGGACCGCCAGAGTTTAAAGGTTCCATGAAACCCATCAAGGCTCAAACCTGGGTTATGAAGATGGAGAAGGTTTTCGATGTTGCTAGGGTTAGAGAACACCAGAAGACCGCTTTTGCAACGTTTATGCTGAAGTCTGGAGCTAGCTATTGGTGGCAAGTAAACAAAGTTCGTGGAGGTGAAGGTGTAATTACTTGGGAGAGATTTAAAGAGATGTTCTTCGAGATGTATTTCTGACCATTCAGCGAGAACGGATGGAGGTTCAATTTACGGAATTGAAGCGAGGAAATATGAATGCGTACTGATTATGCGGCTAGATTCAACGAGTTGGCGAGGTTAGCCCGTATCAAGTACACACGGATGAGGAAAAACAGAAGATTCGAACAAGGACTAAAGCCCTGGGTATATAGTAAAGTATCAATGTTTCAGATAAACACTTTTCTTTGAGTCTTTGAAAAAAGGCCATCCTCGCTGAAGGTGGAAGCGATGCGGTGACCAAGTACAATCAAGATCAGAAGAAGAAGAAGAATGAAAGTGAAGGAAATAACAAGGCTAGTGGAAGTGGCACATGAAGTGGAAATTTTAATCAGAAGAAAAGGTGGAATGACAACTCATCATCGGGGAATCAACAAGGAAGACAGAAGAAAAGAATTGAAGCATGCCCGACCTGCGGGAAAGCTCATCTGGGAGTTTGTATGAAGGGAAAAAGAGTGTGCTATAAATGTGGTCAGGAAGGCCACATAGCACCTAACTGTCCTAACCCAAAGAAGGGTGCTTGCTTCACTTGTGGTTCAAAGGACCACCTGGCAAGAGACTGTCCTAAGAAGGGATCGGGAGGGGCAGGACCAGGAGGAAACTGAGGAAACAACAGTTGAAACGCTTTGACTATCACCGAACAACCAACAAAACAATCAATAAGCGCGGGACTTTCAACATGATGGTGCGAGGATGCGATTCGATCTCGTGATGTGGTGTCATGTATCATTCCGATCAATAAAATTAATGCTTATGTATTATTTGATTCGGGTGCTACTTGTTCCTTTATATCTGATGACTTTGCTAATAATTTAGATTTGCTTAAGGATGAGTTGGAATATCCCATGAACATAGAAATTACGAATAGAGAGATAATCCATGTTAAGTACGTACATAACAACTGTAGAGTGGATATTAAGGGTAATATCATGAACTTAGATCTTATCCCTATTCGACTTGGGGAATTTGACGTTATCTTGGGAATGGACTGGTTATTCAATTATGGGGCTGTAATAGATTGCCAAAAGAAGCGTATTAACCTTATGACTCCGTCAAAGGTTGTGTTTTATGGTAGCAAGTCGCTTAGACAAGCGAGTTGTCTGACGATGATGCATGCCAGGAAGTTATTAAGATAAGGCTGTGTAGGATACTTAGCTTACATAGTCGACAGTCGAAAAGAGAATCCGAAGGTAGAAGAAATACTGATTGTGAGGGACTTTGTCGACGTATTTCCGGATGATTTGCGGGACTTCCACCGATAGAGAGGTAGATTTAAGTGATCGATTTGGCGCTCGAAACGGCTCCAATATCGAAGGCACCATACCGAATGGTACCAGTATCGATGAAAGAACTAATGGTAAAACTACAAGAATTACTGGACAAGAAGTATATTCAACCGAGCGTATCGCCGTGGGGAGCGCCGGTGTTGTTTGTGAAAAAGAAGGATGGATCGATGCGGCTCTACATTACTATAGGGAACTGAATAAGGTCACGATTAAAAATAGATATCCATTACCGAGGATCGACGACCTGTTTGATCAATTGAAGGGAGCGAGATACTTTTCCAAGATAGACTTGAGGAGTGGTTATCATCAACTGAAGGTGAGGCCAGAAGATGTACTGAAGACAGCGTTTAGAACGCGATATGGTCACTATGAATTTTTGGTAATGTCATTTGGTCTAACAAATGCTCCTGCAGTATTTATGGGACTAATGAATGGTGTGTTCAAGCCATTTTTGGATAATTTCGTAGTGGTATTTATAGACGACATTTTGGTATATTCGAAAACCAAAGAAGAACACGAATAACATTTGAGATTAACGTTGGAGGTATTGAGAAGGGAGAAGTTATATGCTAAGTTTTTGAAATGTGAATTTTGGATCGAGCGAGTACAATTTCTTGGTCACGTGATCGATAAAAATGGAATTTTGGTAGATCCATCAAAAGTCGAAGCCGTGATTAACTGGGATCAACCGAGAACGCCATCGGAAGTAAGAAGTTTTCTTGGATTGGCAGGATATTATAGAAGATTCATTCAAGACTTTTCCAAGATAGCAACTCCGCTAACGAATTTAACTCGAAAAGCTGTGAAATTTGTTTGGACGGAGAAGTGTGAGGAAAGCTTTCAAGAATTAAAGAAGAGGTTGAGTACGGCGCCTGTGTTATCTCTTCCGGATGATACAGGAAATTTTGTTATTTATAGTGATGCATCGCATAAAGGACTTGGCTGTGTGCTGATGCAAAATGGCAAAGTCATTGCGTATGCATCACGACAATTGAAGGATTACGAGAAAGGATACCCAACCCACGACTTAGAGTTAGCTGCAGTTGTTTTTGCTTTAAAAATTTGGAGGCACTATCTCTACGGGGAGAAGTGTGAAATATATACAGACCACAAGAGTCTAAAATATATTTTTACACAGAAGGACTTAAATATGCATCAAAGAAGATGGTTGGAATTAATTAAGGATTAAGACTGTGAGATTTTATACCATCCGGGCAAGGCAAATGTGGTTGCTGACGCCTTAAGTAGAAAGGGTCGTGAGAAATTGATGATGTTGACTGCTCAGGAGGAGCTAATTGCAGAAATGGAGAAACTGGAGTTGGAAGTGAAGTATCCTATGGAGATTGATGAGAAGCTATTTGGATGCAATGCGGTACAACTCTACTAGATAAAGTAAAGGAGGCTCAGCTTCAGGACGAAGAATGTAAAAAGGTGACAAAGAAGATATCTGAAGGAACTGAACCGGGATTTAAGATGGATAAGGAATGAATACTGAGATTTGAAAGTAGAATTTGGGTTCCACCAGTACAAGAGATTAAGGAAGAAATTTTGAGCGAGGTTCATAATTCACGATATTTAATTCACCCTGGTAGTACCAAAATGTACCAAGATCTTCGACAACTTTTTTGGTGGCCAAATTTAAAACAAGATGTTGCAGAATATGTTGCCAAGTGTCTTACCTGTCAGAAAGTGAAAGTAGAACATCAGAGACCAAGTGGATTGCTTCAATCGTTGTAAATCCCAGAATGGAAATGGGAACATATTACAATGGACTTCGTGGTTAGCCTTCCAATGACTCAGAAAGGCTACGACGCAGTATGGGTTATCGTTGACCGACTGACGAAATCCGCACACTTCCTTCCGATCAAAATCAGATTCAATTTAGATCAGTTGGCGAGGTTATACGTAAAAGAGATTGTTTTGAGGCACAGAGTGTCGGTGTCAATTGTTTCTGATAGGGATCCGCGCTTCACATCGAAATTCTGGAAACATCTTCAGGAATGCATGGGTACGCAATTGCGAATGAGTACAACATACCACCCTCAAACAGACGGACAGAGCAAAAGAACGATTCAGACATTAGAAGATATGCTAAGAGCCTGTGTGATGGACTTTAAAGGAAATTGGGATGATCACCTACCATTAGTAGAGTTCGGCTACAACAATAGTTACCACGCTAGTATAGGCATGCCGCCTTATGAAGCGTTATCTGGCGAAAAAGTGCGAACTCCACTTTATTAGGATGAAGTTGGAGAAAGACAATTCTTTAGGGCGAGAATTGATACAATGAGATCGCGAAATAGTCAAAGTGATCCGAAACTGATGGTTGGTAGCGCTTCAAGATGAAGCGGAAGAAATACGTTGATCCACATCGTAAAAAATATTGAGTTTGAATCGGGTAGTTATGTTTTTTAAAGGTCTCTCCACGGAAGGAAAAGACCGAGTTAGGAAGAAAGGGAAATTAAGCCCAAGATTTATTGGACCATTTGAAGTACTTCGAAGAATCGGAGAAGTCGCGTATGAGGTAGCCTTACCTCCAGCACTAGAGAATGTCCACAACGTCTTCCATGTTTCTATTTTACGACCCTACAAAGCCGATTACAAGCATGTAATTGAATACTGAACCCCTGCATTTTGAAAAAGACTTATCTTACGAAGAAATTCTGTTCAAATTGTCGACGAGAAAGAACAAGTTCTCGGAAATAAAGTAATACCTTACATTAAGGTAATTTGGAGGAACCACAATCTTTGAAGAAGCTACGTGGGAACTCGAAGAGAATATGATGACGAATTACCCTCATTTATTTACTTAAATTACGTGTAAGTGATTCTGGGGACAGAATCTTTGTAAGGGGGGGGAGAATGTAACGGGTCGAATTTATTGAGTCGTAATTCTGGGGACATAATCCTTTTAAGGCAGGAAAGATGTGACGAACGAGATTTTTGTAAATTAATTTTAATATTTATTGGATTTAATAAATATTTTCGATGATTTAATTATTAGATTAAATAATTAATTGATGCAATTATGATAGATTAATTTAATTATATGTGTTATATTTTCGATTTTAATTATTAGATTAAATAATTAATTGATGCAATTGTGATAGATTAATTTAATTATATGTGTTATATTAATTAAATTAATGTGAGAATAATTATTATTCAAAGTATGTATTTATGTGAGCTTTTTGAATTAAATGAAATATTTAATAAGCATAATGTTACTTTAATTAATGTAATAATTAATTAGAGATTTAATAATTTGACATAATTAATAAATAAAAAATTAATTATGTGATTATGTGAATTAATTAGAAATTATTATATTTTATTCAAATTAAATTAAATAATATAATTGAGTTATTGTATAATTAGGTGTGACATGTTTTAAACTATAGTATAAGAGTTTTATTAAATTAAATGGTTTTGAAACCTATTCTTGCTAGCCAAACAAGGCCCTAAAGGGAGTTATTAGCAGTTACGCATGATGGGTAACCCGACCCATAATCTTGTCGATTCTTTTATTTTATCGACATCTTCTTTATTTCCTATTTTCTAAGTTTAAGAACAAAGCAAATACAGAGATAAATTATCAGAGAGAAATTATGATATTGAGAAGGAGATTAAGAGTGAGTGATTGAAGAAAAGCATCTAAACCTATAAATCTACACTTTATACTCTGGGTAAATTCTCCAAACCAAATTCTGTTTTACGTTGTTTGAGTTTTCATAAATATGGCTTTCAAAGTTTGTAAAGTCTCTGTAATTGGGAAATGGTATGATTATGAGTTTGTATATGTGTTAAATGTTACCATATCGTATTTGATTATATATATTATGTAAACCATATCTTCAGTATCATAAAACATGTCGTATATGTTGCTCAAAACTTACAGAGTATGGAATATGGCCATATGGCCTTATACGTGATTTTAATATGTCAAACATAAAAGTTTTTGTAAAATTTCCACTCTTATTTGATTATACATGTTGATACGAAGAGACCAAACCTTAAATGAACGGATTCGGTGTTATAATGAATCCGTAGTATTAATTTTCATAATTTATGTTCAAAATCTTCAAGAACATCAAGAAAAGTGAAAATTACATATTTTAATTCTGTAATTATGTGTTTTAATGGGTTAAAATCATTATATAAATGTTGGGTAGTGATTATGTATGAATTATATTATGTGGGTATGACTAAATTCGTGTAGAAAATAAGAAATTGGTAGAAATTGGCATGTTCTGCGATTTTTTCATGAATCGCAAATTCTACAGAATCGGTATGCTATGTGCACCATTTTACTACCTATGCAGTTCTTGTGTTTCCAGTCTCAAGTCTCAATCATATGCCATGCCAGCATGGCCTTGAATAAAAACAATCTGGTGATGTACCGCATGGCACTCTCCAAAATGTTCAGAAATGAATTATTTTAAAATTTGTTCAAGTCAACCAATGTGATAGCAACTTAATTTAAAGAACATAGAAATATGTTAGAAGTATAATGAGATGATAAAATAGATGTTTAACATGTAAATAACATAATTGCATGTGGATTGAATTATTGAATACATAATTAGCTTGTTATTTGTGAAGTGTAAATTATGTGGCAATGAATGTGATAATTTGACTAAGTATAGTCATAACCAAAGTTAGACAAAAAGAATGAAGTTGCTATGATTAGTTACGTTATAATTGACTGATATTGTGAACATAAATGAAATATAGGATTTAAATCAAGGAACGAGTTTAATTAACGTGTAATCTACGCACGAGGCAAGTTTTCTAACCCTACTTGTTATCATTATTCAAGTTTATAAACCAAGTTCATTTGTTATGTTAAAGATTTACTATATTTTCAAAGTATGATTCTGTTATACAATAATTGTTCTATTGTAAACCTATTGAGATTGTTATTCATTATAAATATCATGTATTGTTGAACTTTGTTAGACTAGTGAATCCTTATTGATTCAACTAGTCCATAGTTGATGAACGTTCTAAATTCAGAACCCTTATTGATTTATCCAAACCAAACTTCCTTTGGTGCGGACTCTAATGTCAAACTGAGATGAACAACCCTGAAAAGGGATTTACTTATGCGTTAGCTTTAAGATATTGTGCATAGTATGGTACTAAGGGTTTGATCCCCTAAAATGCAGTAGAAAGGTCCATAGTCTTATATTTGTTAAAGGTTTCAAGTATAACCCTTGCTAACCTAGGACATAGTTCAAGGTCTTATGACCCTCAGAAATCTTTTGATTCTTGTTATTCATTCTTGATTCAAAAGTTGAGCTTTTATTTCAGAAGTCTTTGATTCACTCGCATGTTATTATACATTGTTATTTCATTATTTTATTTGTGAGCAATCATGTTCATTCTTGCGTAATAAAAAACATTGCAGTTAAGAACGAAAGAACCGACGAGCATTCTACTAGTAAAGGCAAGGGCAAGGTTAACAAATGTTGAAGACTTGTATTTATGAGATGTTGAGTTTATGTGTTAAGACTTAATGTTGTTAAGACTTATTAATTGTTTATGTTTTCACACAGATGTTTAAGGTTAGTTTAACCTGGGATTGTATTTATTATTTGGATGTTGTAACCCCATAAGGGGAGGATTTTATTTCTATCTATTGCATGGTTTGCATTTATTATGGGTAGTTAGATAGATGATATTTGTACAGTGAACACCAAATCCCGTGGAATTTAAGTACCTATATTTGGGGGTGTCACAGATTTGTTGTTTTAAGTGTTTGATATGGTAGTGTGACATGAGTACTTTATTCTAGAACGGGAATCGTAGTCATTTGATGTCCAGATGTTTAGTTATTATTGGTCAAAGTCGGTTGACCGACCATGACCGGACCATTTCTGGGCAACCCAAAAAGTCATTACCAATGTCTGACAACATATTCAATCGCTTAGATCTGACAGGTTTTGGGAGATTGGATGTTGTTGTTGTAACCAGTTTGTAGCCTTACATATGTGCTTTATAATTATGGCTTTATATCGTTTATATAATCAACAGAGTGAACGTAGTGAGTGGTCAAACCAGGCCACTCGGTCACGAATGCATTTTCTGGAATTTCCAGAAACATGAAGAACATACTTTCTGATAGCCATTGACCGATCAAGATCTTGCTAGTGTTTTGTTGTTATGGTGATGTGTGTCGACGTCAGAATTTTTGGATGTCCCTTTCCGTTACTTGTTCTTTGGTGTTCTCATTTTTAGGTGAGATTTGTTTGAAAAAGCAAGTGAAAAAGGTACGACATGTATGATGTCGACGATGGGACTGTTAAGAGTCGCCAGTTTGTTTTTTAAATGGTTGTACCAACACAACCGAGAAAAGGTTTGCACATTGACCTAGTGGTGTGACACTGATATACGGGTTGGTGAAACCAAGATTCGTTTAGGGTTCGAGGACTTGGTAATGCGGGGGGAAGGTGTTAGGCACCCCCCGACATCCATGTTACCACGATGACTGCCTCTTTTGAAGAAACTATTATCTGAATGTGTTTGTGTGTGGGTCAATGTGCTGTTATATGGAAGTTGTGTGAGGCCTCGTTCGAACCTATATACACATGGTTTGAATTTATGTAAAAATTCAGTTTTTAGCAAGATATGGCAATGATGTTTTATAAAAGAGGTTTTTCAAACCCTGATGCTCAGTAGGAATTGAGACCTTTTACACTCCCATTTTATTAAGTGGTTGGCTTGATTGATTTTATTTGACGGATGCGAGGCATCCGTATGAAAATAATATACAAAAATAATGCCAACTTCCTTGTGGGTATGGAAACCATTTGAGAAAATTCAGACACCGCAGAATAATTTACAAGCTGCTTATAGTTGAAAATGTCCATCACAGGAACCGAATCTAGATCCAATGGGATGAATATGTGATCACATGATTCCTAGGCGCACCGAATGCTGCAATTTGTATGAAAGCAGTAAGCAGGTATATATATATATAAGTTATAAATATATATATACAGACATGATCACCAACCACGAAGCACCTCCATGGGGGATCAGAAATGTAAATAAAGCCGTAAGAGCGATCAACTGCCACGAAGGAAACTCCAGGCAGGACGAAAATAAATAAATAAATAAATATATATATATAAGTAATAAACGCACCGGATGTAAAATCCAGGCTCATCGAATAGAGTTCGACCACACTTCATATATATAAGTATAAATATATATATATATAAAAGCGAATAAATGCACCGGATATAAAATCCAGGCTCATCGAACAGAGTTCGACACACAGTTGATATATAATATATATATATATATTAAAGCAGTAAACGCTCCAGACCAAAGTCTAGGCTCATCGAACAAAGTTCGACACACAGTTCATATATATATATATATATATATATATATATATAAAAGCAAATAAACGCTCTGGACCGAAGTCTAGGCTCAATCGAGGCATAACTCGATAATTTTAGTCAATATATATATATATATATAATATATACAGACTGGAATGAAACCACGGACTGAAGTCAGGGCAAAAATAAGCAACAAGACTCTCAACATGTAGAAGGGTGTGTGCAAAGATGTAGAGAAAAACTCTAAAGTGTATGAGAAGGCTTACAGTTGACTGCTAAAAAAGGCTTCTATATCTTTAGAGTGGGTAAACACTAGCTTTTGTGGGTACAAAAGAGGCTATATATGAGCTCACGTGTGTTTAAAAGTGGGAAAATACACTGTATGGGCGAGTGCGGAGCAAATTGTGCAGTGTTTCCCTGTCTTTTCTCTTGCCCAAATGGCCACCCCAAGCCCTCTATTTATAGAAGGGGGAGCCACAGGTCTACTTGCAGCACCTAGTAGCAGGTGTACCTGCGGTTGCCCGAGGTGCCCCGGGCAGTGTGGGTCCCGCCGTGTCAAAGTACGTACGCGTTGTTCGCTTGGTCGCTCATAACTTTCAATCCGGGAGTCCGATGGAAGCGTGCCATACCATTCCGGAAAGCTCTTTCTGAGAGCTACACAATGATATATGATTTGACCTTTTTTTATTCCAAGAAGATGGGTCCATGACCGAAATGGCATTCCCGAGTTTCACAAAATTCCAGATTGAGCCGTTTTCGTAGTTTACGCTCGGAAGTTAAGATATGGTTCTTGTGGGACCTATATTGAAGCATTTTGAGTTGACATGAGTGTATTTGATTTGAAGTGAAGTTGAGTTGGCAAAATGACCATTTTACCCCTCCCGGGGTTATCTCCGGTGTTTGCGCAGTTGTAGCAGTGTTTTCTCAGGGTTATCTCTGAGGTTGGCTTGCTGTTGACTTTGACTATCCTCAGGGTCATCTCTGAGGTTGGCTTGACCTCCTGGGGCTATCTCCATGCTTTGATCTGGATCCCCCGGGGCTATCTCCGGGGTTGAAACTGACTTTCCCTGGGTTATCGCCAAGGTTTGGAACCTTATTTCCCGGGGTTATCTTCGGGGTTGAGAATTGGATCTCTTGTGGCTATCTTCGGGGTTGGAATTGATGTTGTGATCCTCCAGGGTTATCTCTGGAGTGTGAAGAAGTCATTTTTTGTCCTCCTGCATAGTTAGTAACAGGAAAGTGAAATTTCGAGTGTCTACAGATGCCCCTCTTTATCATGTTCATGAAATGCAATGGAATGGACATGATAAAGATTAGTAGACACTTGAAACATGACAAGGTATTTTCAATGATGCAAATCGCAATGTAGTGAATGTTTATGATGAAATATGAAAATGTTTTCACAAATCGTAGTTCGTAAATCGCACATCGCATTTCGCACATCGCACATCGCTTTTCGCATTTGGCCAAATCGCCTTTCGCAACTCGCACATCGTATTTCGTATATTGCATTTTGCATTGCAAATCGCATATCGCATATCGCAAATTGCAAATCGCAATGTAATGAATATTATGATGAATATTAAAATGTATTCGCAAATCGCTTTACCTTTTACCGATCATTGCTGTTGCAGATGCTGGTGTTCACTCCAATGGTTTGGCATTTAATCGCTGATGCTTGTTTGATGAAGATAAGTTGAGATGTTTTCCACATCTCTGATGGGGATGACGCTCTAAAATCACCAGACCCTCCCGATGTATTCGTTGGTAGTTTGTAACGGTGACTATCCTGCTGATCGCCAAACTTTTCCGGATCCCGCTCGAACGATGGTATACGAAGCTTTCATCGCTGAACTGTCTTGATGTTGCGCTGAATGCCAATGGTTTAGAATACCAGATCTCCCGATACCTTCGCTGAAGTAATATTCCACGGATTACTTCACTAGACTTCGCCTGATGTTACACTAGATTGATGACAACCACCAGATGTCTCACCCTTTTGAGGTGATTTGGAGTTTCCTCTCGCTGTTTGGGTGCTTGTGCCCCATTTCCTTGAGCACTTGATTCGAAATCTGGTTGAACTGATGACTTGAATGCCGCTGACATCCCTAGAGGGTGCAACTCGTTCCTTCGCTGCCCAGATTTGGACTTCGGTGTAGAGGCCTCAACTGATGAGGACTTGACGCAGGTTAACATGTTTGATGGTGTAGATTTCCTTCGCTAGACATTTCGTCGTTGGCCTTCTGCTCCTAAGTTAAGAACTTTCTTGAGAATTTTCCCTTCTTTCGTAGGGGCAAGTTAATGTCGCCATGATTTCGTTCAATCTTGGAATCAGAAAAATGCCCCAGTCCTTTCGCATGTTGTTACTGGGGATTCATATGAGAAACTCTCTTTGTTGACCAAATCGCAAGTGAATAATATCTGAATCGCCATTGAGATAATGATGGACCATGCTGATGGCGCTGATTGGTGCATTTTCCACTTTAGGATGGTTGATAAATGCCCCAATGTTGAGTTGTCACTGCTTCCGAGATTTCCCCCAATCTTGTTGTAAGGGACTCATTATCCGGTTGTCACCAATTTAGAAATTTCCCCAGCCTTGCTTGCTGTCTGGGGTAGTTGTTTTGACAGATGGGCTGATAAGACGTCGAGATCGCATGAAGCTTTTACTTCTGTACCATCTAGTGAACAGGTAGTGGATGTGGGCTTTGATGTTGACAGCTATTTCTGGTAGAAATGTCGTTTTGTTAGAGAGATGATGCCTTAACTCATAGGGATATCGTTATTGCTAAGCGGGATGACTCTATATCTACCCGAGATATCGCATGTAGTTAGCGGTGGATCTGTTGGCTCGTGCAGAAATTCTTGGGTAGGAGATACAGTATTACCTCTTTCTTCTGAAAGGGAATCCATGTTGGACTTGATAGCCCGCATATACACTGATTTGTAGATGGGCTTGTATTTTCTTGCGCAGACTAGCTTAGCCATTTTGTCATGTATAGTACACATTGTATATATCAAACAGCATTATATATGGCAGAGAAATATATGTTGATTCACTTCCCTTTTAGTTGTGCCTTGTTACTTGCTTGATATTTGCTTGTTTTTTCCAGGACTTTGTGATCTGGATGTGTTCTGAACTCCTCCTTGATGGATAAACAGTGAGATGTCTTAGGATTTTCAGAATGGATTGTCGATATGTGTGTATTCCCTACCATCTTTGGTGTATTGGGACTTGTTTTTGTATGTGGTTATGGATATGAGTGTGTTTGTTTTCATTTTTTCTGTGGTGGGACCGGACCATAAAACATGGCTGCCTACGTACTCCCGTGTATTGGGGAGATCAGGTCGACGTAGTTTGCCCATGTATAGGGAGGATTACAGATGAAGAGTTTATTCCCATATACAGGATAAATTTAAGGTGTGAAAGGTTTGATCCCTGGTGAGATACCAAAGTTGTATGAAATGAAGTGAAACCAGGCTACTGGTTTGAAAAGTGTGTTTTTTTTAGGGGCAGATGGGTAAAAAGGAAAGGATGTATGTAGTGAGGGTTAAAGAACCTGAAATGACTGGTGATCTGATGATCCAAAACCAGGATGTTCGCTTAATGGTAACCTCAGACATAGTACCATTTCACGGTGTTCGAGTTGATGAGTTGCAAAAATTCATTGTCGTCCATTTCCTGTAAACTGATAGCGCCTCCTGTCAATACCTCCTTGACAATAAACGGGCCTTCCTAGTTCGGGGTGAATTTTCCTTTAGACTGAGCTTGGTTATCAAAGATCTTTTTCAAAATCAAGTCGTGTTATTTGAACTGCCGTAGTCGGACTTTTCTGTTGTAGGATCTTCTTTACAAGTAAAAGGCCGCTCATTTGTGGGCCACATACTTTCCCATGGATTTCATCCATAGCCTCTGAGCTTGGTCCTCATCCAAACATCTGAGGAGACATTGTTCTGCATCTCTTTTCGTATAGTGCATCTCCGCTTAGGTAGAATTTTATAGCAAGTTGATGGATCTGCCTTTTCTCAGTCGGGCTCACCTCAGCTGGTGTAGATCCATCTCGTAAGTACTTCTTGATGTGTTGATACCAAGGATGTTGGATGGGAGGTAGGTCATCCGATACTTTTCAATGTAATTCCCATAGGCTGGAGCTTTTTGTTGGAAAAAAATGTGTGGGTTGGCATGTCTTCCTTGTCATGTATGTTGATCAAGGAGGCCAAGGTTGCTAGCGCACTCGCAAAATCATTCCTATTCTAAGGAATGTGGAGGAAGGATTTTTCTACAAACTCCGGGCCATCTCAGAGAACTCCTTAGATGGTAAGGCAAAGAATCAGAGAACTTGTTGAAGAGCTTTCTTCTTTTTCTTTTTCTTTTTCTTTTTTTTTCTCTTTTTTCTCTTTTTTTTCTTTTTTTTCTTTTTTTTAATGCATTTGATCATGGAAAAGAGTCCTATGGCTCATTGATAGGTAGCTCCGGCATTGATGAGGCCGAAGGACAATCGTCTGTTAGTAAAAGATTCCCCAAGGAGTGATGAAAACAATTTTCTCACGATCTTCCTCAGCAACCATGATTTGATGGTACCTCGCAAAGCAATCAGCAAAGGAGTACATGTCGTATTGTCAATAAATATCTGGATGAATGGGACCGAAAAGCTATCTTTGAGACAAGCTTTGTTCAGATCACTGTAATCCACGTAAAATCGCACCTCTCCTCCGGGTTTCGGCACGGGTACTATGTTGGATAGCCATTTAGGGTATGTTGACACCATGATGATGCCGACTTGAAATTGTTTCACAATTCCTCTTTAACCTTTAACCTCCACTCAGGTTTTAATCGCCTGAGCTTCTGCTTGACTGGCTTGAATTCCCCTCTGATGGGAAGGCAATGAATGACAATGTCAGTGGATAAACAGACCATGTCTTCGTGAGACCATGCAAACACATCCTGGAATAGGGTCAATAGAGTAACCATATCATTCCTTTGGTTTGGAGTGAGGTCCGTACCAATCTGGACTTGTTTGGGGTTTTCTAAGGTTCCGCGGTTTAAAAGAGGTGGTTTGATCAAGATTTGGCTTGGGTTTGTCTTTGACCCATTCTTTGATCTCCTGAGGTATCTCATAGTCATCTTGTATTTCCATCAAGTCTGAGTCCAACTTTACATCAAAGTTACAGTCCTTGTGGAGAATAGGCACCTCATCAGCAAGTACAGCACATCTAAATTCAGAGTCCTGAAACAAAATAATGTTTTCACTTAGTATATAACACTGTTCAATCACACAAAGTGTTAGCCTGCAATGACAAAAGTAAATCGCTAATATTATGCACGTAAAAAGTAAGCGCTTATTGCTATCTACAAGGTAGAGAGAGTTTTTCCTTTTTACCCTCATC
>CM035166.1:41312999-41475193 GCA_020205615.1 Panax quinquefolius
GTCCTTCTCCTTCCTTAACAACGGGTGCTGGTGCTGACATCTTTCCATCTTTGCTGAACCTTATCTTCTTGAACTTTCCACTCCTATTGTCTTGGCCATGATTACCACCGAAGTGGTTATCATTTTTGGCATGTTGAATCCCTCCACGTTTGTTGTCACCGCTTCGATGACTGTTACCACGGGTATTATCGACTTGTCGTATGCACTTTCTTGGTTGGGTTGACTCATTATCGCACTCCAATAACTGAGCCATATTCAAAACATCTGAATACAAACACAGTTTATGAGAGATACGGTATTGACGTATCTCGGGTTTCAAACCTCTTAGAATCATCCGCGTCATTCTTTCCTCATTATCAACCAAGTGGGATACAAACCGAGACAACTCGGAAAACTTAGCTTCGTACTGCACCACGGTCATATTGTTTTGCTCAAGCTTGATGAACTCTACCTCCTTCATGTGACGAATACTTTCAGGAAAGTACTTGTCGTTGAACAGCTCTTGGAACTTCTCCCAATACATCTTCAGTGCGGCAGGTTGAGTACGCTTTACAGATTCCCACCAGTAATTTGCCTCTGCATGTAACATGATGGTGGCAAAGGGAACCTTTTTCTCCTCGGAGCATTCCAAGACATCAAATATCTTGTTGATCTGCTTTATTCACGTCTCCGCCTTAAGTGGTTTTGGCTCTCCAAAAATCGGTGGTCCCAGCTCCTTAAACTGCTTAGCGGTGACCATCCGAGAATTGTCAGTGTTTCCACCTGCATTTTGGACAGGAGCCGCCTTCGCCTGATGTTGCATGAATTGCATAAAGCCTCTGACCATCCCATCGTTCACCATTTCATCGGTGTTATTGTTTACATGAGGATTATTGTCTTCTTGTTGCACATTACCCTGGGCATTAATCATTGGTGACTCAATGGTCTCATGTGCTTCATTGCTTATCTCAATATTTTCGGATGCCATTTCAAATACTGCAACAAAATAATGGTTAATTAACATATCACATATTGTCCTTATACTCTGACCGACCAATTAAATAGAAAATAAACTTAGGTAGGTCATACTAGTGAAGGAAATCCCCGTCTCTCCCCTCCTAGTTCTTGTCTAACATCTCAGCCAGGGATCATATCCCTAAGCTTTGATACCAATTGCGACGACCCCAAAACAGGTATATATCACCCATCTTGGGTCTCCAGATATAAAGTACAAAATATAAATACAAATTTAATTATACAACCGTCATGTAATATACGACAATACATAAACTGAGAGTTTTAATAGGAATATTATCATCTAGACAATATCCACACTCAAAGGAGTCCTCATTACATTTATTGTCACACTACTTAACAGAATAGTGAGGACTACTAATGATATCATCTGGACCGTCACTCTTTTCCCTGACTCGTCCCAACTATATTCTCATTTCCTGAAGAGAACAGTGAAAGAAAGGGTGAGCTCAACTAGCCCAGTAAGAAATATCATGACTTAGATAATACAGAATAAATTATCAATAGTCTTCAGCAATGTTAAACTGATAAAATACAATAAACATCAAGTTTAACTGCAGCGAAATAAGCAATCCATTAGAAGAGTCAAGTACAGCATGATATCTACTATCTTCTATGATTTAAAAATGTTTTCATCAATTTTTATCGCTGAGACTCAGCTTAATAAATAAACCACATCATCTAATCATCCTTGTATTACGGGCCAAGGATATTCATTAAATCATCAACGGTCATGACTATACCGAATAATCCCTGGTCATAATCATACCAAAAACTATCCATCAATGTATTATAGGCCACTGAGGACTTTTACCACATCATTTATAACATTACAGGTCATGATTATACCGAATGATCCCTTGTCATAATCATACTAAGTCCATCTATGCACGTAAGCCAAAGATGACTTTCATTACAATATAAGCATGAGGATGATGACAATGACATAATAATTCAATAAAATAAGTTCAACAATAAATTTTAAAGATTAATAAGTTAATTTATCCTGAACTCAATAACGTTCAAATTGTCAACATGATACTGCTTTGTGGAGTAAAATTCAAGAATGCTCAGAAGAATATTTCCATGAAAAGATACTAGATGAAGCGCAAATATCCAGGATATTCTACTAATTTCATGGAGTATAGAAGCCAAAACTTTAACCAACTGAGTATAATAGAATATATGAAACTACAAATGGATCTTCACCCGCCATGCGGTAATCCACGTACACAGATCATTTCCACAATTTAATAAGGAATGAATACAAAGGATCATTCACTATGCATGTGGTAATCCATTATGTATGCATTTATTCTAACAGAATAATAAAGAATGGAATAACAGAAGGATTCACCATGCGTGCGATAGACTGCACAGATAGGTTATTTCCAATAGAATAATAATTAATGGAACTAGGTCCGACATAAACGTACAGACAAGATATTAAGACAAAATAATAAATAATGGAACCAGTCCCAAGATAAACGCATTGCATACGATATTATTCGGCGAATAATAAATAATGGAACCATGTCCCAGCGTTAACACGATGAGATATTACGACAAAATATAATCAATAATGGAACCGGTCCGCACAGAACGCACAAAACATGATATTAAAACGGAATAATAAAGAACGGAATATTAGAAGAATTTCACCATGTATAGGTACTTCGCATAAATAGGTTATTACAACAGAATAATAAGAATGGAATAAAGAAGAATTTCACCATATTTGTGGTACTTCACATATACAGGTTATTCCAACATAGTAATAAAGAATGGAATAACAGAAGTTCTCTTCATGAATACGAAAGAAATAATACCCCTTACGAGTATTGAAAGAAAAATAGTTCTCTTCATGAATATGAAAGAATAATACCCCTTACGAGTACAACAAATAATATCCCGTACCTTAGAAGAAACTGGATATTGGAGTAGTGAAGTAGCAGAATACTTTTCTTCTTTCTCTCTATAGTTTCTCTCTCTAGAGTTTCAAAGAATTAAGTAAGAAATAATGAAGGAATGAGCTTCTATTTATAGGAGAATGGACTGAATAGTAACTAATTCATGAACGATCCAGATTGATTTACTTTTAAACGGACGGTCCATATTTATTTACTATTAAAACTTAAAGCAAAAGTCCATACTGATTTACTATTAAAACTTTAAACCAGCGATCCATATTGATTTACTATTATAACTTTCCACCAGCGGTCCATATTGATTTACTATTATATCTTCAACCAATGATCCATATTGATTTACTAGTATAACTTCAACCAATGGTCTGAAAAATTATCACATCTCCTCATGGAATAATATTGTACCCAAAAATGATTTGGACCAAAAAGAATTTTATTTTTTGGGTGAATAGTACCCCGTGAATAGTAACTCATAAATAGTAACTCGTGAATAGTAACTCTGACACGAAAAGTGCCCCGAATACCTAATTGATAATATAACCTCCAGACACAAATAATTTTAACACAATGGAACTATAAAATTCATCTTTAATCAACACGAACTTATTCATCATTAATATTATAACTCACAATATTTAACAACCAGGTCGTTCCCAGGAAAGAGGGGGCTTTCCAAAAAGGATTTCTCCCTATGGGCGCACAATTAGGTGACCAAACCTCTCCTTAACAGAACTTCTAGACATTGTAAATATTGTAATTTAATAATATGAATAACTTTGTCGTCTCAATTATTGATTTAATAATATAACATATTATGCGAGATAATCTTTGTGACAATAATCGAATCAATAATATAGAGAGATATGATGCAATAATTATTGTAGCAATAATTGAGTATTCTTGAGTGACTTCTCACGTAAACATCAATAACTAATCTGAGTGTGCTACTATGTAACCACACATATTCTTATTTTTTTACTAAGGGTAGTTCAACGGTTTGAGCGGTAACACTTCCAATTATTATTTTTATAAAAGATAATTACATCATTTTTACTACGACAATACTTCCGTTGTGGGGTCCACCAATGATTGTGTTGTCGCATTTAATATTCCCCTGTTAAAACGAATATTCCCTGACCAATCGAATATTATATAACCACTTGCTTACTTTGCAAAATTTATAAATATTACCCACAACTATAACATTATATTATATCCACACCATAATATTCAAAAATATATTTCGAGAGAAATTAATCTTTATTCATAAAAGTTGGGGTCTTACAATTAGTCTTAGGTCCGCTAACCTTAACATTACAAACATACGCCTTAGATATACAAAAAGGGTTTACAAACAACATAATAAATATGCTTCATAAATTATGCTATCACTATGCCTTTGCCTTTGTTCTTCACAGCACCTCCTGCTACTTCGTCCCTAACTGAAAAATTTTATTTAGCAAGGTGAGCAACAAATTTGTCCCGCCAGTTAAGATATACAATGAATGTATAAGTATTAGAATAATAGACTATCTATTTTGATAGAATGAATCAAAGTTTGGGGAACTTTGCAATAGCTGAACCAATCTCTAATTACTAACAAGTCTTCTCACAATCTATACAACACAATAATTTGATAACGAAAGAGTGCAAAGCTTTCAAAGTTTCTACGATATTCTATTGAATAAACAAGAATCAATTCTACGCAATAACAAAGAGGAATGTTTTCCAGATTTATGCTAACCGATCCATTGGATCTAGAACTTCTCTTCTCGGGTATCTATTAAAGATTTACTTTGATATATATGCAGGTGTATCAGATAACCATAAAGATTAAATCATACCCCTCTACAAGTATAACAAGTGATCAGCTTTATTATACCATATATTATGCATAATACTTAACAGTGCGCAATGGCCGAATATACGACCTAAAATGTTCCCTTTATATAAAAGGTAGTTCTTCTCAATCTTTGAATCAGAATATGATTTAACAACGAAATGCAATGATTTCAATATCTAATCACTTCTTTTCTCTTCTCAAACCTATCAAGTTTTCTTTTTTGATCTAACCAAAACAACTGGCATTGATCTATCAATAATAATTGAATTCTCTTCTCTTATCTTCTTGAACCTATCAAGTTCTAACAAATGTTCGTCTAGCCAAAACAATTAGCTAAGACATGTTTCAATACGATTACACAATAGACATAATTTAACTGTACTATTTGAAATCAATAATAGCTTCTACGGATGTGAATATCGAACAATAATTATTCTACAAGTATATTCTCAGAATCACTAATTCAATTTGAATTATTAAACATGCACTAACTGCGAATAATCAACAATAAATTATTGGACGTGGTCTAATCAATAATAATTGTGACACCCCCAAATCCAGGTACTTCAATTCCACGGGATTTGGTGTTCACTGTACAAATATCATCTATCTATCTACCCATAATAAATGCAAGCCATGCAATAGATAGAATAAAAATCTTCCCCTTAAGGGTTACAACATCTGAATAATAATAATACAATCCTAGGTTAAACCAACCTTAAACATCTGTGTGGAATCATAAACAAATAAGTCTTAAACAACATCATTAACTCAAGTCTTAAACATAAATACATCATCTAATAAAAATAACAAGTCTTCATCACTTGCTAACTTTGCTGGTGCCTTTTACTAGTGGAAGGTTCATCGGTTTCTTTTCGTTCTTAATCGCAATGTTATTATTAAGCAAGAGTGAGCACTATTGCCCACAAGTATAATAATGAAATAACGGTATAATAACATGCGAGTAAATCAAAGACATCTGAATAAAAGCTTAACTTTTGAATCAAGAATGAATAACAAGAATCAAAAGAATTCTGAGGGTCATAAGACCTTGAACTATGTCCTAGGTTATCAAGGGTTATTCTTGAAACCTTTAACAGTCATAAGACTATGGACCTTCTACTCGTACTTAGGGGGATCAGCCCTTAGTACCATATTGTGCACAATATCTTAACGCTAACGCATAAGTAAATCTCTTTGCAGGGTTGTTCATCTCAGTTTGACATTCGAGTCCGCACCAAAGGAAGTTTGGTTTGGATAATTCAATATGGGTTCTAAAATTTAGAACGTTCATCTACTAAGGACTAGTTGAATCAATGAAGTTCACTAGTCTAATAAGGTTCAACAATAATGATATTCAATTTGAATAATAATCTCAAGAAGTATACAATAGGACAATTATTGTATAACTGAATCATGCTTTGAAAAGATAATCAATCTTTAATATAACATTTGAACTTGAATAATAGTAATGATAATTTACTCGAGGTAAATAATAAACTTAAACAATAATGACAAGTAGGGTTAGGAAACTTGCCTCGTGCGTAAATTACACTTTAACTAAGCACATTCTTTGAATTTAATCCTACATACCATTCACATTCACAATACCAGTTAATTATAACTTAACTAATCATCAAAACTCATTCTCTTTGTCTACTTTGATTATTAACTATACTTAGTTAATTTACCACTTCGTCACATAATTTATACTTCATGAACAATAAGCTCATTATGTATTCAATAATTCGATCCACATACAATTATGTTATTTACATGTTAAACATCTATTTTACATGTCATTATACTTTTAACATGTTTACATGTTCATTACATTAAGTTAACAATACATTTGTAGACTTAACACTTTAAAAAATTACATTTCTGAACTTTCTGGAGAGTGGCGCTGCGGTGCCACTTTTGTACTAAGGCTTCACGTTGTGGTGCTGTGGCGCTGCGGCTTGAGACCTGGCACTGCGGCGCGAGACATAAGGCTTGAGACTGGCGCGGCGACGTGGCGAACCAGAAACTGTTCTGCAATTCGCGAAAATTGCAGAACACAACCCAAAAACTCTAATTAAATTACTACTACACGAAATTAATCATACCCACATGTTATAATTCATATATAATCAATACTTATCACTTATAGAGTGATTTTAACCCATTAAAACACATAATCACAGAGTTAAAAATCTATAATTTCACTGACTTTGATGTTCTTGAAGGTTTTGAAAATAAAACATGAAAATTGATACTACGGATTCATTATAACACCGAATCCGTTCGTTTAAAGTTTGGTCTCTTCGTATCTATAACGCCCCGAGAAAATTGGATTTTTGAGAATTAAATTTTTATTTTTATTAAATGAATTTAATCAATTATTTATGGAGCAAGCAAATCGAACGTCGTTCTCTGGCCTAGAAATGTCAGAACATCGTAGGATTTTGGCTACATGGTAGAATTAAAGTGTTTGAATTTCCAAGACGAAAATAAAAGCTTTCCGAGAAATTTTCTGAAAAACACTATTCACGCATTTTTGCTCGAGAATTATTTTTGAACTTCCGAGAAATACGTATCGATAGAATATTGATGTGAGATGGAATATCCAATAATATTTCAGTTATGGAAAATGTAATATTTCGCCTATGGACTTAAAACCTAACGTTTAGGAAATGTGACTTTTGAGAAGGAAATGTAATGTGATTAATGAATTAAGCAATGATTGTATAATACGTAGGTATTGTACGAGGTAGAGAATACGAGTATAATACGAGGTATTATATGAGTACGTATGAATGATGGTATATCGTATATGTTGAATAAATATACGAGGGGAATACGAAATTATCATGATAATATATGTTATAAGGCTTTAAGCCAAAAGAAATGTATTGAATATTTGAGTTATGTAAGAAATTGTAAAGTCCAATAAGATATTGATAAGCCCAAGTGGTTGATTGATGAGAAGCCCAAAGTAACTTACTGCAAGCCTAAAGAATTGATAATACAAGCCCAAATGATTAAGCTAAGAATAATTAAGATAAGGCCCAAGGTAAATATCCAATGGGTTAGGGGATGGTTTAAACCAATGGGGCAACCCATAGATAATCCAAGGTGATGAACAAGTAAACTTAGAGGCTAAGTTAGTGTGGTGATCACACAAAGTGCTTATAAGTGATGACAAAGTAAACTTAAGGGCTAAGTGTTGTGGGGAGCAAGTAGACTTAATGATTAAGTAAGTGTGATGGCCAAGTATATGTGGTGAGCAAGGAAATAATGTGGGGAGAAAGTTTACTTAATGCCTAGGTAATGAATAGTAAGGAGGTGGATGGATTAAAGACTAAACTACCCTAACTTAGGATTTCCTATAAATAGGAAGCTTTGTAATTCATTTGTGGGTTGTTATATTTTCATCCAACTTAAGGTTGAGAGCTTATTTGGTTGAGAGAATAAGCACTTATAAAGTTAGACTTTCTTTGTTAGTTTTTCCACCAATAACTTATAGTTTATTGGTTAGAGAGAATAAGTGAGAATAAGCTAGCAAGTTAACCTTTGAAGTACAAGAATCAAGAAGGAGATTAAAGATTAAGCAAGATATCATCAAAGAGTAAGTGTTCTTGAACCATGTTTCTCTTTCTCTTCCATTGTTAGAGAAGGGGGTATTGGTAGAACAAGCATGCTAAGAAGAGGTTGGAATAATTAATCAAAGGGCTTAAGTCTTAATAAGCCGGATAAGTCATAAGTAAGAAATTCATTTGTAAATAAGTTATGAACTTATAATGGAAGTATAGAAACTTGTTATAACTTGTAACATGTTTACCTTAATAGAACTAGTATGATAAGAAGATGTAAGAATAATGATTAAAGGACTTAACCTATGAATAAGTCATAAGCAATGAAATTAAGTATGTTATACTTGAATAAGTAGTTTTTAAGTTTATGAGTTTTGAACTTATTAAGAACAATTAATAACTTATCATGGATATAAGTTAGCGAAGCATGTATGTCAAGATGATAGTATAATGGATTGAATCCAAGTGAAATGGTTTAAAAATCTCAAGTAACGAAGTTTCGCCGGAATGCACACGATTAGACGACTATCGTCGAATTCGTGAAATTCTCGGAATGGAAGTCGAATTTTGATATTGAGCTTGGAAATATTGGTTTTCAATGGAGGCAAGTTGTATTTTTCATTATAGAGTTGAGGACTCGAAAATGGCCGGATTCCGACTTAGAACGAAGAAACGAGCGTTGAACGTTCACGAACGTTTACCGTTTTTGTTGAAAATGGACTAATAGGTAAATTTTTAGCAAACGAAGTCGAATAGATAAAATTCTTACATGAACACGTAGAGTACGTAATTTGTTAACCGTAGACTTTTGAACGAGCCAATTCGGACTTATAACGAAGAAATTATGCGTCCGGGAAGTTCACAAAATTTTAAAACTGAAATTATTTTCTGGTGCACAGAGTTGGAGCCACGGCCAAACCCTAGTAAAAAACCTGCGCGCGTCGCGACGCAATAAAGAATCGAGCACACCGCAAGAGTTCACTGCAAATACGACCGATAATATCTGAGACACACGCATCATGCAACCGAGTCCGAATTTTGAACAATAAGTGGTGACGCCGCAGCGCGACATCAAGTGCAATAGTAGGTGCTGCAGCGCCAGCCTTAAAACTTAGACTATGAAGAATGGTTACAAGTGGAACATGAAGGGAAATTGTTTAGTAACGAACAAAGGGACATAATAAAATATTATTAAGTCGTAAATAAAAATCAAATATGATTACTTAGGGTTAAAGAAAGCCAATTGAAGATGAACGTGAACGATATGCAATAAGTATACTTAACCAATGACGATCGAGTTTTGGATGATAACGTAAGGACGTTAGTAAGTCGTGAGGAAGGATAATTAACTTGAACCGAGTTGTACTAATGAAATAACTTCACTTAAGTTATGGAAGAGACAGAAGTCGGTAAGAATGATGTCAAGAATGACGGAAAGCCGGAACCAATCATACCAAATCTAATACGGGATTAGATTGAGAAGCAGGGTAAGATTCTTTAGGAACTATGTATGTTCATTCATGACCTAATGTGGTATGTTATGTGATTATGTATTGTAGAGATTGTAAAGACTCAAAGGAAACGTAATTATACTGTAGCAGACGCTGAAGGCAAGTTTTTCTTAAACGCTTGTCTAACCTTCGTGTTAGCCAGGTTTTCAAATGATTAAAGTTATGAGATGCATGTATGGTTTTAAAGAAAGAGTCGATGCCAGTTTTAGCTTGGCTAGACTAATCATAATAGATTGATTGAACTGTTTACAAGTATTTCAATATAGAATTGCTAACGCTATCCTACGCCAACTAATTGGTACGGATTCAAGGTAAGCCTGAATATGTATAAACAAATGTATTTTCATCGAGTATTCGATGGGCACGTGAGGTTGCCACAACTTAAACGTACACACATTTAATGGATGTAGTGTTGATCAACATAGGTACTATAGGTACGATCACCTAGATGTACTCGTAAGATATGCCGGACTTACTTTAACTTCGTCTTGGGTTGTCCTTTTCAAAGAAACTATAAGACGTTCACGTCTTGAACCAGAATTGATGAATTGATGAATATTGTTATTGTAAAATGTTTTGAAGGAAAAAGGAAAGCTATTTTTGGAGTAGTGATAGTACTTTGTAACTATCATCCAGTTATTGAAGATATACGATTCCTATGTTTCAATCATTCTTTTAAAATGAAATTGTTGTACTTGCTGAGCTTGTTATGCTCACTCTTGCTTGAACCATATGAATGCAGCTTAGACCGAATGGACCAAAGGATTCGAGAAGGATGAAGAGAAGGCTAAAGTGAACGTGTAGATTTCCTATGTAATAGTATAGGTTTGTAATGATAATATTTGATATTACGACAAGAACAAATGTAACGGTTATAAAGAACCTGGGGAAAGGTAGTATTGTTTTGGAATATATATATAAGACATATTTGTCCTTTTGAGGCATTTCAATTGAATGTTTGTGTGAACTATAGCACCGTGGAGCACCATATGTCGGGTTGAAAGAGACCCAGATTTGGGGGTGTCACAGGTTGGTATCAAAGCATTAGGTTATAAAACTTAAGGGGGAAGAACCTTAGGCTCATAACCTCGTTAAGGAAGAGAAGTTCAAAGGAAGAAAAACTTGAGCTTTACTTGAGTTGAATGAGTCAATAAGGTATTGAGGAAACTCAGTATCAAAAGATTTAAAAGATGGAAAGTAACCCTAAATAAATTAAATGTGATTTGTGCTTATACGATTCTGTGTTATGTACTAATCAACATATGTGTTATTGTAGGATGTCGATCGATAACTTGATGTATAGAAATATACACACGGTGAGCGAAGAGCTTAATTGTGAACCAATTAGAGCTCAGACTATGCTTGGCCAAGTGAGGTACCATTAGTGATTCTAGAGGAGTCGGAGGAAGAGGAGTACTTTTTCGAGGAATACTACTCAGAGGGAGAGATGGATATATCGTCATACCTTAGTATGATGAATGATATGGAGGAAGAAAGAGAGGTAACATCGGTTACTACGGTGGTACCTACATTGGAGTCATCACCTCCAGATGCAATGGAAGCATCAGATTCCGGCAAATTGACAGAATGTGCAACTGGAGTGCAGCAGTGCGAAATAAAATGAAGAGATTAGTGCTCTTTACGTAGCGAAGGAGTCTGTAGAAACAGATTTTGAGTCAGAGCATGATGAGAAGGTGCTCATGATAAATAAGGCTAGGGATTTTAAGAAGGAGGTCAATGAGCTTCAGAGAGAACTGGGGAGAAGGACCTAAGATAGCACGGATGTCTTACATCCATGAGAGTGCACATAAGGATTTCAAGTTGAAGGTTGCTTGTTATTCCAATGAGTCGAGACAAACCCGGCCATACTATTAGTCGGATATCAGAAGCGGCGATTGCGAATGAGAAGCACGAGGATGTTGTTATGCATTATTAGAACATTAGAGTTATAAATATGTGTGTAGTGATGTAAAGCCTTCTTATGTATAAAAGGGTAGTCTTTTTGTAAATCCCAACTTTTGTGAATTTCAATTGCGGGATAAAAATGTAATAGTTTTTAGCTATGAACGTAAATTGTAAATAGTTTCAAACTATGAAGAAGCATATGTATATAATGAAGTTTTCATGGAAATGATTTGTTATGATGTGATTGGTATGTGGCGATTAATAACGAAGTAAGTAAATAGATAATAATGAAATTTTATTTAATCTAAAAATGTCGCCAGGGAGAAGATAACGTAATAAGGAAGCGGAATCACATAATGATAATTAATGGGGTCAAAACAACCCTATGCAGGAGTTCGTTAAGTTATTAACGGCTGTATTTACCCAAACCAGGGGTAGAATACCCGCGAAACCTAAGGTAGCTAGAACGATTACCTTTAAAGAGTTTAAAAGGTGTAGGTCCGCCGGAGTTCAAAGGAACGACGGACCCAATAGAGTCCCAGACATGGGTAAAAGAAATAAAGAAGACGTTTGTTATTACAAGCGTAGGTGAGATGCGAAAGTTTTATTTTGTGACTTACACGAGAAAGAGTGAAGCCAACTTTTGGTAGAAGGCTCACCAGGGTGGGGTTAGAACAGATGCAGTAACGTGGAAACAATTCAAGAAGGTTTTCTTTGAGAATTATTTCCCTACAAATATGTGAAGGAGGATAGAGATTGAATTCTAAGAACTTAAGCAAGGGGATATGATATTTCCCCAGTACGCGACCAAATTCAAATGAATTGGCAAGGTTTGTTTCACATCAAGTGGACACGAAGGAGGTGAAGGCTCGTAGGTTGGAGCAGGGCCTGAAACCCTAGCTTTATAGTGGGATTTTGGTGATCTAGAGTGTTTCCTATGGGATCATTCTGGAGAAGGTGATTATAGAATAAGGTGATAGTGAGTTGTAAACTCAATACTACAAAGAGGGAAAAGATGAGAGCATGAGAGAGTGAGGAACCAAGGCAAAGAATGCCATCGGCAGTATGCCCAAAACGAAATTATTTTTTAACTTCGGGAATACTGGAGTGGGACAAGGGGATCCTAAGTGTAAGATTAAGGTGTGTAAGACAGGTGGAAAGACTTATCTAGGAGTCTGTATGAAAAAGGGGTTATAAGTACCTTTAAACATTAAAATAGAGGAAGAGGAAATAACTTTCGTTAGATTATATTTGTGAAAATTATTTCATGTATAATCGAAGTAAGTAGGTATCAGTAGATAAGTACTGTTCATGTTGAGAGAATTTGAGAAAATTCTCGGTATGAATGGGTTGATTAACCATAGAGCTATAACAAATAGTTATAAGAAAAGTGTGAACCTTTAGTTTTCTCAGAAAATCTAAGGTAGTAATTTACAATAATTAAATACCGCGACATTGTTATTGTCAAACCATGACTCAAGTTAGGTTGGTGTTAAGGAAGAGGATGAGTTGTTACGGTTGCATATCGACTATCGTAATAGGAGTAAGATAGCGGTTAAGGATAAATACCCATGGCCCAGGATCGATGATCTATTTGGTCAATTGAGAGGGGAAAATAATTTTTATAAAGATATATGTATGTATGGGGTATAGTCGATTGGAAGTAAGGAAGAAGGAGGAGGTACCTAAGATGACATTTAGAATTCGTTATGGTTATGACAAGTTTCTGGTTATGTCATTTAGGTTAACTAATGTGCGGAAGTAGGTTTTTTCGTAAGGGGCACCAATCAAGTCGGTGGCCAATTTGATAGATATTCTTGTGAGGTGCTATGGTTGAAGGTACCATTAGCGTCACATGATTATTGAAGATGGTTAAGTAAGGAACCTGTATTATCTTTATCAGATGATACGGGGAATTTTGTAGTGTATCTCGATGTTCGCATAGATGACATGATTGCGTGCTCTTATAGCATGACAATAACATTGTGTATGCATCACGCCAGTTAAAGGGTTAGGAGGAGGTCTATCCTACTTGATCTATAATTGGCAGTTGTAGTTTTTGAATTAAAAATATGAAGATAGTATTTATACGGAGAGAAGCGTGAGATATACACGGACTCTAAGAGTCTGAAATATATCTTCACACAGAAGAGTTGAATATGTAGTAGAGAGAGGACTGTGATATCTTATATCATTCAAGGAAGGTAAACATTGTAGCCGACGCGTTAAGTAGGAGGAGTAGGGAAAGCTATCGATGCTAACGACTCAGAATGAGTTAATAATGGAAATGGTAAGATCAGAGTTAGAAGTTAAATTACGGAATGAAGGGGTAGAATTGTTATTTAAAACATAGACTCAATTCATGATAATGGAACGAGTTAATGAAGTACAAGTAGGTAATGAGGAATGTAAGCAAATGAAGAAGATGATGCAGGATAAGTAGAAGACTAAGTATAGTCTTATTTTGAGGGAGGAATTTGAGTTCCATATAAGTCCGAGTTAAAAGGATAACTGAGATGATATAAAGATAGCGAAATGTGTTAGTAAGTGTTTAACTTCCAACTCAAATTGTTAACATGAAGTGATAAGTCATGTGTGAAAAGATAATACCTTCGATGAAGGTGAAATGGAAGAACCTCAATGTCGAAGAAGCATTGTGGGAACTCGAGATTAAAATAAAGGAAAATTATCCTCTGTGGTGTAGGTATTATTAGCGAGATTCTGGGGACAGAATCCTTATCGGATTTTTGAGAATTAAATTTTTATTTTTATTAAATGAATTTAATCAATTATTTATGGAGCAAGCTAATCGAACGTTGTTCTATGGCCTTGAAATGACAGAACATCGTAGGATTTTTGCTACGTGGTAGAATTAAAGTGTTTGAATTTCCAAGACGAAAATAAAAGCTTTCCGAGAAATTTTTCGAAAAACA
The DNA here is from genome assembly GCA_020205615.1 of Panax quinquefolius. NCBI lineage: Eukaryota > Viridiplantae > Streptophyta > Magnoliopsida > Apiales > Araliaceae > Panax > Panax quinquefolius. Next base: position 41,327,709 of record CM035166.1, read on the forward strand.
CTATTCACGATTTCGCTTTCAAGAATTATTTTTAAACTTCCGAGAAATACGTAACGATAGAATATTGATGTGAGATGGAATATCCAATAATATTTCAGTTATGGAAAATGTAATATTTCGCCCGTGGACTTAAAACCTAAAGTTTAGGAAATGTGACTTTCGAGAAGGAAATGTAATGTGATTAATGAATTAGCGATGATTGTATAATACGTAGTATTAGACGAGGTAGAGAATACTTAGTATAATACGAGGTATTATACTAGTATGTATGAATGATGATGGTATATCGTATATGTTGAATAAATATACGAGGGAATACGAAATTATAATGTATAATATATGTTATAAGGCTTTAAGCCAAAAGAAATGTATTGAATATTTGAGTTATGTAAGAAATTGTAAAGTCCAATAAGATATTGATAAGCCCAAGTGGTTGATTCATGAGAAGCCCAAAGTAACTTATTGCAAGCCCAAAGAATTGTTAATGCAAGCCCAAATGATTAAGCTAAGATTAATTAAGATAAGGCCCAAGGTAAATATCCAATGGGTTAGGGGATGGTTTAAACCAATGGGGCAACCCATGGATAATCCAAGGTGATGAACAAGTAAACTTAGAGGCTAAGTTAGTGTGGTGATCACACAAAGTGCTTATAAGTGATGACAAAGTAAACTTAAGGGCTAAGTGTTGTGGGGAGCAAGTAGACTTAATGATTAAGTAAGTGTGATGGCCAAGTATATGTGGTGAGCAAGGAAATAATGTGGGGAGCAAGTTTACTTAATGCCTAGGTAATGAATAGTAAGGAGGTGGATGGATTAAAGACTAAACTACCCTAACTTAGGATTTCCTATAAATAGCAAGCTTTGTAATTCATTTGTGGGTTGTTATATTTTCATCCAACTTAAGGTTGAGAGCTTATTTGGTTGAGAGAATAAGCACTTATAAAGTTAGACTTTCTTTGTTAGTTTTTCCACCAATAACTTATAGTTTATTGGTTAGAGAGAATAAGTGAGAATAAGCTCGCAAGTTAACCTTTGAAGTTCAAGAATTAAGAAGGAGATTAAGGATTAAGCAAGATATCATCAAAGAGTAAGTGTTCTTGAACCATGTTTCTCTTTCTCTTCCATTGTTAGAGAAGGGGGTATTGGTAGAACAAGCATGCTAAGAAGAGGTTGGAATAATGAATCAAAGGGCTTAAGTCTTAATAAGCCGGATAAGTCATAAATAAGAAATTCATTTGTAAATAAGTTATGAACTTATAATGGAAGTATAGAAACTTGTTATAACTTGTAACATGTTTACCTTAATAGAACTAGTATGATAAGAAGATGTAAGAATAATGATTAAAGGACTTAACCTATGAATAAGTCATAAGCAATGAAATTAAGTATGTTATACTTTAATAAGTAGTTTATAAGTTTACGAGTTTTGAACTTATTAAGAACAATTAATAACTTATCATGGATATAAGTTAGCGAAGCATGTATGTCAAGATGATAGTATAATGGATTGAATCCAAGTGAAATGGTTTAAAAATCTCAAGTAACGAAGTTTCACTTTTAATGCACACGATTAGATTTACGATCGTCAATTTGTGAAATTCTCGAATGGAAGTCAATTTTGATATTGAGCTTGGAAACATTGGTTTTCAATGGAGGCAAGTCGTATTTGTCATTATAGAGTTGCGGACTCAAAATGGCCGATTTCTAACTTAGAACGAAGAACGAAAGTTGAACGCTCACGAACGCCACTCGCTTTTCGTTGAAAATGGACTAATAGGTGAATTTTTAGAAAACGAAGTCGAATAGATAAAATTCTTGCATGAACACGTAGAGTACGTAATCTGTGAATCGTAGGCTTTTGAACGAGCCAATTCGGACATAACGAAGAAATTATGCGTACGGGAAGTTCACAAAATTTTAAAACTGAAATTGTTTTACAGTGCAGAGAGTTGGTAGCCATGGCAACAACCCTAAACAAAATGACCATGCCAAGCAGATGAAATAATAATCGAGCACACTTTGCAAGAGTTCAGCATGCAAGCGACCAATTAATACACAGAGACTTCCATGCGGCCGAAAGTCCGGATTTTGAGCAATAAGTGGTGATGTGGCAAGCAAATACAAGATCAAGTCTGATAGTCGGTATTTGAAGCGCCAAACCTTAAAACTTAGACTATGAAGAATGGTTACAAGTGGAACATGAAGGGAAATTGTTTAGTAACGAACAAAGGGACATAATAAAATATTATTAAGTCATAAATAAAAATCAAATATGATTACTTAGGGTTAAAGAAAGCCAATTGAAGATGAATGTGAACGATATGCAATAAGTATACTTAACCAATGACGATCGAGTTTTGGATGATAACGTAAGGACGTTAGTAAGTCGTGAGGAAGGATAATTAACTTGAACCGAGTTGTACTAATGAAATAACTTCACTTAAGTTATGGAAGAGATAGAAGTCGATAAGAATGACGGAAAGCCGGAACCAATAATAACAAATCTAATACGGGATTAGATTGAGAAGTAGGGTAAGATTCTTTAGGAACTATGTATGTACATTCATGACCTAATGTGGTATGTTATGTGATTATGTATTGTAGAGATTGTAAAGACTCAAAGGAAACGTAATTATCTTGTGAGCGATATTTGAAGGCAAGTTTTTCTTAAACGCTTGTCTAACGTTCGTGTTAGCCAGGTTTTCAAATGATTCAAGTTATGAGATGCATGTATGGTTTTAAAGAAAAAGTCGATGCCAGTTTTAGCTTGGCTAGACTAATCATAATAGATTGATTGAACTGTTTACAAGTATTTCAATATAGAATTGCTAATGCTATCCTATGCCAACTAATTGGTACGGATTCAAGGTAAGCCTGAATATGTATAAACAAATGTATTTTCATCGAGTATTCGATGGGCACGTGAGGTTTCCACAACTTAAACGTACACACGTTTAATGGATGTAGTGTTGATTAACATAGGGTACTATAGGCTGATCACCTAGATGTACTCGTAAGATATGCCGGACTTATGGACTACGTGCCGGGTTGTCCTTTTCAAAGAAACTATAAGACGTTCACGTCTTGAACCAGAATTGATGAATATTGTTATTGTAAAATGTTTTGAAGGAAAATGAAAAGCTATTTTTGGAGTAGTGATAGTACTTTGTAACTATCATCCATTTATTGAAGATATACGATTCCTATGTTTCAAGCATGCTTTTAAAATGAAATTTTGTACTTGCTGAGCTTGTTATGCTCACTCTTGCTTGAACCATATGAATGCAGCTTAGACCGAATGGACCAAAGGATTCGACAAGGATAAAGAGAAGGCTAAAGTGAGCGTGTAGATTGCCTATGTAATAGTATAGGTTTGTAATGATAATATTTGATATTACGACAAGAACAAATGTAACGGTTATAAAGAACCTGGGGAAAGGTAGTATTATTTTGGAATATATATAAGACATATTCGTCCTTTTGAGACATTTCAATTGAATGTTTGTGTGAACTGTAGCACCGTGGAGCACCATATGTCGGGTTGAAAGAGACCCGGATTTGGGGGCGTCATAGTATCAACATGTATAATAATATACGAGTATAAAATTTAGGAATAATATATTATCAACGCATTAAATACCACTTATAGGGCCATAAGGCCAAAACCCATACTCTGTAATTTTGAAATAACAAGTCATCATATAACGACATGTTTTATGATACTGATGATATGGTCTACATAGTAAACATGTTATACTACACGAATTATTACACATATTCTTATAATAATCATCATTTCCCAATTCACAGAGACTTACAGAATATATGAAAGCCATTTTTATAAAAACTAAATGACGTAACTTTAAAGTTTGGGAAGAAGGGATTACCCTTGAATACTCTGCTTAGATTACACAGGGTGACAACAATTCCCAATTTCTCACACTTCTTCTCCTTTAATCATAGTATTCACAATCTCTCTCAAAGTTCTCAAACTCTCTCTGTGATTTCATTTGCTAGACTTAAAAGAATGAAAGAAAACAAAAAGACGTATGATAATAAATGAGAAAACTGACGCGCATAATGGTCAGTTAACCCAAACATGGGTAACTGCATCCAACCACTACTAGGGCCTTGTTTGGCAACCCTTAATTGCTTCAAAGTCATTTAATTTATTAAAAGCTTTATAATATAGTTTAAATCATGTCACACCCAATTCAAATATCTTATTTAATTTAATATAAAATAAATATAATAACTTCTCATAAATTCACATAGTCATATAATTAATTTTCTCATTAATAAATAATGTCAAATTATTAATTCTCTAATTAATAATTAAACTAATTAAAATAACATTAGGCTTATTAAATATTTCTTTTAATACAATAAGCTCACATAATGACATACTTCGATACTAAAAATTCACCATATTAATTTAATAAATGTAACACATATAATTAAATTAATCTACCATAACTGCATCAATTAATTATTTAATCCAATAATTAAATCATCGATTTTTTTTATTTAATTCAATAAATATTAAAAATTAATTTACAAAAATCTCGTTCGTCACAATAATTAACCACCATAATAATTGAACAGTACTAACTCAAGGTTGAGTTAGGAAACTTGCCTTATGCGTTGATTACTGCTACACAATATACTTATCTGTGTTTGAAGGACCTATAATCACAATATCGGTCTTACAATTAGCAAAATAATTCACAACACAATACTATAATTTACAGTCCATACTTCTCCTAGACACATTACCACATAGCCACATCAGTGTTTATAACCTATATAAACACTTATAAAGTCTAACTAGTTCGGTCTGGTTGGACTTCGGTCTATTCTCGACGTCTTGGTCACCCTACCTGACAATTAACACTAATATTGTCAATTAAACTTGGTCTCTAAGCTTCAATATTATTCTAGATAAGTCAAATATCATTTATAATATTTTTTGAAAACTTTTAATAATTTTTAAACAATTATTATAATTTATAATAATTTTTCAAATCATCAGAATCATTTTTAAATGATTTAAATACTAATTAATTCCATTATCATTAATATTTAATAATATAAAATATTAATGAAATGCTTGTCAAAATATTAAAGTTATTATTAATAACTTAAAAATATTTTTAAATCATCAATTTCTACTTAAATAATTTTAAAAATAATTAAAATCATTTTAAATCATGACCTTTAATATTTAAATATTAGTGAAATTATTATCAAAATATTAAAAGTCATTAATTATAACTTAAAATATTTTTAAATCATTTTCTCATTTTTTTAAATGATTTTTAAATCAATAAAATCAATTTTAATTAATTTATTTAATATAATAATTAAATAAATCTAATATCATTAATATTAGTTTATTAATGAGAATTCTCCAAAAATATTGAAAATTATATTTTATAATTCAAAATATTTTCTAACACTTTATTCTCATTTAAAATGATTTTTAAATCAATAAAATCATTTTTAACTTATTTATTTAATACAATAATTAAATAAATCTAATATTATTAATGAAAATTCTCTAAAAATATTAAAAGTTACATTCTATAACTTAAAATAATTTTTAACTTATTTATTTAATTTAATAATTAAATAAATTAATATCATTAATATTAAATTATTAATGAAAATTCTCTAAAATATTTAAAAGTTTTATTTTATAACTCAAAATAATTTTAAATAAATTATTCTTATTTAAAATGATTTTTATATAGTTAAAATCATTTTTCTCTAATTTATTTAATATACTAATTAAATAAATTAATTATCATTAATATTCAAATAATTATAAATATTAATGAAAAATATCTCAAATAATCGTAAATTATTTTTCAAAATTTAAAATAATTTTTAAACCATTTTTGGTAATTTTATAATTTATTTCTATTTTAAATAATTTCGGAAAATTAGAAATTAAAAATATTAAAACCGTCATTATAGGCCTTTAGCGACCTGAAAAGCATCATTGTTGGTGTTCTTTGAAATGAAAAACACCGACTTACGTTATCAACATGCCTTGTTTGACCGCTTGGAATTCGTAGAATAAACATGTTCTGGGCTATCTCAAGCATTGATCTTGTAGTCAGTATATAGTACTACCATTATAAATTCTTATCTCGGTTAAACAACAACACAACAAATCGATCTGGACTCTCAAACATATTGTCAGACCATACCTGGGTTTCCCCTGAAACCCAGAACTTCGACTGGTCATTTTCATGCTCAATTAAGTTTATGTTCCAGTCATTGTATAGGTGTTATGAAGGTTCAGAACTATAGTACGCATGTCAAGGAACATTTATATACCAATATCCTAGTCCAACTACAACATAATCACAATATATCACTTGGTCAAACTCTAACAGAAAGGGTGTTCATAGAGTTTCTGGGAATTCCCAAAAATGCTAACTTAGGCTCGGATGGCTACTTTGACCTTATATTACATTCAATCTATTTATTATTAACACGATATAAAGCCATAAATATGTCAGGTTTGTAATATTCATGTGCGCAATCAAATTGCATAAAAGTGCGGAAGCGTGTAAAAATTAGAGTTTAAAAAAATTTACAAACCATATACCCGGATCATCCTTTATGCATAATTATTAATTAAACGAAAAGATAAAGAATAAAATCATACCCTTGAAGATCGAGCTTCCTCAGGTACAAGTTCACCTCCAAATCCTTTCGCGTTCAATCTTGAATCCACCGGGTTTGGTTCCTTCCTTTGATCAACGTTAGCCACCCAAATGTTTGGCCTCTAGAGGTGATCCACCAAGGAAGAAGAAAATTCAAGAAGATGGGTTATTGGCTCAAACCCTAGTTTTCTATCTCTATAGAAAGGGTGTACTCTCCCAACTATTGGAATTACGTATGTTGAAAAAATCAACAACCCTTACCACCCATAATAAGACTCCTCTTATTTATAGATGTGGGCAACCCACCTTAACAATTAAGGAATTAGGTTTTAATTAATTAAATTCTTTTAATTAATTAAACTCCCTAATCTTATTAGGGATAATTAATTAAACTCCTTTAACTAATTTTTCTTCCTAATCCAATTAGGAATAAATGAGAGTACTTATATTAAATTAATTCCTAAACTCTTTTAGAAATTAAAATAATAATAATTGTAATAATATTAATAAGACTCCTCTTATTAATTTATATTTAATATTTCTAAAATATTAAATAATAAATATTAAGCTATTTAATTTATTCTATCACCATAGATTAAATTAAATATACATAACATATTATTACAATTATGCCATTAACTTCTTAAATAATTATTCTTCCTTTTATGGTGTGACCCTTTAGGTTCTCCATATTAAACCTATTGTGAATAAATCAATTAGAACAATTCTAATCTTATTTAAATAAATAAATTAAACAATTAATTTATTTAAATAAATAATATTTATTCTATAATAGGGATAAGCCTCCCCAGCGATCAACGACTTTCCGTGATAATATTGATTTCAACATTAATCATTAAAGAACCTTTGAGTAAATAGTTACCGTATAATTCAATCCTTCCACCATACGATGTCCCAATTAAATATAAGACATGGAATTCATCACAAGTCTTATTTTATTTAATTATATGTATTTTCGATCCTTAAATGCACAACTCAAATAATGCAAATTAGAAACTCCTTTCTAATTTCATTCTCGCCTTAACCAAGGACTCTTGGGTTGTCATTTATCGAATCACATAGGACATTTCTCTTCTTTTATTAGAAGTGGTAGATTCTTTATTGATCATACATTATCTCCATGTATAACTTATTATACCCAAGCATACCCTTTGATATACCCTAAGGGTCTTAAGGAATAAGTCAAAGTATAACTCATCATACACAAGATACTATGATGATCTCAAGTCTAAGGATCACTTGTACTACTATCACTACAGAATTCCTATCGACAGCAAATAAAACTCCATTAGGTATTCCTTAGCGAGCCACGTTCAAAGGAACTTATTCTCTAATAAGCACCTACATACTTGCTTTAGTGTCTCCACACAAATGATCATGAGATCAATCATCCTCATCCAATGAGCAAGTTAACGTATGTACCAATCTATCCTGGATTCACTAATCCCCAATTTAGTAATCCAATGATTGGGAACTATTTTAGTTTTAAGCTTTCTAAGAATTTAGATCTCATTAGAATGATCATCATCATTATTCTAAAAGCATTGCTTAAAACTATGGGTTTATCACATATTATAAAACAAAGATCATGTAGGTAATTAAAAGCCTTTAATAAATTAATACCTTTTATTAATAAATGAATAAGATTGTTATAAAGTATATGCTTTATCATCAAACATGATTGGCTTGTGTGCATACTACTTTCAATCTCCCACTTGCACTAAAGCCAATCGTCATTGGTATCTCATACTCTTCTTCTCTAAGTGACGATTATCCCGCTGGATAAGCTTTAGTTAATGGATATGTAATGTTGTTCATGAGAGTCCACTATCTCTATAGTGATTTTCCATCTTTCAATGATTCTAATAATCAAATGAAAGTGCCACAACACATGTTTAGATCCAAGATGAGACTTAGAACTATTCCTAGTTACGTAATGAACTTTTCATCCAAACAATCATCTTGCAGCTTTCATTTATAGCTATATACTTTGTCTTTATTACTAAACCAAAGAACTCTTTCTTTGCTTTTGAACCTTTCCAATTCAACGCACTTGTTCGCTCAAGATAACGCTTTACCTTAAAGTGGATTTTACGTCATCTTAGTGCAATCGAAAAACTTGAGTCTGCTAAGCCCTCTAGTTTTAATTTAGACCCACCATGAATATGATCACATTCTTAGTGCTTGGTTAAGAACTTTAAGATGTTTTTCAGCGACTCACGGTGAACTTCTCCGAATTATGACCGATCAACATCGTGTCTCGTATATTTCATTGCATACATGATAGTTACTCATGCGATCTCTTTTTCGAGAGTCTGGGGACTTTTAAGAGAAATACACTCCATAGCTCATCGACATGAGACATCTCTTGAGTTTGCCATGCTAAACGACTTTAGCATCAAATGAATATATCGTTCCTTGGTTAAGTCGAGCATCCTCTAAAATCTATCTATATAGATTTATATCCCCAATTAAGATACTCTTCCCAAATCATTCGTGGAGGAATTTTTAGACAACTTTATCTTTACTGATTGTAGCATTAGTATGTCATTCCTTATCCGTAGTATATCAACATATAATATTAGGAATGTCACGGCGCTCCCACTGTCCCTTTTGTACACACTAGAACTCTTACCTCATCGTATGTAACTCTGGATCATCATCTTCTATGATGTGTACCTCATCATCATCATCCATGATGAATCCATACCTCCTAGGTATCTTCAGTACTATTCCAGACTTACGATTCGGTTGTGGTACAATAGGTCTATCTACAGGTTCCTCTTATTTGACTTATAGTGTTTTGTGGTTCTTGAACTCTTCAAGATCTATTATCCTCCCACTAGCCCCTTCAATGATAAACACCTTTATCTTAGAAGGAAGCGTGTTTCACAATAAACACCTTTTGCTAAGTAGGATTATAGAACATATACCCTAAACTTACTTTAGGATGTCCCACAAATTGTACTTGTCAAATCTTGTCCCAAGCTTATCCTTTGAAACTTTTTCACATAAGTTGGACAACCCCTTATCTTAACATACTTAAGATTAGGAATCCTCCCTGTCCATAACTTTTATGGAGTCTTGGGGCCAGATTTTGAGGTTACCCTTTCCGTAGATATGTAGCCATTTCTAGGACATGACCCTAGAAGGATACTGGAATGTCGGTAAATCATTATGGACCGCACCATGTCCAACAAGGTATGATTTTTCCTTTCAGATACATCAATCAATTATTCTGTATCATGAGGTGTCCATTATGAGAAAAACCATTTGAGATGATCTAGAAACTTATTGCACAAGTATTTATTCCTTGATCTAATCAAAGAATCTTAATACTTTGCCAATTTGTTTCACTTTTGAATTCTTTGAACCTTTCAAATAATTCACACTTGTATTTCAGCAAATACACACATTCAACTATTTGAATGATCATCTCCTTTTCTTATACTAGTTTGTTCAATTTACAAAATGATTTTTCACGTAAGTCAAGTATACAAAATTTATTAAGTAATATTCCAGTTCTATACAAAACATTATTATTATAAATAGAACAACAATTGTTCTTAATTATAATACCAAAGTTTTTCATTGTCCAACAATAAAATGGAAATAATATTTTAACAAGAATCTGAATACAATAACAACTTATCGACTTAATAGATTTTCCGTAGGCATTGCTAAACTATAAGTTTCTATGGCTAATGCAAAGAACCTTTGCTTCATTTTCCACACATAGGATTACTTATATTTGTTTAGTTTTCTACTCGCTTGGTCCTTCATAAATCTATATTTATGATTACCAAAATCGGTATCCAATACCCAAGTAGAACCTTGACTTAAAGAAAATTTTATTTTAAATCATGAACAAATTTGTATTTATAACCAAACTTCACTAAGCTTCTTTGGTTAGCCTCTCTGCAAGATACTTCTCGCAGATTTCTTTCCAAAGTCCAGGGCTTATTGCAAGTGGAAGCAAACTCCTTTGCTATCCGTGACGGGCTTTGCTCTTATTATCCTTTGTTTATGCCTTTCTATTTACCTTCTTTGAATGTTCTTCTTTTCGGAAGATCCTTTGGCCCCTACCAAGAAGACTTGATCTTTCTTGGTTGGAAAGTGACTCTCAACATTTTTAATATGTTAAGCAAATCAATGAAAGTCGATATCTAGCTTGTTCATATGAAAAATTCACAACAATTGTGAAAGGAGTCCGGAGTGAGTGCAAGATCAAATCTTGGCTCAACTCTCCATCCATGACAAAACCAATTGTCCTAATTGATCAATCAAATTGATTATGTTAAGAACTTTTTATCTGCACTTATAGTGCCATTGGCCATTCTAGATCGGAAGAGCTCCTTAGATATCTCGATATCTATCGGTCCTACTTTCCTCACCATCAACTACTTGATGTGCGAGAATATAATAGAAGCATCCATAGTTTCATGCCGACGTCAAGCTCATTACTTTCGTGGATGCGAGCATGATGCATTGAGCCAATCGTGCATCATCTTGCCACTTTCTAAAAGTAGCAATGTCTTCCTCAGAGGCATTATCTCGCAACCATTGCGGGGATAGGCGACATGACATAAGATAGCTTTTCAAATTATGAGAACTATTCTCAAATTCCTTAACCAAACCATTTAATTGATTCGGTTAATTTAGCATCTAATATGCTTCGCAGATGATAGTAATTTTAGACATTGTAAAATTACAGAAATGAATTTGTAATTAACAACATTTTAACATACATTCTTTTATTAATTACCAAATAAATTAGGTCTTGTTTTAAATTGGTATCTCCCACTATTTTCTTCAAACTATATTACCTCACTTATATAGTTCCTAAGAAAATCTAATTAAAGATTTGCTAGTGAGAATAAGGATCCCATTTCAAATGTATATAGCCTTGTGGTGACACAACAAACTATATATAAATAAATAGGTAGACAACTTTTTTATGTCAATTACATCAACTATGCAACTCCTTGTATTTTGCCTCTTAGATTATTTTGATCAAGTGGTGGCACATCCAATCAAAATTATCCAAGTTAAGTCCGACCTAGCACTCCATATATTCAAAAAGAAAATATCATCCTTGTGGTGACACAACAAAACAATATTGTTCAATTTTCTTTATAAGCATCAAATGTGATAAATTAACATCTTAAATACTTAATACTTGCCTTGTGGTGACACAACAAACTCATATTAAATATTTAATACTCTATTAATTTTATCATGCTAGAAAAGCTGACGCTCGATATTCCAAATATCTTTGAACGCTTAGGACTTAATATAAAAAATTGAGGGGTTTGTTATTAATTTGTCTCTCATCTTGTTTAAGCGCATTATTATATATATATATAAATACACGTCGTATTAATGAACATGCTAGCATGTTTGCATAATATATATATATATGGTATAAGCATGCACATATAGAATACTATATTCTACCCGGATTGATTATGGACTTTTATTCTAGTTTGGTTCACTAGAGCCACCAAGTGAACCAAAAAGGTCAAATCTAGGGTGCGAGAAATAATATTTAAATATAACTATTACATTTAAACCCCTGCTCTATTACAAACGGGTCTTCAAGCCTTCTTGTCCCTTGATCTCTAATTCTTCAAAATTAATTCTAAATATTCCTATTACAAAACTATTTAAAATAAATAGAAACCTTGATCGTGATCGAGGGGAAGTACATAGGAGGAGATAGAATTTACATTAAGAAAAATTAGAGAAGACGAGGTACGCAGACCCCATTTAATAAAACCCATACATTCATGCATCCAACTAAAATAAAATCCAATCACATTGGTCAATAGTCCATAATCAATCCCATTTATTATCATACACATCACCATATGCATCAATAAATAACATTCATCTCATGAATAATAAACATTTAATATATATATATTGATATCATTTAATGGGCAAAATTTAGTTAGTATAAAATCTATTTTTGAATCAAAATAAACTCCTTTATTTTAATCCAAATTTAAATCAAAATAAAACTATTTTATTTTAATTTATCTAATTTTGAATAAAATAAACTATTTTATTTTAATCAAAATATTTAATCAAAATAAACTCCTTTATTTTAATTAATTATGGAATCCAATTCCAAGTAATAAAATAATCTTTAATTAAAATAAACTCTTTTATTTTAATTAATTATGGAATCCAATTCCATGTAAAAAAAAATATTAAAGGAAACACGGATTTTCTTTCCTATTCACAAATAAACTCTTTTATTTTGAATGATATGAAATCTTATTTCATATCTAAATAAACTCCTTTATTTAAGGAAATTAGATTCTCTTCTATTCACAAATAAACTCTTTTATTTTGAATAATATGAAATCTTATTTCATATCTAAATAAACTCCTTTATTTAAGGAAAGATGGAATACAATTTCAACTCTAATTAGTTATCATGGAATCCAATTCCAACTCTAATTAGTTAGCATGAAATTCTAATTTTAAAATTAAAATAAATCTTTTATTTTAATATTAAAATAAACCTTTTATTTTAAGATTAAAATAAACCTTTTTATTTTAATTATAAAATTATTAAAATTAAAATAAAACTTTATATTTTAATATTAAAATAAACTTTTATTTTAATTATATAATTAAAATAACCAATATATATATATATATATATATATATATATATATATATATATATAAATATATATATATAAATTATATATATAAATTATATAAATCCATAGTTTCCATAGTCCACTATTAAAAAAGATTTGTCTTTATTAGTTTTTTTTTTTTTTTTTTAAAAAGATTACATGATTTGATATATATATATATATATATATATATATATATATATATATATATATATATATGCCGATGGATGGAGACCTGGTCATTTGGGTCGACTCTTTGAATCGAGAGGCAAAAGCTCAATCGCACTTTTCTTTAATAAAAAAATTCAAATAAGAAAAGAGGAAAAAAAAGAACTCACGTTTTTTTTTTTTTTTTTAAAATTTTATATAATAAAATTATGCCCAATTAAATTGTTCTAAACATATATCAATATAGATATTAAATTAAAACAATTAATAATTCGCATAAAGGTTTGGCTCTGATACCACTGTCAGGTTTGTAATATTCATGTGCGCAATCAAATTGCATAAAAGTGCGGAAGCGTGTAAAAATTAGAGTTTAAAAAAATTTACAAACCATATACCCGGATCATCCTTTATGCATAATTATTAATTAAACGAAAAGATAAAGAATAAAATCATACCCTCAAGATCGAGCTTCCTCGTGTACAAGTTCACCTCCAAATCCTTTCGTTCAATCTTGAATCCACCGGTTTGGTTCCTTCCTTCGATCAACGTTAGCCACCCAAATGTTTGGCCTCTAGAGGTGATCCACCAAGAAGAAGAAAATTCAAGAAGATGGGTTATTGCTCAAACCCTAGTTTTCTATCTCTATAGAAAGGGTGTACTCTCTCAACTATTGGAATTATTATGTTAAAAAAATCAACAACCCTTACCACCCATAATAAGACTCTCTTATTTATAGATGTAAGCAACCCACCTTAACAATTAAGGAATTGGGTTTTAATTAATTAAATTCTTTTTAATTAATTAAGCTCCCTAATCTTATTAGGATAATTAATTAAACTCCTTTAACTAATTTTCTTTCCTAATCCAATTAGGAATAAATGAGAGTACTTATATTAAATTAATTCCTAAACTCTTTAGAAATTAAAATAATAATAATTGTAATAATATTAATAAGACTCCTCTTATTAATTTATATTTAATATTTCTAAAATATTAAATAATAATATATAAGCTATTTAATTTATTCTATCACCATAGATTAAATTAAATATACATAACATATTATTACGATTATGCCATTAACTTCTTAAATAATTATTCTTCCTTTTATGGTGTGGCGTGAATAAATCAATTAGAATTAATTTCTAATCTTATTTAAATAAATAAATTAAACAATTAATTTATTTAAATAAATAATATTTATTCTACAAATAGGATAAGCCTCCTAGCGATCAACGACTTTCCGGATAATATTGATTTCAACATTAATCATTAAAGAACCTTTGAGTAAATAGTTACCGTATAATTCAATCCTTCCACCATACAATGTCCCAATTAAATATAAGACATGGAATTACCATCGAGTCTTATTTTATTTAATTATATGTATTTCAATCCTTAAATGCACAACTCCAAATAATGCAAATTAGAAACTCCTTTCTCGATTTCATTCTCCTTGCCAAGGACTACTGGGTTGTCATTTATCGAATCACATAGGACATTTCTCTTCTTTATTAGAAGTGGTAGATTCTTTATTGATCATACATTATCTCCATATACAACTTTATTATACCCAAGCATACCCTTTGATATACCCTAAGGGTCTTAAGGAATAAGTCAAAGTATAACTCATCATACACAAGATATCATGATGATCTCAAGTCCAAGGATCACTTGTACTACTATCACTACAGAATTCCTATCGACAGCAAATAAAACTCCATTAGGTATTCCTTAGCGAGCCACGTTCAAAGAACTTATTCTCTAATAAGCACCTACATACTTGCTTTAGTGTCTCCACACAAATGATCATGAGATCAATCATCCTCATCCAATGAGCAAGCAACGTATGTACCAATCTATCCGGATTCACTAATCCCCAATTTAGTAATCCAATGATTGGGAACTATTTTAGTTTTAAGCTTTCTAAGAATTTAGATCTCATTAGAATGATCATCATCATTATTCTAAAAGCATTGCTTAAAACTATGGGTTTATCACATATTATAAAACAACATCATGTAGATAATTAAAAGCCTTTAATAAATTAATACCTTTTATTAATAAATGAATAAGATTGTTACAAAGTATATGCTTTATCATCAAACATGATTGGCTTGTGTGCATACTACTTTCAAAATATACATTACATATGCCAGGATATAGATTGATTACAACAACAACAACAAAACGCGTAAAACTTGACAAATCTGGGAGCTTGAAATCGTTGTCAGACACTGGTAAACCATTTATGGGTTACTCAGATTTGGCTCGGTCATGCCCGGTCAACGGGTTTTGACCATTAATAACTACAAATTTAAACATCAAATGACACTGATTCCACTTGCATATTAAAGACCACATTACAAGCTACACATAACAACTTTAAAACATCAAAAACCATAAACGAACAAGAATCCGTGGCTCGTGACATTAGCTTGTCAGACCACAAATTTTGTTCTTGGGCAGTTTTTCAAAATCATCATTTTAAAGCATTTTGATGCTATGGATATATGTTTGATCATCATAGATCAACATAAAACATCCTCTAGCATGAATCTAAACACATAAACACAATATTTTTCTTAACATGTAAGATCAAAAATCAAATTAGGAATTTATACCTTCTAGCTTAATCTTTGACTCTTGCTCTCCTTAACTGATCTTAGTGATCTAAGGGCTGTGTTAGGGACTGAGTAACTTGTGAATTTCGGATATGTAGAGAGAGAGACTTGTGGGAGAGTTGGATATCTAACAGGCCAAATATATGCACTTTCTCTCTCTTTGATTTCTTATATAATGTGATATGTTGCTAGATCTGATGTTAGGTGTCAATTGGAGGCTGATTGTTGAGATTTTTAGGAGTCACAAAGTTAAGTTGCTAGGTTACCAACTAAAGCTTTTGGAAAATTTACAAGTTACATATTAAAATATACTAAAAGGGCATTTTGGTCTTTAGCATTATATTTTTAATGGCATAATTGACATTGTCCAAACCCTTAGGGTTAAACAATAAGGTTCTAACCCTTAGGTTTTAAAACTTTAGCTTTCTAGGATTTTCTAATTAGGGATTTTAAATTAGAAAATTATAAGTTTAAAACTAAAATTAGGGTTTCCTAATCACACCAATGTTTAATAAACACATTAAGCTTGCCAAATAGGATAAGGGTTTCCTAATTAGGGTTTAGGAATCCTGGATATAAAATTAGGGTTCCTGACTTTCGATTAGGGTTTCCAACTGCGCGTTTGGGTTTCTAATCATGAGATTAAGGTTTCTAATCTCTTATTAGGGTTTATTAATTTTGAACCTTATCTGATCAATCATTTGATCAAAATCTCTATACAGTACAAACACATATTCATCAATATAATTATTTTAATTATATTTTCTATCAAATCCCTATCCAAAAATTAGGTTTAGGGTTTCTAAAGCTATTAATTAAGCACAACTCTACTCTAAATTTATTAGTCAATACCCAAATTGACTAAGTCTCACAGCTCGTATCACAGATACACAACACAATACTGATAATTAATAATAATATTAATAAAAAAAATTATTCGTAAAATTTGGATTATTCGAAATCCCAGGTTATCACAGATCCAAGTCACATGTTAGAATATGCGACACAAATGAATTTTCTGCTGATAAGAATGAATTGATGGTACAACTTTAAAAGATTGTAGAGAATAAGAAAGCGGTGATTCCGGGGACGAAATCCTTATAAGGAGGGGAGAATATGATAACCCGGGATTTCGAATAATCCAAATTTTATGAATAATTTTTTTTTAATTAATATTAATATTGATTATAAATTTTGTGATGTGTATCTGTGATACGAGTCATGGGATGTGGTCAATTTGTGTATGGATTGAGAAAATAAGAGTAGAGTTGTGCTTAACAGAGAATAGAAACCCTAACCCGAAGTCTGGATAGGGATTAGATAGAAAATATAATTAAAATAATTATATTGATGAGTACGTAGTTGCACTGTAGAGAAATTTTGATCAATGGTTGATCGGGTAGGGTACAATATTAGTAAACCCTAATAAGTTATTAGAAACCTCAATCTCAGATCTAGAAACCCTAACGCATAGTTAGGAACCCTAATCAGATGTTAGGAAACCCTAGTTTTAAATTCGAGAATCCTAAACCCTAATTAGGAAACCCTAATCCTAATTAGCAAGCCTTATGTGATTAGTAAACTTTAATGTGATTAGTAACCTTTAATACAATTAGGAAACCCTAATTATATTTTAGAAATCTTAATTTTCTATTTTAAAAACCCTAATTAGAAAATCCTAGAATATAAAGTTGTAAAACCTAAGGGTTAGAACCTTAGGGTTAAACCCTAAGGGTTTGGACAAATGTCTAGAATGCCATTAAAATTATAATGCAAATGTCCAAAATGCCTTTTTTGCATTTTTTATTAAGTAACTTGTAAATCTTGTCAAAATGAGAGTGGGTGACCAACTAAAGTTCAACATTTGACTTATTTCTAAGCCATAAACTGATCTAGCATGACACCTTGCATTGTATAGATACATTGTATCATATTATCAGAGATAAAGAGATAGAAAGTCTATAAAGTTGCTCATTTTGCACTCTAGCTCTCAACAACTCTTTCTCTCTCCCAACCTCCGAAAATTACGAGTGTTTTAATCCCTAAAACACCTCCTAGAACACCAAGAACATATTTGGGGAGCTAATGTGACGCCCCCAAAACAGGTATACATCACCCATCTTGAGTCGCCAAATACATGGTACAAAATTCAAATACAACTTAATTATACAACAGTCGTGTAAAATACGACAAAACATAGCTGGGAGTTTAACCAAGAATATTGTCATCTAGACAATATCCACACTCAATGGTGTCCTCTTTACAATTATCATCACATTATTCCATAGAATAGTGAGGACTACTAAAGCCATTTATCCTGGACCATCACTCCATTCCCCGACTCGTCCCGACTATATTCTCATTCCCTTAAGAGAACAATGAAAGAAAGGGTGAGCTCAACTAGCCCAGTAAGAAATATTATGACTAAGATAATGCAGAATAAATTATCCTTAGCCTTCAACTGTATAACAACTGATAGAATACAATAGACAACAAGTTTTAGCTCAACAACTGCAACGAAAATAAGCAATCCATTAGAAGAGTCAAGTAGAGCATAAAATCTACTATCTTCTATGATTTAAAAAGTTTTTCATCAACTTTATTGCTGAGACTCAGTTTAATAAATAAACCACATCATCAAATCATCCCTGTACCACGACCAAGGATATTCATGTAATCATCAATGGTCATTATTATACCGAATAAACCCTGGTCATAATCATACCAACAACTGTCCATCAATGAACTACATGGCAATGAGGACTTTTACCACATCATTCGTTACATTACTGTCATGATTATACCGAATAATCCCTGGTTATAATCATACCAAGTCCATCTATACACGTAAGCCAAAGATTACTTTCATCACAATATAAACATGAGGATGATGGCAATGACATAATAATTCAATAAAACAAGTTCAAGGATAAATTTTAAAGATTTATAATTTAATTTATCCAGAAATCAATAACGTCCAAATTGTCAACATGATGCTGCTTTGTGGGGTAAAATTCAAGAATAATATTCATGTACCAAAAATAATTTGGACAGAAAAGAAATATATTTTTCGAGTGATTTGTACCCCGTGAATAGTACTTCGGGAATAGTACCCCATGAATAGTACCCCGACATGAAAAGTGTCCCGAATACCCGAATGAATAGTAATCAGATGAATAGTAACGCGTGAATAATAACTCGTAAAAGAAAAAATACCAAAGAAAATGATATTTCATGACGAGTACAAAAGAAATGATATCTCATACAAGTATAATAGAATATACGAAACTGCAAATGGATTTTCACCGCCACGCGGTAATCCACGTAGATGCATCATTTCCACAATTTAATAAAGAATGAATATGAAGGATCATTCACGGTGCGCGTGTAATCCGCATGCATGTGTTATTCCAATGTAATAATAAAGAATGGAACCGAATTCATGCGTAATCCGCATGCAGATAGGATATTCCAATAGAATAATAAAGAATGGAACCGGTTCATGCGTAATCCGCATGCATGTGATATTCCAACAGAATAATAAAGAATGGAATAACAGAAGAATTTCACCATGTATGCGGTACTTCGCATAGACAGGTTATTCCAATATAATAATAAAGAATAGAATAACAACCCTTCCGAGTATTGAAAGAAAATAACTTTCTTCATGAATACGAAAGAATAATACCCCTTACCTTAGAAGAAGACTGGATATTGGAATAGTGAGGTAGCAGACTTCTCTTATTCTTTTCTCTATAATTTCTCTCTATAATAATTGCTTTATAGCTTTAGTGAATTGGTGAGAAATGAAAGAAGAATGAGCTTCTATTTATAGGAAAATATAGTTTCGATAATTGCATGTTTTGGTGCTCAAAATATTACAGTATAATACCTTCCTCTTTTTCTTCATTTTTAATTTATTCCTGCAAGTATTATCAAACTTGCACCACATCCCCTAATTGTGACAACCCCAAAATAGGTCCATTCCATCCAACCCATTCTGAGTCGCCAAATACATGTTACAGAAAATAATTACAACTTTATTACAACAATTGTTTTGCAAAATACAACAACACATATGTTGTGAGTTTGGATACAAATATATACCAACTGTGACTCATGTCCCAACACCTCACAATGACACCTTACATAAAGTTATAGTAAAAAACTGTTTTAGAAATTAGAATCTTTGAAAAGTGCTCAAGGAAACCTTCGTACATGGGAGGCCATACGTCTAGGTTATGATAGATATCATATAGCCATAGAATTATCCTTGGTTGACCCAATAGACCCCAAAGAAAAACGAGAAGATTACTATCATATTTTTCCCAATGGTGAGTCTTTTCTTAACATATCATTATCTCCACTGTCTCTAATCGTGAATTATACTCCAAACAAACAGCAAGATTATATAGGAAGTGCTCGTAAATAAACTCAGCAAGTGGATGAGCACAACCCTGTCTTATGATGACACGAGGTTGTATGTCAGTAGACATCTTGTATGATAGTGGCAAAACACCCTTCCAACGTTGGGTTCGCCTCACCCTATGTGATTCAACAAATATAACTACTAAATGATGTATACAACACTTTTCTACACTTCTTAGGGAGAACCTCCACAGCTAGAGACCATCGTTCTATTTCCCCGTTACCCTCGCTCGACCCAGCTACATTCTTATTACCTGAAAAGGAATTGTGAAGCAAAAGGGTTAGCACAACTAGCCCAGTAAAGAATATCATGACTAAAGATAATTAAATTATCAATAGCCTTCATCAGTAATAAATCAGAGATTTAGAACATATGGTAGATGATAAAAAATTTCAACCATAGTTGCAGCGGAACGAACAATCCATTAGAAGAGTCAAATAGACTATAAAGTCTATTATCTTCTCCATGTTAAAAATCCACCAACAATGTTTTATCCCTGTAACATCAATCAACAACTCTGGTTCACAATCATATGAATAACTCATAATCATAATTGTAGTTCTAAATTCCTCTTCTCATCCAGGACGAAGATAATTTTCATCATCTATCTTTACCTGAAACATCAAAGATCATGGTTACACCAAATCACATTTCTTGTTCATAATCATACTAATAACTTCATCTTTGCATTACTGATGATTGGGTAATATACCCATAAATCGGATATACTTGGGTTTAAATTATTGTATTTTCGAGTCATTTAGGAATATTTTTACTGTGTTTATGTGTTGTATTGCAGATTCGGGAGCTGAGGGGACAAATTGGGGATTTAAGCTAACAAATGGCAAAGTTGTAATTTTTCAGAAGCCCAAATATTGAGGCTGAGCCTCTACTGGCTCGACGTGGACTGCACAAGGTGAAATGTGCTTGGACATTACTTTGACTATTAGTTTGACTTTGTTTTAGGAGTTTATGGGAAGTCTATTTGGATTAGGATTTGTGGAATTGGGCAAGTAAATATAAATTGATTCTTTTTATTGAATTGGAGGGGGATGCTACACGTGGGGATATCAACCAAGGAGGAAGAGCAGATCTGAAGGCTTGAAACTTAGAGTTCTTCTTCTTCTTTATTCTTTTAAATTGTGTAACTCATTAAGGATGATTTATCAATTATTTGTGGTTTTTATTTTCGTCATGAACTAATTCCTTTTATTAAGATTCTAATGGAACCTTTTATGGTTATGGATTAATTATTTAATTTATTCCAATTGTTTATGTTGAAGTGAATTGTTCATCATGCTTTGTATTTGTTGATTAATTTTTTGGCCAATAATTACCATGTTACTCTAGAAGGAATCGAGAGAGGAATTCTAGAGTTAGAATCAAGGTAAAGACATGTGACTTAGTTATTTGCACAGTGAATAATTAGGTTTGTGAATAGAATGAGAATATCTATTTGTCGCATGTAACATATAAGGAATTGGGTTTGTATCGAGTTTAATTCATTTTTTTTGCATAGAGATAAAGCAAAATTAATATGGGTTAAATAGAAGGAAATTGATCACTCGAGAGAGGGCTTTTGGCATTTGAGAATTCCTGTTAACAATTCAGTAGACATAATAATTGGGATAATTGGATAATTGATTTAATAATCATAATTGGGGAAATTGGAGTCTTAATTGTCATTTATCTGCATTCAAATAATTCTTAATTTGTTCTTTGTTTTCTTTTAGAATAATTTCTTGCTTTATTAAAAGTAGTTTCCTTAGTTTTAAAAATCACAATTTTTGGTTGTTTAAATAAAATTGAATTGATACAGTACTGGTAGTTGGAGTTTATTAATTGGAATTCTCTGAGGGATCGACACTCTAATTTATCACTATATTACTTGTTGATCGTGTATACTTGCACGTTTGTTTTGATTGTGAAATCAACCAACAAGTTTTTGGCGCCGTTGCCGGGGAATTCTTTGTTAATATTAATTCCATATTAGTTATAATCAATTCGGTCTTAATTTAAACGTTACTTATTTTCCTTCTTGTTTTCGTTGGAATTCTTTGCAAGTGTATGCACACTAGATCAAGGGCAAGAAGGGAACTTTTTCCTTATACAGACGAGATTGAAAAGAAGTTCCGGAAAGGGCAATCGACTAGTGCGGTATCACCCGAGGAAGAAAGACTGGAGGAACAAGAAATTCCAGTGAACATGGCAGGGAATGATCAGAAACCACTTCGGGACTATGCCATGCCGAATGTCACGGATATACAGTCAAGCATTAGGAGACCGGAAATCAATGCTAACACCTTTGAGATGAAACCTGCAACCATTCAAATGCTTCAGAATCAATGTCAGTTTGGAGGTAGTTCATTAGATGATCTGAATGAGCACATCTTAAGTTTCTTAGAAGTTTGCGACACCTTCAAATTCAACAACGTGTCAAAAGATGCTATAAAGTTGAGAATGTTCCCATTTACCTTGAAAGATAAAGCACGAAGTTGGTTACACTCTCAGCCTTCGTAGTCAATCCTCACTTGGGACGACTTAGCTCAAAAATTCCTAGCTAAGTTTTTCCCACCAGCTAAGTCAGAAAAACTATAGAATGATATTCATACCTTCGCACAGTTTGATTCAGAATCGTTGTATGAGGCATGGGAAAGGTTTAAGGATATGCTCCGCAAGTGCCCACACCATGGAATTCCACAGTGGATGCAATTGGGGATATTTTGTGATGGTTTACAAGCATCCACGAGGGCAAGTATTGATGCAGCAACAGGAGGAGCGATTATGTTTAAAAATTGAGACGAGGTATATCAGTTGTTAGAAACGATGGCCAACAACAACTATCAGTGGCCCATGACAAGGACTAATCCTCCGAAAATAGCGGGAAAGTATGATGTGGATGTGATAACATCATTACAAGTGCAAATGACCGCAATGGCTAAGCGAGATAGAATTATTAAGGCCCACAATCCACTCAAAGAAGTAGTGATGGTTTGTGAAATATGTGCTGGGGGTCATACTACGGATCAATGTGCCATAAATGCTAAAGCAGCACAGTATGTGGGGAGTTATAGTCGGTCTACTCAGCCTTATCCGAATCAAAATGCATATAATCCGGGGTGGAGAAATCATCCGGGGTTTTCATGGATTAACAACCAAGCTGCAGAACAAGCGCCGAGACAACAAAATAATTCTGGGTTTCAAAACCAGACACAACAACCTGTGCAGAAAGCAAGTTGGGAAGAAGCCTTGGAAAGATTTGTTAAAGCAACTGAGAAAAGGAGTGAGGAGAGTGATAAGAGATTTAATCAAATGGAGCTAAGTATACAAAGTCAGAATGGATCAATCAAAAATCTGGAAAATCAAATGGGACAAATGGCACATGCATTAAATAACCGACCACTTGGAACACTTCCGAGCGACACCGAGAAAAACCCAGGCAGAGATGAGCATTGTAAGGCGGTAACTCTACGAAGTGGAAAAGAACTACAAGTCAGTAACGAATAGGGAAAAGGAGGACAATGCATCAATTGAAACAGAGGAAGTGGTGGAGACCGAAAAGCGTCCAAATGAGACCTTACAACGTAAAAAATTCGAACCAACCAAAGACAATGCCCCCATACCAGTATCCGCAGAGATTTCGTAAATCCAAGTTAGATAAGCGCCTCACAATTTTTGGATATCTTCAAGAAATTGTATATCAACATCCCCTTCGCCGAAGCCTTGGAACAAATGCCGAGTTACGCGAAGTTTATGAAGGAGGTTTTGTCGAAGAAGAGGAAATCGGGTGAATTTGAAACAGTCGCATTGACGGAGGAATGCAGTGTTATCATTCAGAATAAATTACCGCCGAAGCTCAAGGATCCAGGTAGCTTTAATATTCCGTGTGAGATTGGAAATCAGTTTTTGGGACGAGCTTTATGTGATTTGGGGGTCAGTATAAATCTAATGCCATTATCCGTCTATAGCCAGTTCGAACTTCAGGCTCCACGCCCAATAAATATCAATTTACAGTTAGCGGATAGATCGGTTACATATCCATGAGGTATAGTTGAAGATGTGTTAGTAAAAGTGGATAAATTCATCTTCCCTGTGAATTTCTTTATTCTGGATTGTGAAGTGGACAGTGAAATCCCGATCATTCTTGGGCGTCCATTTTTGGCGAAAGGCAGAACATTAACCGATGTTCAAAAAGGTGAATTGACAATGCGAGTTGAAGATCAACAGGTCACCTTTAACGTTTTCAAGTCAATGTCGTACCCAAAAGAAAAAGGTGAATGTATGCGGGTTGATATCATGAAGGAATTGGTGAATCAGAAATTCAGCACAACTTTTTTGGAGGACCCACTTGAATATATTTTGCTCGGGGCAGATGAATATGGTATTGAAGAGGATATCGAATACGTCAAATGGCTAGACACACCATCAGTTTTTCGGAAAAGCACTCAATCCTTCGACACCATAAAGAGGCCCGAAGCGGAAGGTAAAAAGTTCAAACCATCAATAGAAGAGCCACCGGTGCTAGAATTAAAGCCATTACCATCCCATCTATAATATGCTTACTTGGGAAAAGATGATACCCTACCAGTGATTGTTTCGACAGATTTGACTAACACGCAAAAGGAGAAACTGCTACGGGTCTTGCGAGAATTCAAAACAGCAATTGGGTGGACTATAGCGGACATTCGAGGTATTAGCCCGTCATTCTGTATGCATAAAATCTTAATGGAAGAGGGGGCAAAACCAACCATCGAGATGCAAAGGAGGCTAAACCCCATCATGAAGGAGGTGGTGAAAAAGGAAATTATAAAGTGGTTGGATGCTGGCATTATTTACCCGATCTCAAATAGTTCATGGTAAGTCCTGCATAAATGCATACCAAAGAAAGGGGTATAATGAAGGGTGAAGAATGAAGCTAATGAGCTCATCCCTACTCGAATATTCTGAGGGATGGAGAGTATGCATGAACTACCGCAAGCTAAATAAAGCCACGCGCAAGGATCACTTCCTTCTTGCCATTCATTGATCGATGTTGATAGGCTAGTCGGACATCGCCTTCTATTGTCTCTTGGATGGTTATTCGGATATAATCAAATTGCTATATAGACCGAGGATCAAGAGAAAATGACATTCATATGCCCATACTGACGTTTGCATTTCGGCGTATGTCTTTTGGTTTATGCAATGCACCGACAACCTTTCTATGGTGCATGATGGCAATCTTCTCCGATATGGTCGAGAAAAAATTAGAGGTATTTATGGATGATTTTTCTGTGTTCGGCGTTAGCTTTGATCTCTTCCTGAAAAATCTGATTTTAGTGTTGAAACAGTGCGTGGAGACTAATCTGGTTCTTAACTGGGAAAAATGCCACTTTATGGTGAAGGAAGGGATTATTCTCGGGCATAGGGTTTCTGCAGCAGGATTAGAGGTGGATAAAGTGAAGATTGAGACTATTGAGAAATTACCACCTCCATCATCTGTGAAAGGAATACGGAGCTTCTTGGGACATACGGGTTTCTACAGACATTTCATCAAAGATTTTTCAAAAATTTCAAAACCCTTGTGTTCCCTGTTAGAGAAAGATGTGCCCTTCAAAATAGATCAGTCATGTATCGAGGCATTCGAGATTTTAAAAAAGAAATTAGTATCTACTCCAATCATTGTGGCACCCGATTGGTCTTTACCATTCGAATTGATGTGCGACGCCAGCGACTATGCAGTGGGAGCAGTTTTGGGTCAACGTCACGACAAAATTTTCCATACAATCTATTACTCAAGCAAGACGTTGATAGATGCTCAGTTGAACTACACAACCATTGAAAAAGAACTACTTGCAGTTGTGTTCGCCTTCGACAAATTCAGAGCATACCTCATCGGAACCAAGGTCATTGTCTACACGAATCATTCTGCAATCAAATATTTAATCGAGAAGAAGGATGCCAAACCAAGGTTAATACGATGGGTGTTATTGCTGCAAGAATTTGATTTGGAGATTCGGGATAGAAAGGGTACAGAAAATCAAGTAGCGGATCATCTTTCGCGGTTGGAAAATGATGAGGTGCAGAGGAAAGACAATGCATTAATTAACGAGAAATTTCTAGACGAACAACTTCTTCGAGTAACCACAAAACTGCCTTGGTATGCTGATTATGTGAACTATGTGGTTTCTAAGGTGTTACCATCGGAGTTGAACTCGCAACAACGAAAGAAATTCCTCCATGACGTGAAGCAGTACTATTGGGATGAACCGTTCTTGTTTAAAGCCTACGCGGATCAAATGATTAGACGTTGTGTGCCACATGAAGAGATGGATGATTTGGGTCATTGCCACTCATCCGATTATGGAGGTCATTATTCCGGTGATCGAACTGCGGCGAAGGTGTTACAATCAGGATTCTACTGGCCTTCGTTATTCAAGGATGCATATCTCTATGTTCTAAAGTGTGATCAATGCCAATGCGTAGGTAATATCTCTAAGCGAAATGAAATGCCACTCAACTCTTTATTGGAGGTAGAGAGTCGTTCGACGTCTCAAATCGATTTCATGGGACCGCTTCCCTCATCTTTTAATAAACGAGATATTTTGTCAAGGTGGATTATGTGTCCAAATGGGTAGAAGCCTCAACTTTGCCCACAAATGATGCTAACGTCGTCCTTCGATTCTTAAAGAAAAATATCTTCACGTGATTTGGGACTCCGCGGACAATAATAAGTGATGAGGGAACGCATTTCTGTAACAACTAGTTCACAAAATTATTGGTGAAGTATGGGGTTCGTCATAAAATCGCAGCTGCGTATCATCCCCAAACTAATGGCCAAGCTGAGGTCTCGAATAGGGAGGTTAAGAGAATTCTAGAAAAGGTGGTCAATCCGTCACGAAAGGATTGGTCTTTACATCTTGACGATGCTCTATGGGCATATCATACAGCATACAAGAATCTGATCGGTATGTCACCTTATCGAATGGTTTACGAAAAGGCGTGCCACCTCCCGGTCGAGCTAGAACACAGTGCACACTGGGCCATTTGGAAACTAAACTTTGATCTAGAAGCGGCGGGTGAGAAAAGGTTACTGCAGTTAAACGAGATGGATGAATTTCGGTTCAATGCCTATGAGAACGCAAAGCTTTACAAAGAGAAAGTTAAAGCTTGGCATGATAAGAAAATTCTAGATCGGAAATTCGAACCAGACCAACAAGTTTTGCTTTTCAACTCTCGACTACGTTTATTTCCTAGGAAATTGAAATCCCGGTGGTCCAGACCATTTGTGATTGTATCTGTCGTTCCACATGGAAATATTGAAGTTGAGGAACCGAATTCAAAACGTACATTCAAGGTTAACGGCCAACGTTTGAAATATTATTGGAGTGGACCCATTGAACGTCAAGTTACGGTTATGTACCTCACCGATCCAACGACCAAATGAGCACCATAGCACAGTCGGGCTGACGACAATAAACCAAGTGCTTTAGGGAGGCAACCCAAAAAAAAAAATTGCGTTGATTTTATTTTTATTTCATTCAATATATATTTGTTTTATTTTGTGTTATTATTATTATTATTTGTTTTTTTTTTGTACTTTAGTATACTAATTTTCATGCCTTCCCCACGTGTTTCACGACCACGAGATTTACATATGTATGCAGACAAAGGAACTGCGTAGACGGGTTATGAAATGCCAAATACTCAACAAGGCTTCTTCTATGGTCTACTTCTATAGTTATCTAAATACCTGCTCCGAACGCGTACCGAAGACCAACGAGAAGCATGAAGTGCCCCTGCAATCGCTCCCAATGTCTGGATTCCAAATACCCGGCGTTAAAAAGGGAACACTACAACCAAGCTAGCACCTCACTTTTTTCTAGCATATTTCGAAGCGCCTTGGCGCTAAGGTTAAATCCCTGCACTCTATTTGAACTTAAATACCGGACGGTTACATTTCTCTTCTAATTCAACCTCTCTTCTCTTTTAATTCCATGCCACACGCCTCCATTACCTTCACAGGGTAGTTGAAAAGTGCTAATAACAATTTCATAATTCAAATCAGATTTATACGATCCATTGTTCTCCTGTGTTCCATAAATTTCATCTTTCTCATTCAATTGCAACAAGATCTAACCAGGTATGTCTTGAATTATATTTGTACTTTGGGGCACAAAGCTATCTAAGGATGTGGTTGGTATATATATATTCTACTAAATTCATATCTTTTGACACCAACATCGAAGCATGTCACTCTCCTGATCTTGACTATCTTATACGACACATATGTGTTAATTCTTAAATTGGGAGCGTATGTTACTATAAATGTTTGAATGCTAGGGATACATGGCACACCCACAAGGTGTTTGATAATTTGCCCGAGTCATTGATCTTGTCCACATGCACACATATCACCATGTCTTAGCACTATCATTCTGGACCTTCATGCCACCACAATGATTTCAATCTACTGTAGCACATGGCTATCATTGCACATAGTAACTTAGAGTGGGGTTAATTACACTATATTGATACATGCATGTCTCTTATTGCACTCCATGATAACTCTTGAGGACATCTCTTGTGTGGCTTGTGTTCATTCTCGAAATTGAAGAGTCCATGACTCCGATTGGTACTATTGTGCATGAGCCTGTGTTTTTGTGTCGAGTAACATCCCCACCAATGTAGTTAATTTTGACATATATTTTCAAGTTTGGGGGTAAAGTCATACATAAGTTTATCCAAATTCCAATTATGTTCGATGCTAATACATATATATGCTTGTAATTGCAGAATTTCTGACATGGCATCCAAACGTCAGCACGGTGAAGGGTCAGGGACCGCCTCAACTGCACCTCCGAGATTTGACAGTCGCCATTTTGTCAGTCTTGCGGCTCAGGAAAGATACAACCGAATGGCTACTCGGTCATTAGTTCCGGAGCATGGGTTGAGACCGAATCAATCAAAGAATGGCGACATGGCAGTCATGATAGCAGAGAGGAACTGGTTCACACTTATCGAGCAGCCCGATCCAGCAGTAATTGCAGTGGTGAAAGAATTTTACGCCAACGTGTCCGAACATGATCACTATACGGTATTTGTAAGGGGAAAAATAGTGTAAATTGGCGAAGAGGACTTCAATGAGTGTTATCAACTGCCAGTGGAGGATTTTCATGATGAGTATGCCAGTCTTGTTAGTGATGGGCCGGACTATGAGTAGATAATTTGTGAACTTTGTCAACCGGGCACCACATGGACCGTACATGAACGCGGAAACATAACTTTTCCACTATCGAATCTCAGCTTATATGGGAAGGTATGGTATGCGTTCATTTGCGTAAAACTCATGCCATGCACCCATGTGAGTCATGTTACCAGGGAACGTGCAGTCCTTCTATACTCAATCATCAAAGGATTTAAAATTGATGTGGGCCATCTTATTTTGCAATCTGTCTACCGAGCATCTCGTGGAAGTACCACTGGAGGGTTACCACATCCATCTCTCATCTACGTATTATGTGCTAAGTTCGGCGTCAAATGGAAGTCAGACGAGATGATTCAAAAGCCCATGCAAGTGTTGGACCACAAGTTGATAAGCAGATACAAAGTGTGGACAGGTGGGGAAAATCACCCTAGGGGATTGGGTTTCATAATTCCCCAAGTTGCACCTGCACAAGCCCCACCACCTCAGGCTCCACCTACTTATGGCCCATCTACAAAGAAATTTCATCATGGTGTGGTCCCCAAGTCGCCCAAATCAGGAGATAGATGGCTGGTTTTACAACATGGAATCCCAGAATGTGAGCTTGTCGGAATGTCAAGACGTGATTTTCAAATTTTTAGTTGACCAATTTGCTGCACAGAATGCACTGACCGTCCAATCACATCCGGGCGTTCAACTTAGCTATTTCCCAACTGCTCCAATTCTGCCAATATTTCCCCCTTCCGATCAAGAGATGAGCGAGGATGAGGATGCTCCACCCGAGCACTAAGCTCGTCAGGGAAGTCCTCTATTTTATTTTGCCTTATTTTTCGCATGAGGACATTGCTCTAGATAAGTTTGGGGGTAGTTGTTTAGTTTAATTTTTATTTGCATGAGTAAACTGTGTTTATTAATAGTTGTGGTTGTTTTATAAATGTTGCATTTAGGATTGCATGTTAATTCCAGCTTTTGATAGTGAGTATATTTGAAGGCTAATGATGAACTTAAAATTGCATGAACAAGTCTAGTAAGGATTGTTGAGTCAGTAATATGATTTTCTTGACATGAATTGAATCTTTATCTGTTTGACACTGATATTATAGGAAAGCACTTTGAAAAAACGACCATGTTGGCTATGATAGTTTAAATGGTTAGATAATAGAGTTCTAAAGGATGATTGCTAGTGAAATGAAAGGACAATTTGAATAGCTAGAGAAGACTGAATTTATAAATAAACTCTAGTTTGGGGAAAAAATATTTGGAATATATAAGTTAAAAAAAAAGTATACATGGTGACTAGTCTTGTTTGGGGCCTTTGTTACTTGAAAAGTACGCCTTGGGGATTGTCTTTACACCTAGCCCTAAGGTCTTTCATGGTCCAGGAGTCGTTGGTCGAAAGCTCGCTAAGGGGGTAACATCATTAGCTTTAATGGGATGAGACATTCATAGCGATCATTTATGTATATTTAGAAAAAAAAGAAAAAAAGAAAAAAAAATGCAAATAAAGCGGGAAAAGTGCAAAGAGCCCCTGTTATAAAAAAAAGAGAGAAGAAAAGAAAAGCATAAGTATTCCATATTGACTCTTGAATTCGGGTAATTATTTGATTTCAGTTGAAACAAGTATATTTGATGAGTTCTCAAGTTTACACTGTATGATGCTTACTAAGAAATTTATTATCTTTCATATTTTTGCCTTTCATGGGTTAGCATGGTTGTTGAACACACACTCACAATATTAGTAATAACACATATTCAGATTCGTTGATTGTTAGGATATCATTAATCTGTGTTCACATGATGTATTGGCATGTTTTTGTGATTTTTCTGAGGCCTATGGATATACGTGAGCTATTGGATGGCTGGAATTACGTTCATTTAGTTAGTTGCATTTGCATGAGTTGTCGATTTCATATTGTTAGTATTGTTTTGTGTTTGTTGCTTGAGGACATGCAATAATTTAAGTTTGGGGGTATTTGATGATTGGGTAATATACCCATAAATTGGATATACTTGGGTTAAAGTATTGTATTTTTGAGTCATTTAGGAATATTTTAACTGTGTTTATGTGTTGTATTGCAGATTCGGGAGCTGAGGGGACAAATTGGGGATTTAAGCTAACAATTAGCAAAGTTGTAATTTTTTTTGAAGCCCAAATATGGGTACTGAAATCACTACCAATAGCGCTGGCTACCGAGCCCTCTACTGCTCGACGTGACTGACTGCAT
This sequence comes from Panax quinquefolius, assembly GCA_020205615.1. Classification (NCBI taxonomy): domain Eukaryota; kingdom Viridiplantae; phylum Streptophyta; class Magnoliopsida; order Apiales; family Araliaceae; genus Panax; species Panax quinquefolius. The sequence continues at coordinate 41,359,693 of CM035166.1, forward strand.
GTGGAATAGGTGTGGACATTACTTTGACTATTAGTTTGACTTTGTTTTAGGAGTTTATGGGAAGTCTATTTGGATTAAAATTTGTGGAATTGGGCAAGTAAACGGCCAAAGATATTCATTTGTATAACCAGTTGGTCATGTTCATCTCAACACATGTTCATCTTTGTACTACTGGCCAAAGATATTCAACAACATGTCATCTTTGCACTACGGGCCAAAGATAATCATCAACAATTCATCTTTGCACTACAGGCCAAAGATATTCCTCAACAGCTCATATTTGCACTCACAGCCAAATATATTCATCAACAGCTTCATATTTCACTACTGCACCAAATATATTATTATCTCAAAGAAATATATAATCATTTCAGAATTTATATAAACAATAATTATAACCATGCTGATCCATTCACCTTTGCATTTAAGCTAAAAATATTCAATTGTAAATTCAATGGTCATGATCATACCAGTCAACGATTCAACTTTGCACTATTGGCCAAAGATAACCTATAGTCACGATCATACCAATAATCTACCAATCTTTACACTTAAGTCAAAGAGAAATTTCATCACTAAGATTATAAAAATGTTATATATGATAATAAAAACAATATGAATGGATTAAATTTCAAGAATAAGAGTCACAACAGATAACTTGGAAGAGAAAAAAAATAACTTTTTTTTCTTTTGTGAAAAGACCCAATAAGAGCGATTCAGTGAACGATGAATCGTGAACAAAGATGCTAAGAACAATACCCACCATGAAAAGTTCCAAATTTGATAAAAGTTCGGACCAATAATCTTATGAAATGATATTAGATGAAACGAAATTTCTAATCATTTCAGTGAATTATAAGCAATACTTACCATAGTAAGTTCAATTTTAGAATATGAAATTAAATAATATCCCTTCCATACTATGGAGTATGAAAGAAAATAATATTTCTCACGGTATTGAAATAAAATAATATCATTTACCTTGGTAGGAACTGGATTTGACCGAATATCTGATATTATTCTCGAGAAAATCTTCTGAAAAAACTACTCTCAAAATATTCTTATACTCAAGAAAAATACTCACAATACTAATTTCTGAATTTGAGAATGGTGTGATGAGGAAGGAGGGTTACCCCTCTATTTATACTAAAATTCGGACGAAGGCAATTGCTTAATTTCTTTCCTGCCTAACCTTTTGCCTAACTTTCTCTTATTTCAATGGTTGGAGCCACATAATGACTTTGCAGACAATTCATTTCCAAACATCCTAACTCTTATTGGTTGAGGGCCCATGACATAGGAAATATGTAATGAGTTTGCAGGAGAAACAAATGAAATCAGTACATGGTTTTGTAAAGGAAGAAATGTAATACCCGGTTTTTGAAAAACAAGGAGATCAAAGCCAAGCTTCTCACTTTTCAATGCTTAACATAGCAATTAATCACAATTGGTAAGGTCCACCATTTGGAATAAATTTTACAGATAACATCTTCCACCCATCATTTCAATGTTACAACAAAGTATTCAAATATTAACCACATGCGTATATATTATAATAATAATATTATTAAATAATTATAATAATATTATATATGAATGAATATTTTATCGGAGAAATAATTATAATTTCACAAAAAATATGCCAAACTTTCAACAATTATTTCATGCAAAATTCCTTCATTTATATCCACATAAAATAAATATTCCCTTATCATATAAATGAATAATTAATTATTCATAAATAATATTACAGAATCACAATTATGACAACCAGTAGTTCTCTCAGAAAGAGGGGCTTTCCAATAAGGATTTCTCCTTACTGGCGCGCAATTAGGTGACCAAACCTCTCATTGACAAAACTTTCTAGACATTGCCAATAATGTTATCTAATAATATTATTCAAATAATATAAATTATTGATCTGATAATGGAAAATACTGTGCAGTGACAATTTTTGAAACAACAATAATATAAAATATCAACGCAACAATTATTGAACCAATAAAATAAAATATTGAACAAGAATTACTCGTAATAATTATTGAGTAGTGCCTTCACGTAAGAATCAATAATTCAACAATACTGCAATACCGTGTTCTCTTGTCGCAAACCACGCCAGACATCATATTTTAACCACCGGGTAATCCAACAAAGTTAATTGCAGAATAATTACGCCAATTATTTATAAAAACTCAAGCTTGTCGTTTTCTTCATCCGACAGTTATTCCATTATGGGGCCCACAATGACTGCGTCGTCGTACGAATATTCCCCGACAACAAGAATATTCCACGACAATTGAATATTTTATAACCACTTGCATATTTTTAAAAAAAATCATATCTCACCCTTAACTTTAAACTTTTATCAATTTAATCATTTACTGAATTGTAATTATAAGAAAAATTGAATACTTTTATTTCATAAAATTCGGGGTCTTACAATCTCCCCTCCTTATGAAATTTCGTCCCCGAAATTTACGTACCTGGTATTTCGAAAGGATGAGAATACCTTGCTTTCATTTCAGATTCTATCTCTCGGGTCATCATGATTTCTCCCTTGCTCATCTCCGTGATAACTTCGTTTGGGTTCCTCACTCGTTGGGAAGTCATGACAACCGCTTCCTTGAACTACTCGGCTTTGACTTATGCTGGGGTAACATTTAAGCGTCATCACTACCGTTGGAATATACTTTCTATAGACATATTCCTCCTCAACGCCTCGTCAGACTCTCGTTTCATGATCTCGAATCATCAATCTTCGATCCATATCGAATTCAGTTGACTGCTATGCATGTGGTAATTCAAAACTCGATGTTGGGTTCTCCCAATTGCTTTCCAAAAAGACAAATTCATATCATCTATTTTAGCCTTCTTAGATCGGACATCTCTTTCCACAATATCCACATGTCGTGCGGCTTTTGCCCATGCATCACTTATTCTCACTCATTCAGTTTTTTCTTCTTTCAGCTCAGATTCCATCTTTTATTTTATACTCTACCAAAGAATGCTTCTGTTCAAGCATCACATATCGGGTAACACCAGCTTGAATTGTTGCATCCTTTTGCTCCACGACCGCCTGTCGTTCCTCAGCCTGCTCTTCTAACTCATGAATAAGATTTTGAAATTCTACATTTTGATCATATAATACTTCTAATAAATTCTCCTCAGGTACCTCTTCTTCCTCTTCTTCCTCACTCTCAGTTGTTACCTCTGCGACCATCTCGGGAGCAACTATCAATTCTTCACTCACCACATGGATTTCTCTAATTCCTTCTTTGCCTGACATCACATTATCCTGGTTGGTGATTAGAGGTATTCCCACAGTCTCATTCACTCCATTATTAACATTCTCAGCAGCCATTCTCAAATACTGCCATAAAACAAGGGTTAATTTAAACAAATTAACATATCACATAATATCCCGATATTATGACTAATCAACAAATAAGCTTAGGTAGGACACACTAGCGAAGGATTTACTCATCTCTCCCCTCCTAGTTATATTCCCCGATCTCCGCCAGAGACCATATCCCTAAGCTCTGATACCAAATGTGACAACCCCAAAATAGGTCCATTCCATCCAACCCATTCTGAGTCGCCAAATACATGGTATAGAAAATAACTACAACTTTATTACAACAATTGTCGTAAAAATACAACAACACATATCTTTGTGAGTTTGATACAAATATATACCAACTGTGACTCATGTCCCAACACCTCACAATGACACCTTACATAAAGGTATAGTCAAAAACTGTTTTAGAAATTAGAATCTTTGGGAAGTGCTCAAGGAAACCTTCGTATACGGGGAGGCCATGCGCCTAGGTTATGATAGATATCATATGGCCACGATATATCCTTGGTTGATCTAATAGACCCCAAAGAAAAACGAGAAGATTACTATCATATTCTTCCCAATGGTGAGTCTTTTCTCGACATATCATTATCTCCACTGCCTCTAATCGTGAATTATACTCCAAACAAACACCAAGATTATATAGAAGTGCTCAGAATATACTCAAAGAAGTGGATGACCACAATCCTGTCTTATGATGACACGAGGTTGTATGTCATTAGTCATCTTGTAAGATAGTGGCAAAACACCCTTCCAACGTTGGGTTCGCCTCACCCTATGTGATTCAACAAATATAACTACTAAATGATGTATACAACACTTTTCTACACTGCTTAGGGAGAACCTCCACAGCTAGAGACCACCGTTCTATTTCCCCATTACCCTCGCTCGACCCAACTACACTCTTATTACCTGAAAAGGAATTGTGAAGCAAAAGGGTGAGCACAACTAGCCTAGTAAAGAATATCATGACTAAAGATAATTAAATTATCAATAGCCTTCATTAGTAATAAATCAGATATTTAGAACATATGATAGATGATAAAAAATTTCAACCATAGTTGCAGCGGAACGAGCAATCCATTTGAAGAGTCAAATAGACTATAAAGCCTATTATCTTCTCCATGTTAAAATCCACCAACAATGTTTTATCCTCACAATAACATCAATCAACAACTCGTCCACAATCATATAAATAACTCATAATCATAATTGTAGTTCTAAATTCCTCTTCTCATCTAGGACGAAGATAATTTTCATCACCTATCTTTACCTGAAACATCAAAGATCATGGTTACACCAAATCACATTTCTTGTTCATAATCATACTAATAACTTCATCTTTGCACTACGGCCAAAGATATTCATTTGTATCACCAGTTGGTCATGTTCATTTCAACACCTGTTCATCTTTGTACTACTGGCCAAAGATATTCAACAACATGTCATCTTTGCACTACGGACCAAAGATATTCATCAACAATTCATCTTTTGACTACAGGCCAAAGATATTCCTCAACAGCTTCATATTTGCACCACAGGCCAAATATATTCATCAATTTCATATTTACTACAAAGCCAAATATATTATTATCTCAAAGAAATATATAATCATTTCGTAATTTATATAAACAATAATTATAACCATGTTGATCCATTCACCTTTGCACTTAAGCTAAAAATATTCAATTGTAAATTCAATTGTCATGATCATACCAGTCAACGATTCAACTTTGCACTACTGGCCAAAGATAACCTATAGTCACTATCATACAAATAATCTACCCATCTTTACAATTAAGTCAAAGAGAAATTTCATCACTAAGATTATAAAAATGTTATATATGATAATAAAAACAATATGATCAAAACATGGATTAAATTTCAAGAATAAGGGTCACAACAGATAACTTGAAGAGAAAAAAATAATTTTTTTTTCTTTTGTGAACAAGACCAGTGAATGCACTCCATGAACAAGACTTTACTTATGAACAAAGACCATGAACAAAGACTCGTGAACAATACCCAATCATGAAAAGTTCCAAATTTGATAAAAAGTTCAGACCAATAATCTTATGAAATGATATTAGATGAAACGAAATTTCTAATCATTTCAGGAATTATAGAAGCAATACTTACCATAGTAAGTTCAATTTTAGGAATATGAAATTAAATAATATCCCTTCCATACTATGGAGTATGAAAGAAAATAATATTTCTCATGAGTATTGAAATAAAATAATATCCTTTACCTTGGTAGGAACTGGATTTGACTGGAATATCGGATATTATTCTGAGAAAAATCTTACAGAAAACTACTCTCAAAATATTCTTATACTCAAGAAAAATACTCACAATACTAATTTCTGAATTTGAGAATGGTGTGATGAGGAAGGAGGGTTACCCCTCTATTTATACTAAAATTCGGACGAAGGCAATTGCTTAATTTCTTTCCTGCCTAACCTTTTGCCTAACTTTCTCTTATTTCAATGGTTGGAGCCACATAATGACTTTGCAGACAATTCATTTCCAAACATCCTAACTCTTATTGGTTGAGGGCCCATGACATAGGAAATATGTAATGAGTTTGCAGGAGAAACAAATGAAATCAGTACATGGTTTTGTAAAGGAAGAAATGTAATACCCGGTTTTTGAAAAACAAGGAGATCAAAGCCAAGCTTTCTCACTTTCAATGCTTAACATAGCAATTAATCACAATTGGTAATGTCCACCATTTGGAATAAATTTTGCAGATAACATCTTCCACCCATCATTTCAATGTTACAACAAAGTATTCAAATATTAACCACATGCGATATATATTATAATAATAATATTATTAAATAATTATTATAATATTATATATGAATGAATATTTTATCGAGAAATAATTATAATTTCACAAAAAATATGCCAAACTTTCAACAATTATTTCATGCAAAATTCCTTCATTTATATCCACATAAAATAAATATTCCTTATCATATAAATGAATAATTAATTATTCATAAATAATATTACGTAATCACAATTATGACAACCGCATCGCTCCTCGTGAAAGAGGGGCTTTTCTATAAGGATTTCTCCTCATCGGCGCCAGCAATTAGGTGACCAAACCTCTCCTCGATGTAACTTTCTAGACATTGCCAATAATGTTATCTAATAATATTATTCAAATAATATAAATTATTAATCCGATAATGGAAAATATCGCAAAGGACAATTATTGAAACAACAATAATATAAAATATCAACGCAACAATTATTGAATCAATAAAATAAAATATTGACAAAGAATTATCGTAATAATTATTGAGTAGTGCCTTCACGTATGTAATCAATAATTTAACAATAATACATCTGTAATACCGCTTGCTATCGTGCAAGCACGCCAGACATCAGATTTTAACCACTAGGTAATCCAACAGTGTTAACGGTAACAATTACGCCGTTATTTATAAAAACTCAAGCTTGTCGTTTTCTTCATCCGATAGTTATTCCATTATGGGGCCCATAATGACTGTGCCGTCGTACGAATATTCCCCGACAACAATAATCTTCCACGACCAAACGAATATTCCCCGACAATTGAATATTTTATAACCACTTGCATATTTTTAAAAAAAAAAATTCATATCTCACCCTTAACTTTAAACTTTTATCAATTTAATCATTTACTGAATTGTAATTATAAGAAAAATTGAATACTTTTATTTCATAAAATTTGGGGTCTTACACTAATAGTAAATAATGTGAATCAATAGTTCAATCATGTGAACAAATAGTTATAATCATGTGAATCAATTGCAATTAATTGCTCATTTATCTGGTTAATTACTCGATTGGTCAATATAACCTCCAGACATCAATTATTATCGAAATAAATGTTGATTTTCACTAACACTAGTAATTCCAACACAATGGAACTATCAATTTCATCTTTAATCAACACGAACTTATTCATCATTAATATTATAACTCACAATATTTAACAACCGTGTCGTTCCTGTGAAAGAGGGGATTTTCGATAAGGATTTCTCCTTATTGGCGCGCAATTAGGTGACCAAACCTCTCCTTAACAGAACTTCTAGACATTGTCAATGTTGCAAATAATAATATGAATAACTTTGTCGTCTCAAGTATTGATTTAAAAATATAACATATTTTACAGATGATACCGTGACAATAATTGAATCAATAATATGAGAGATATGATGCAGCAATTACTGTACCAATAATTGAGTATAACTAAGTGACTTCCTACGTAAGCATCAATAATCAATACTGTGTGCTACTATGCAACCATGCGTATTACTGTATTTTTACTACCGGGTAGTTAAACAGTTTTAACGGTAACACTTTCATCGTTATTTTTATAAAATGATAATTCTATCATTTTCTTACTACAACAATACTTCCATTGTGGGGTCCACCAATGATTGTGCCTTCGTACGAATATTCCCTGACAAAAAGAATATTCCCCGACCAAACGAATATTTTATAACAACTTGCTTACTTTGCAAAATTTGTAAATATTATCCACAACTATCACATTATATCAAATCTACACCATAATATTCAAAAATATATTTCGAGAAAAAAATTAATCTTTATTCATAAAAGTTGGGGTCTTACATTAATCTCCTCTCCTTATGAAATTTTGCCCTCGAAATTTACGTACGTACCTGGTATGCCGAAAAGGTGAGGATACCTCGTCAGATTCTAACTCTTGAGGTATAACCTTTGAGTGTAGAATATATCCTTCTTATCTAAGATTTTAACACGCATCTACTCATACGTTAAATCTTCTGCTATCTCGTCTAGTTCTAATTCAATAATGTGGTTTGAGTCTTCCACATATTTACGTAACATCGATACGTGAAAAATAACGTTATGAACATTCGACATACTTGGCGGTAAAACGAGTCTATGAGCCACAGTTCCCACTCGATCGAGGATTTCAAATGGGCCAATTAAATCGAGGGTTGAGATTTCCTCTATTCATCGACTCATGCTTCTAGAATAACGCCTTCTTGAACATTCTTCTTCATCTTCATCAGCTCTGGGTGTGTAGATTGAACGGCCTTAACTTTATCGATTAAAGTCAATTCTAATCTTATATTCGTTATCTTCACGTGGGTTCTTGGAGTCTTTAACTCAATCTCCATCTTTTATAAGTCATACGAATTAGGTCTTTGTGTTAACAATATCGCACTCATAAACGCATACGATCTTCTACTCAACGCGTCAGCTACCACGTTCGCTCTTCCACGATGATATTGAATGGTATAGTTGTAATCTTCAACAGCTTGAGCCAACGTCCTAGGCGCATGTTATGTTCGTTCTAGGTGAAGAAATATTTGAGGGTTTGAGAAATGGGTTTTGTACAGGGGTCAATACAAAATTCGATTTCACGCTATAGGGGTAGGCTAGGAAGTCTTCAGGAATACGTCAGGAAATTTATTAACAATAGAAATATCATTCAAAACTGTGACTCTCATCCAAGACTTGGATAACACATGTACTGAAGGTTTCTCCTAACAGAGTTTCAACCGATAAGTCAAAGTCTAATTTCTCCGGAGTCAAATTTAAACGTTGAGCGCAAGCAAGAGAGATAAAAAATGGGTAGAACCGGTATCTAATAAGGTATAGACTTTGCAAGAATTTATAATTAACTAACTCGTGCTAAATTTGTTCGGGTTACTCACTTTTTGAGAAGTCACGAAAAATGCTCTCCCTGAAACCACCGATTTTGGTTTGTCCGTATCCGCCTTTGGTGTCACCGTCCCAGCTGGACTTGACTTTAGTGCACGACAAAATCAGGCTAGGTGACCTTCTTTTCCACAATTGTAACATGCTTTGGACTGCATCACGAAGTTTGGACTGATATGTCCCTCCCCTCCGCATTTGAAGCATACAATTGGTGGTCATTCTCCTTCCTTGAAAACAGGTGTTGGTGCTGCTGTCTTTCCATCGTTGTTGAACCTTCTCTTCTTTAAATTTCCACTCTTATTATCTTGGCCATGATTATTACCTAAGTGGTTACCATTCTTGGCATGATAAGTTCCCCCACGATGGTTATCATTGTTCCGATTGCCGTTGCCACCGGTATGATTTTTATCATGTTGTTGCTCGTTACCTTTTGGTTGTGCTGACTCATTATCGCGCTCCAATAACTAAGCCCTATTCACAACATTTGAATATAAACAAAGTTTGTGAGAAAAAAGGTATTATCGTATATCGAGTTTCAAACCTCTTAGAAACATTCGCGTCATTCGCTCCTCATTATCGACCAAATGGGATGCAAACCAGGATAACTCCGTAAATTTAGCCTCGTATTGCGACACAGTCATATTGTTTTGCTCCAACTTGATAAACTCCACCTCTTTCATGTGACGAATACTTTCGGGAAAGTACTTGTCATTGAAATGACTCTTGAACTTCTCCCAAGACATCTTGAGTGCATCGATTAGTGATGCCCCAAAATAGGTATACATCACCCATTCCGAGTTGTCAATACATGGTATGTAAACAACTACAACTTTATTATTACAACAAGAAAAGCGTGAGTTTGAATACAAATATTATCTTCTAGACAATATCTATACTCAAATAAATCCTCATCACATTTATTGATACATTATTTTACAAAATGGTGAGGACTACTAAACAACTCTCTAGAACCTTCATTCCATACCCCCCAATTGTACTCGCTATATATTCTCGCCTCCTGAGAAGAAAAATGAACAAAAAGGGAAAGGGTGAGCTCAACTAGCCCAAGAAGAATATTATGACTAAGATAATATACAACAAATTATCATTAGTCTTCAACAGGAAAAATCTAATAGAATACAATAGACAACAAGTTTTTAAATCAATATTCGCAATGAAATAATAATTCATTAGAAGAGTTAAGTAGAGAATGCAAACTACTATCTTCTATGTATGAATTTAAAAGTTCATCGCTCTATCTTTTATCCCCTCAGAACATCAATCAATATATATCTGAATCAAATATTCATCTTTGCACTATGTGCCAAAGATATTCATCATTGGTCATGTTCATCTAAACACTGCTCATCTTTGCACTACGGGCCAAAGATATTCTTCAGAAATCATTCATCTTTGCACTACAGGCCAAAGATATTCAATAATATCATCATTTAAGACTGAGGATGATGAAAAATATTTTTAAAGAAACGAATCCAGTGAAACAAAATGACAAGGATTAAGGATTAAGGATTCGTACTTTGTTTTATCCATGTCCAAAAATACCTCAAAAATAATTATAGTGGTGTAAAATTCAAGAATGATCAAAACATGGATACAATCAAAGCTAGTATCCAGAATAGATATTTTGGACGAAAAGAAAATTTTTCATTTTTCGATGAATAATGTCGTATTCGTGAATAGTTCCGTATACGTGAATAGTGCCGTATACGTGAATAGTAACTCCGACACCAAAAGTTCCAAATTTGATAAAAAAAACTTCAGATCAATATTTCAACATAATGATATTGAAGAAATAATATCATTACGAAAAAAAAATAATATCCCTTACCTCACAAAGACAGTACTTCTAGTTGAAACACCGGATATAGGCTATGACTTGAACTTGCACCGTATAGCAATACTCAAAGTATACTCAAAATACTCACAAGAATACGCTCGATAATATAGAGAGAAAACTTCAGCTTACGTGTGATTTTCAATTCTAACCTAAGCACCTATTTATAGAAAATGCTTAGAACACCAAAGCGTAAAATTTATTAAAATATTAATTTATTAATTTTTATTCCTACGCCCACATTTAGAGATCTGAATTCAGCCACTTCTAACACATGCAAGACCCACAATAATGACAAAAAATGTTTTTGTCATTTTAAATATTTTATACTTCTAAAAATCAATTATTTCGGAGCTTCGAAAACTCCAATAATTCATAATAAATAGCCCTTTTGTCAGAAAATTTGAAACTCGCGCCTTTTTATAGGAAATTCAATTCTCTACAACTTTACAGAAGAAAGTTTTTCCGAATTCAAAACAAAAATTGACCGAAATCCACAAACGGACAATTTTACAGGCTATAATCAAATTTCAGTCAATAAATGGGGTCCACCGACATGTTTAACATGTTTTAAACATTTATTACAACAAAAATACTCTTCCTCCTTGTATACTCATATATCCAAAATTCGTTGTAAAAATATCACCATTATTATATTATTAAAATATAATAATATATTTAAATGAATTATTTTATCGTAAAAGATAAAATTTTAATTTTCAACAATTGTCACATTAAAATTTTCTCTATCTATATCCACATAAAATCAATATTTTTCATCATATGAATCAAAATTAATTATTCACAAATAATATTACGAGAATCACAATATCGACAACCGTGCGGTTCCCAGAAAGAGGGGGCTTTCCAATAAGAATTTCTCCTTCATCGCCTAGCAATTAGGTGACCAAACCTCTCCTTAGATGTAACTTTCTAGACATTGCCAATAATGTTATCTAATAATATTATTCGTATAATATGAATTATTGCTTTGATAATGAAAAATACTTGTAATGAAAATTATCAAACAACAAAGAATATAAAATATCAACGCCACAATTATTAAATCAATAAAAGATCGAATAAGAATTATCAGAATAATTATTGAGTAGTGCCTTCTTACGTAAGAATCAATAATTGGTGCAATACCGCAAAGCTACGTGTTTTTAACCAATTTAGTATTTTAACAAGATAATAATTGTAATAACTACGTCATTTTTAAACAACTTATATTTGTCGCTTTTCTTCATCCAATCGCATTTCAAGCATGGGCCCACAAAAGACTAACAATAACTACGTTGTTATTCCCCGACGTTAAAGAATATTCCACGACCCAAATCTAATATTCCCCGACAACAATGAATATTTTATAACCACTTGCTTATTTTGAAATATTTATGATTTTACCTATAACTATCCACATTAATCAAATCAACCCTTACTATTTCAAAATAGAAAATTAAATTTCATTAATAATAAGTTGGGGTCTTACAACCTCCCCTCCTTATAAAATTTCATCCTCGAAATTGATGTATGTACCTGGTGTTTCGAAAAGGTGAGGATACCTCGCTTTCATTTCCGTTTCCAATTCCCAGGTCATTTCGTCTATAGCATGATTACTCCACAAAACTTTAACTTGTGGTATGACCTTTGCGCGTAGGACATGCTTCTTCTCATCCAAAATCTTGATAGGTACCTCCTCATACGTTAAGTCTTCGGCTATCTCGTCCGGTTCTAACTCTATAATGTGATTCGGGTCTTTCACATATTTACGAAGTACAGATATGTGAAACACATTATGAACACGAGACATACTTTGAGGTAACGCGAGTCTATAGGCTACATTTCCTACTTCGGTCAAGAATTTGAAATGGACCAATAAATCATGGATTGAGCTTTCCTCTCTTCCCAAATCTTGTAACTCCCTTCCATGGAGCAACTCGCAACAATACATGATCCGCATAACTCTTTTTTTGTCGATCTTATGCCGCTTTGTATACGTTTTCAATCATTTGGATCTTTTTCAGTAGTCATACGCACCAACTCCTCGGGTCCCAACAATGTTGCTTCACCCACCTTGTCCCAACATACCGAGAGCGACACTTTCATCCATATAATGCTTCAAATGGAGCCACACCTATACTTGCTCGATAACTGCTGTTGTAGGAGAATTCCACCAATGGTAAATACTTATCCCAACCGCCTCTTGAAGTCTAGGACACATAGTCTTAATAGATCTTCAAGAGTTTGAATAGTCCTCTCTCGATTGTCCGTCTGCTTTGGGGATGGTATGATGAATCAATCAAATAAACCGCGCTCATAGCTTTTTGCAAGCTAACCCAAAATCTTGAAGTGAATCTTGGGTCACGATCCAAACTATGGATACAGTGCATGCCATGTAACCTCACAATCTCATTCACGTATATACTAGCAAGACGTTCAAGGAATAAGTCTCCGTGATCGGCAAGAAATGAGCGAGACTTGGTTAATCTATCAACAATAACCCAAATAGCATTGATGCCTTGAGAAACCGTAGGAAGACCCGTGAATCGAAATCCATGGTAATGTGTTCCCACTTCCATTTCGAATCTCAAGTGGTTGCAACAGACCCTTAGGTACTAGATGCTCGCCTTTACACGCTGACAAGTTAAACACATTGAGATAAACTTTGCAATCTCTCTCTTCATATTGTTCCACCAAAATGTATGTCAAGATCACGATACATTTTGGTACTTCCAGATGGATTACAAATGGTGTATTGTGTGCCTCCATCATAATCTTGTACATCAAATCGTAGTCGTTAGGAACACAAAGTCTAGAGTGGACTCAAGTATTCCTTCTTCATCAATTCTCGCCCTAATAGCACCTTCTTGTACTTTCTTCTTCTTCTTTCGCATCGCCTCCGGCCTGGGTGGCTTGAGCAACCTTAACTTTTTCTATTAAAGTTGGCTCTATGCGTATACTTGACATCATCGCACTCATTCCTGCATAGGATCTTCTACTCAACGCGTTAGCTACCACGTTTGCTTTTCCAGGATGGTATTGAATAGTGTGGTCGTAGTCTTTCAATAGCTCGAGCCAACGTCGCTGCCGCATGTTGAGTTCTTTTTGAGTGAAGAAATATTTAAGGCTTTTATGGTTTGAATATATCTCCACTTTCTCCTCATATAGATAGTGCCTCCATATCTTTAGCGCGAAAACGACTGCTGCCAACTCTAGATCATGAGTAGGATAATTCCTCTCATACTCTTTAAGTTGTCGCTAGGCATAGGCTATGACTTTCCCACGTTGCATGAGAACACATCCTAACCCTTTGCCTGAAGCATCATTGTGATGACAAATCCATCCAACCGGATGGTATTGTTAGAACAGGTGCCGAAATAAGTCTCCTCTTAAGCTCTTGGAAACTTTTCTCGCATTCTTCGCTCCAAACGAATTTTGTATCCTTCCGAGTCAGCTGAGTTAATGGAGTAGCGATTCGAGAAAATCCTTCCACGAATCTCCGATAATAACCAGCTAAGCCCAAAAAGCTACGTACTTCGGTCACCGACTTTGGTTGCTCCCAACTTTGTATTGCTTCAATCTTCACCGGGTCCATGGATACTCCATGTTTTGACACCACATGCCCAAGGAATGCTACTTCCTCAAGCCAGAACTCGCATTTCTTCAATTTGGCATATAGTTTGTTTTCACGAAGCCTTTGGAGTATCAGCTTCAAATGGTGCTCATGATCTTCACGACTTTTGGAATATATGAGGATGTCATCAATAAAAACAACAACGAATTGATCTAAATATTCCTTGAATACTCGGTTCATCATATCCATGAAAGCCATGAGAGCATTAGTTAGTCCGAAAGACATGACTAAGAATTCATAATGCCCATACCGAGTTCTCAAGGCGCCTTTGAATATCCTCGGTTCTAATCTTCAATCGATGATATCCGTAATCGAAGATCGATTTTTGAAAAGAATTGTGTCCCTTGTAATCGGTCAAACAAGTCATCAATACGAGGTAGAGGATACCTATTCTTGATGGTGACATGGTTCAATTCTCGATAGTCAATACAAAAGTCGCATACTCCCGCCTTTCTTCTTTATAGAATAAAACAGAGCACCCCAAGGAGATGTACTAGATCGAATGAAACCGATGTCCAACAATTCCTCGTAGTTGGACCTTTAACTCCTCGTTCAATAGGAGCCATTCGATATGGGGTTTTAGAAATGGGCTTTGTACCAAAGTTCAAGATCAATAAAGAATTCAACTTCACGCTCGGGGTAGACCGGAAGTTCTTCAGAAATACGCCGGAAAGTCAATAACAACAGAATATTATTCAAATTTGATGTGTCTTTATTCAAATCCATAACATGGGCTAAGAAAGCTTGACATCCGCTTTTCAATAAACGAATAGCTTTATGATTAGATATGACAAAGGATTGATTTTAATGGTTTAGTTGCTTGAATTGCATAACAAAAGTTGGTTAGGAATATGAAAACTAACAACCTTACGAAAATAATCAATTTTGGCATGATGAGTAGTTAACCAATCAATCCCTAAAATCACATCAAAAGAAAGTATCTTTAAAGATATAAGGTCAACAATAAGGTGATGGTGCCAACTTGAATCAAACAAGATTTATAAACAAAGGATGTGATGAAAGTTTCTCCTAACGGAGTTTCCACAGATAGGTTAAAGTCTAATTTCTCCTGAGTCAAGTTTAAACGCTGAGCACATGCAGAGAGATAAATGAATGGGTAGCACCCCAGATTATCAAGTAAGGTATAAACTTCGCAAGAATTTATAAATAGCTTACCCGTGATCACCTTGTTTGGGTTCCTCGATTTTGACCAAATACAACAAACGCTCTTCCCTAATCGTTGACTTTGACTTTTCCGGGATACTTTTTTGAGTCACCGTCCCTCATTGAACTAGGTTTCACTATCGCATAATCTCGAAAGCAATATGTCCTTCCTTTCTACAATTATAGCATACCTTGAATCGTTGTGGGATAGTTTGACCGATATGTCCCTCTTTCCGCATTTATAAAGATATGACCGGTGGTCGTTCTCCTCCTTAGAACCAGCTTCTTTGCCGACTATCGCCTTCACATGGTCGTTGTTAAATCTCCTTTTTTAAATCTCCTCCCGACTCGCTTCTTCTATTTTCATGGCCATGATTACCACGAGAGTGGTTACCATTTTTGTCCGTCTGCTTTCTTTCTCCATTTGTTATCATTATTCTGCTGACCGCTATCTCTCGTACGATCCTCGTTATGGTCCCTCGGTTGAACATACTACAAGTATCTCGCTTCTAACAATTGAGCCCTCATTAACAACATCTCAATAGAGAGAAAATTTATGAGAAATGAGATATTGTCGTATCTGGGTTTCAAACCTCTTAGAAACATCCGCGTCATAACGCTCCTCATTCTCCACCAAATGAGGTGCAAACTCGATAACTCTGCAAACTTTGCCTCGTCTCGAGACACCGCCATGTTGTTTTGTTCTAATCTGATGAACTCCACTTCCTTCATATAGACGAACACTTTTAGGAAAGTATTTGTCATTAAATAGTTTCTGAAACGCTCCCAAGACATGCCGAAAAGTACCGGATGGTACGCTTGATGACTCCCACCAAAGAGTCCGCCTCGCCATGGAACATAAAGGTGGCGAATGGAACCTTCTCGTTCCTTTGTGCATCCCAAGACATCGAATATCTTGGTAATTTGCTTGACCCATGTTTCCGCCATGATCGGATCCGCTTTCTCTTAAATTCGTGGTCCCAACTCTTTAAACCGCTTGTCATGTGACAACCCTTGAATTGCTATCATATCCTCCTCAGATTTTGAACACGAGTCTCCTCGTCTGATTTTGCATGAACTGCAAAAAGTTTCTAAACATCCCCTCGCTCATCATCGCTCGGTGGTGTTTGTTCACAGAGGAACATTGCCACTGTTGCACATTCTCCTCGTTGGTGAGTACAGCGCGTCTCCACGCCTCATTTCCATTGTTAATATTCTCAATCGACATTCTCAAATACCGTCATAAAATAAGGGTTAATTAAGGAAATCAATATATCACATAATATCCCTATATACTTGACCAACTAACAAATAAGCTTAGGTAGGACACACTAGCGAAGGATTTACACGCCTCCCTCCTAGTTCAATTCCCCGATCTCCGCCAGAGATCATATCCCTAAGCTCTGATACCAACTGTGACGCCCCCAAAATAGGTATACATCACCCATTCTGAGTTGTCAATACATGGTACAGAAACAACTACAACTTTATTATTACAATAGTAAAACTGTGAGTTTGAATACAAATATTATCTTCTAGACAATATCTATACTCAAATAAATCCTCATTACATTTATTGATACATTATTTTACAAAAATGGTGAGGACTACTAAACAACTCTCTCTAGAACCTTCATTCCATACCTCGACTCGTACTCGCTATATTCTCGCCTCCTGAGAAGAAAAATGGAACAAAAAGGAAAAGGGTGAGCTCAACTAGCCCAATAAAGAATATTATGACTAAGATAATATACAACAAATTATCATTAGTCTTCAACAGGGAAAAATCTAATAGAATACAATAGACAACAAGTTTTTAAATCAATATTCGCAGTGGAAATAATAATTCATTAGACGAGTTAAGTAGAGAATGCAAACTACTATCTTCTATGTATGAATTTAAAAGTTCATCGCTCATCTTTTATCCCCGTAACTTCAATCAATATATATCTGAATCAAATATTCATCTTTGCATTACATGTGCCAAAGATATTCATCACCGGTCATGTTCATCTAAACACTGCTCATCTTTGCACTACGGCCAAAGATATTCTTCGAAATCATTCATCTTTGCACTACAAAAGCCAAAGATATTCAATAATATCATCATTTAAGACCGAGGATGATGAAAATATTTTTAAAGAAACGAATCCAAAGGAAACAAAATGACAAGGATTAAGGATTAAGGATTCGTACTTTGTTTTATCCATGTCCAAAATACCTCAAAATAATTATAGTGGTGTAAAATTCAAGAATGATCAAAACATGGATACAATCAAAGCTAGTATCCGTATAGATATTTTGGGGTGAAAAGAAAATTTTTATTTTTGATGAATAGTCTTGTATTCGTGAATAGTTCCAGATATCGTGAATAGTGCCGTATACGTGAATAGTAACTCCGACACCAAAAGTTCCAAATTTGATAAAAAAACTTCAGATCAATATTTCAACATAATGATATTGAAGAAATAATATCATTACGAAAAAAAATAATATCCCTTACCTCACAAAGACAAGATTTAGTTGAAACACCTGATATAAAGCATGACTTGAACTTGCACCGTATAGCAATACTCAAAGTATACTCAAAATACTCACAAGAATACGCTCGATAATATAGAGAGAGAAAACTTCAGTTTCTGGTGTGATTTATAATTCTAACCTAAGCACCCTATTTATAGAAAAATGCTTAGAACACCAAAGCAGAAAATTTATTAAAATATTAATTTATTAATTTTTATTCCTACGCCCACATTTAGAGATCTGAATTCAGCCACTTCTAACACATGCAAGACCCACAATAATGACAAAAAAAGTTTTTGTCATTTTAAATATTTTATACTTCCAAAAATCAATTATTTCGGAGCTTCAAAACTTCAATAATTCATAATAAATAGCCCTTTTGTCAGAAAATTCGAAACTCGCGACTTTTTATAGGAAATTCAATTCTCTACAACTTTGCAGAAGAAAGTTTTTCCGAATTCCAAACAAAAATTGACCGAAATCCACAAACGGGCAATTTTACAAGCTATAATCAAATTTCAGTCAATAAATGGGGTCTACCGATATGTTTAACATGTTTTAAACATTTATTACAACAAAAATACTCTTCCTCCTCGTATACTCATATATCCCACATTCGTTATAAAAATATCACCATTATTATATTATTAAAATATAATAATATATTTAAATGAATTATTTTATCAGAAAAAGATAAAAAATCAATATTTTTCTCATTATATGAATAAATAATTAATTATTCATAAATAATATTACGAGAATCACAATATTGACAACCGTATTAGTTCGCTTCGGAAGAGGGGCTTTCCAATAAGAATTTCTCCTCATCGGGCCTTGCAATTAGGTGACCAAACCTCTCCTGTATGTAACTTTCTAGACATTGCCAATAATGTTATCTAATAATATTATTCGATAATATGAATTATTTCTTTGATAATGAAAATACCGTAATGACAATTATTGAAACAACAACAATATAAAATATCAACGCAACAATTATTAAATCAATAAAATACTGAACAATAATTACTGTAATCATTATTGAGTAGTGCATTCTTACGTAAGAATCAATAATTGGTGCAATACCGTGCTACGTGTTTTTAACCAATTTAGTATTTTAACAATAATAATTGTGAATAACTACGTCAAGTTATTTTTAAACAACTTATATTTGTTATTTTCTTCATCCAATCGCTTTTCACATGGGCCCACAAAAGATCTTATACCATACGAATATTCCCTACAAAGAGAATATTCCACGACCCAACTAATATTCCCACAACAATGAATATTTTATAACCACTTGCTTATTTTGAAATATTTATGTATTTTACCCATAACTATCCACATTAATCAAATCAACCCTTACTATTTCAAAATAGAAAATTAAATTTCATTAATAATAAGTTGGGGTCTTACAATCGAAGGTAGAATGCGTTTCTGATTCCCACCAAAGAATCGCCTTTTCATGCAACATAAAGGTGGCAAAAGGAACCTTTTGCTCCTCGGAGCATCCTAGGACATCAAATATCTTGGTAATCTGCTTTAACCACGTCTCTGCCTTAAGTGGTTCTGGCTTTCCCAAAAACTCCAGCGGTCCCAGCTCCTTGAACTGCTTAGCGGTGACCAGCCGTGGGTTGTCATTGTTTCCACCTACATTATGAACAAGAGTCTCTCTCGCCGGATGTTGCATGAATTGCATAAAGCCTCTGATCATCCCATCGTTCATCATCTGATCGGTGTTGTTGTTTACCTAAGGATTATTGTCTTCCTGTTGCACATTATCATGGGTATTGATCGTGGGTGACTCAACGGTCTCATGTGCTTCATTGTTGATCTTAACATTTTCAGATGCCATTTTCAAACACTGTCAAAAAACAAGGGTTAATTAACATATCACATATTATCCCTATACTCTAACCGACCAATTAAATACCAAATAAACTTAGGTAGGTCATACTAGTGAAGGAATTCTCCGTCTCTCCCCTCCTAGTTCATGTCTCACATCTCAGCCAGGGATCATATCCCTAAGCTTTGATACCAACTGTGACCCGCATCCAGGACTTGGATAGCACCTCACAATGATACCTATTCAACTTTTCAGATGTCCCTTTCCGTTACTTGTTCTTTGGGGTTCTTATTTTAGGTGAGACTTGTTTGAAAAAACAAGTGAAAAAGGTCTGACATGTATAATGTCAATGAAGGACTGTTAAGAGTCGCCAGTTGGTTTTTTAAATGGTTGTACCAACACAACCGAGAAAAGGTTTGCACATTGACCTAGTGATATGACACTACTGAACGGGTCGGTGAAACCGACATTCATTAGGGTCCGGGGACTTGGTTATGCGGAGGGAAGGTGTTAGGCACCCCCGACATCTCAGATTACCACTACGACCACCTCTTTTTCAAGAAACTATTATCCTAATATGTGTGTGTGGGTCAATGTCTTTCATTATTTGGAAGTAGTGTGAGGCCTCGTTCACACCTATATACACAGGGTTTGAATTTATATAAAAATTCAATTTTTAGCAAGATATAACAGTGATGTTTTATAAAAGAGGTTTTTCAAACCCTGATGATCAATAGTAATTGAGACCTTTTACACTCCCATTTTATTAAGTGTTCGGCTTGATTGATTTTATTTTATAGATGTGAGGCATCCGTACGAAAATAATATACAAAATAATGACGACTTCCTCATGGGTATGGAAAGCATTTGAGGAAATTCAGACACCGCAGAATAATTTACAAGCTGCTTACAGCTGAAAATGTTCATCACGGGAACCGAATCTAGATCCAATTGGTTGAATCTGTGATCACATGATTCCTAGGCGCACATGATACCGCAATTTGTATGAAAGCAGTAAGCAGGTATATATATATAAAAGTTGTAAATATATATATACAGACATGATCACCAACCATGAAGCACCTCCATGGGGGATCAGAAATATAAATAAAGCTGTAAAAGCTATCAACCACCACGGAGAAAACTCCAGGCGAGACGAAACGTAAATAAAGTCAGAATATACCAACCGCCACGAGGAACTCCAAAGGACGAAATGTAAATAAAGTTGTACAAAGCAATCAACTGCCACGAAGTAAACTCCAAGCAGGACGAAACGTAAAGAAAGCTGTTAAAGCGATCAACCACCACGAAGTAAACTCTAGGTGGGATGATATATATATATATATATATATATATATATATATATATATATATATATATATATATATAAAAACGACCGGATGTAAAATCCAGGCTCATCGAACAAAGTTCAACAACAGTTCATATATATAAGTATATATATATAAAAGCGAATAAACACACCGGATGTAAAATCCAAGCTCATCGAACAAAGTTCGACAATAGTTCATATATATAAGTATATATATATAAAAGCGATGAAACGCATTCTGCATCAAGTCTATGCTCATCGAACAAAGTTCGACACACAGTTAATATATATAAGTATATATATATATATATATATATATATATATATATATATATATATATATATATATATATATATATTAAAGCAATAAACGCCCGCACTAAAGTTCAGCTCATCGAACAAAGTTCGACACACAATTCATATATATATATATATATATATAAGCAAATAAACGCTCCAGACCGAAGTCTAGGCTTAATTGAGGCATAACTCGATAATGTTAGTCAATATATATATAAATATATATATAATATATATGTATATACACACTAAAATGAAACAACAGACCGAAGTTCGGGCAAACGCACGCGAGACGACTCTCAACATGAAGAAGGGTGTGTGCAAAGATGAAGAGAAAGGCTTTAAAGTGTGTGAGAAGGCTTACAGTGGGCTGCCAAAGAAGACTTCTATATCTTTAAAGTGGGTAAACACTGGCTTTTGTAGGTACAAAAGTAGCTATATATGAGCTCACAGGTGTTTAAAATGAGAAAGTACACTGTATGGGGTGAGTGCAGAGAAAATTGGGCAGGGCTTCCTCGCCGTTTTCTCTTGCAAAATGGCCACACCAAGCCATCTATTTATAGAGGGTGGAGCCGCAGGTTAACTAGAGGCAACTCGGGTTGCCACGGGTTTTTCGGGTCCGGTCATCTCGTAGTACGTGCACTCTGGCACTGCAATGTCCGCTCGAACTTTCAAAAGTGCAATCTGAGCATCCGATTAAGGTATACAGGACCTATTTCGGACCACCGTTGTCGAGAGTTATACAATGGCATGGGATTAGAGTTTGTACGAAGTCATTGAAGATGGGACAATGCCCTTCGGTCTTCAAGCTTCAAATTCTATCCGTTACCCCGCACAATAGTCACTTGGGATTGGTGAGTCTTGTGGGACATCGTTGTGTAGAGATGTATGTCTAAAATATTGAGACGATGTGGCATGACATCGCGTTGGCGAGATGATGATGTTGCCCCTCACCGGTGTTATCGCCAGTTTGGACTGATAAAGCAAACGTTGCTCAAGGCTTCGCTGAGATTGGACTGCTGCAATTGTTGAAGGTCCTCAGTGTCATCTCTGAGGTGGGCCTGTCCTCCCGGTGTTATCTCCGGGTTGGTACTTAATATCTCGTTGTGAGCGCCGAGATTGAAGCTGGTTGTATTTGAAACAAGCATTTCCGGGGTTATCGCCGAAACTGCATTCATTGGGGTGATCACCAAGGTTGGTGGCTATTCCCATGATTGGGACTGAGACTGGATACCTCGGGGTTATCTCCTAGATTAATCGGTCTTCTCCAGTGTGTGTTCCGGTATTGGATCTGCACGCCTCGGGGTTATATCCGAGATTGGAATTGCTACTCCCAGTGTGTGTTCCGGGGTTGATGCTGAACTTCCGGTAGTATCCGGAATGGATATGGATTGTCTTCCATGGTTCCTTCTTAAAAGACAAATCTGTCCTCCTGCAATGTTAGTGACAAGTGTACATAAAATTTTTAGTGTCTACAAATGCCCCTCTTTATCATACTCATGCATGGCGATGCATGGGTAGGATAAAGAATCCTAGACACTTGAAACGCAACAAGACAAACATAGTACTATATATAGCAACATAAGGCAAATGTATGATGCATGTGTACGAGGTTGTAGCCTAACATGCTGGGGATGATTGCTGGCTCCCTGTTGCTTCAACTGGGGATTGGCAATGATGATCAGATTTGATGTGTAATCTGAATATATTAGGATGTTGATGTTGGGGTTATCACCAAATTCCTGGGTCTTTGATAATGACTTGATCTTGAAGATGTACCTCTTATGTGTAAGAGATCTGTGGGGATAAAGCTTGGTCTTTTTGAGGATGTGTATAACATATTCCATCATCGATCCTCCTTGATAACATTGACCTCTCCTGTTTGGTATTACCAGGATATATCAAGATTCTGTTGGATTTATTGCCAACAGCAAATGCTGTCAGGGATGCCTGACCTTCATTGACGTGTACTTCATCGACATGTGAATCAACGGCTGAAAAACCCTGTGGGATAGACTGTTAAGGTTGCTTGACCTTCGCTGACTTGTGAATCAACGGCTGACACTCTGTGGGTAGATTGTCAAGGTGGCTTGACCTTCGCTAACGTGTGAATCAACGGAGCATTGCGTTGTGACCCCCGCGGGGGATCCGCTGGGGAATATGAGTAATCGAGCATGATATCCTCGAATAGCTCTAGAGCTTTGATAGGTTTAATTGCCATCGGCTTAGATAACGTCAAGGCTGCTTGACCTTCATTGATATGTGTGTCAATGGCTTGAATGCGCGTTTTAATCCCCGTCGGGGCTTCACGTTGTAACCCCTGTCGGGGATCTACGTTGTAACCCCCGTCGGGGATCACGTTGATCTTTTAGGGTAATGACCCGGAGTTGGCGGCATCGGACCAGTACAAGGTATTGTCGGATGTGATTTGTAACAAATGAGATCATTGGCATGGTATACCTCGTGTTCGGGTGACTACCAATGAGTGATACACAGACTCAAAGTTTCACCTGATAAGACCAGGGTTGCATGCTGTTTTGCTCAATCGCGTGGCATTTTTATTCTTGATTTGACCTTTGTAGTCAGCAAAAAGTCCTTTGTAACTCGAACTGGATCGAGCCGGAGGGGTTGGGCCCACATAGGGGTGCCGCAGGTGCACTTACTACAGCCGCAGATGAGCCTGCAGCCAATCGTGGATGATATAATCCAGCAGGTTGGTCTCACAAGTCATTTTCAACTTGATTCGCTAAGAGAAATCCGTGAGCCTCCTTCAGATTTGCTGAGTTCGGGCTATTTTCTGCAAATTCTGTCACCGTACAAGTGTTCTGTACTATCCTGGTAACGTATGCATGTATTTTTTCCAGTTTTTATCCGTTGGAATTTGAGTTATCGCATGAAATGCATCTAAACACATAGTAGTGATTATGTATGCACAAATGACTTGATAAAAAATATCCAACATAGTAAATGTTAGTATTAAACCATGCTGAAAATAATGATGTAAAAAAAATTGACTTTTGAGACAGTCAAATTGGCACCTTTTTCTGCTATTTTTTGTCCTATTTGAGGTCCAATGAGCAAAAGGTAGAAAGGCAAAGTACTCATGATATTGAGGTTAGCCTTATGCATGGATGATTTTGATTTTTAATGCATATATTATGTATATGACTTTGGGGCAGGTGTGCTACTAAATTACCACCTAGACATGCCTATGTGCATGTGGATAGTCCTATTTTCAAAGGGGACTATGGCAAAAAATTTCAAAATATAGGCATTGGTTGAGGACGTGGATGAGGATATTCCGATCGAGGATCCCGCTCCTGCTACACATGTTCCCCGTAGGGAGCTCCCTTGTATTCAAGTGGCAAACCTAGAACTTCTGGGTGATTTGAGCAAACATCCCTCGATGTACTTGTATGCTAACGAGGTATGACGTTAGATCTTGATCTTCCTTCTTTCCTATTATTGAGGAGTAAAGGATTCTGATGTTGATCTGCATTTCATGTAGGTTCCTGGCTTCATACAGCCTTGAGGGATTTGGTTTATTATACATTCCATGTATCAGGCTCTTCATCGTGATTACAGAGCTGTAGTGCGTGATTGGGGATTCAGGGCATTCTTCTCCATCCTTCCCCGTCGTTGTCCCTGGGGTTACCTCAGGGAATTATCTGAGCGATGGTTTCATTAAACTCAGTCACTCCATCTGCTGGATTGCGAGGTGATGATGATGTCGATGGATTGTTGATTTATCACAGGTATGGAGTTTGGAGGGGAGCCAGTGCCCTGCATGGCAAATATTACCCCTATTGCCGTCAGATCCTTGTTAGGAGTTCCGGCGGAGGCGCTCAAGGGCAGGACTGTTCGTTCACGTCCTTTGAGCGTAGATGCTATGAGCGGGCTTTTGAGTGAGCCCATGCCTGATGATGTCAGAATCAGGGATCGCATTCTTCGGCGATTGTTCCTAATGATCATTAGAGGCTACTTCATAGCAAATAACTCTTCTACGGTGTCTTTTGCTTTGATCAATGCCATGCGTCACGTGGATCGTATTGGAGAGTATGATTGGGGTTCCTACACCTTTGCCTATTTCCTCCGGGGCATGCGTATGCGCTCATAGGGTTTGACCGAGGCTTGGCTAGGCTTCTACCCATTTTTGCTGGTGAGTATTTCTCTTATCATTTTCCATTTATAGGTTAAGAGTGTTTACTGATCGCATATGTTTTGCCGTTGTGTTAGCAGTTTTGGGCCTACGAGAGGCTCCCATGCTTGCGTCATGTGAGTGTGTTAGGTTTAGATACCTATTCACGAGGACAACAATGGCATCATTCCATTTTGCTGGAGGTCCCTGTAGCTGAGGGTTTCATTCACTGCCGTATGCAGCTGGATTTGTTGACAGCTGATACCATCACATGGATTCCCTATTCAAGGGAACACTTGACCATCGGCTTTGAGGATGGATACCCGACTGGAGTCGAGTACGTGATTTCCACCAGGAGAGTTCCTCTCTTCACAGATGGAGGCTGGGAGCTCTATTTAGGAGAGCGTTCTATTAGGAGCACCACGGGGGATATTCGCATGCCGATCTTGCCTCCTGCCAGGCGTCATTGGCCTGTATCGCAGTCACCAATCACTGATATCCCATTGTTGGGGTTTAACGGCTTTACATTATCAGAGGGTCCTTGCACTCAGGAGACGTTCCGGCATTGGTGGTTCCCTCGTACTATCGGAGCCCAGACCGCGCCACACAGTTTATGGGGGATATGGTTCCAGGATCCGTGATGATGATGGATTAGATAGCTTGTGTCCGAGATCCGACTCATATGACACCGATTGATAGTTTGACCCGATAGTTGGACCAGGCACACATATTTATCCGGTATTTGGGCGAGAGATCCGTGAGAGCGACTTCGTTTGATCCTTCCAAATTCTCGGTACCGCCCCTCGGATGACCCATTCGGTTTTTTCGGTGCGAGATCCTCCTCTATATAGGCCCGACATCCCCGCTGATAGAGATCCGGTGACTCGGGAGGAGTTACATCAAAGGACAGATTGATGATGTAGATATTGACACCATTGTCTTCTTCTGAAGTGTATTCTCGTTATATCTTTTGATAGGCCTCTGTTAGATATTGGGTGGTTGTGCCCCATTCTCGCTATATCTTTTGATAGGCCTCTGTTAGTAGTAGGGCGTCTCTGCCCCATTTCCCTGTATTTATAGCTGTACAGAGATGATGTTTTAGATGTGATATACTTAGGAATATATGCACAGTTTTTCATTCCCTATATCATATTGCCATCTATTATCTGCTATGCATGTATCATGTTATACATATGTATGTATGTCCAGAGATATTCAATATTGACCCCTGGATGGTTTTATGACACGACCCGTATAGATGTCTTCTTCGACAGTTAGTTGTATATATCATACCCCACCATCATTGGTGGCATCGGGTATGCGATCGTGGTATGATAGCATGTCACCATCAGACAGGGTGACCGTAGATCGTTTGCTGGAGCATACCATGACCTTATTGATGTTTCAGGTTCCCGCAGGGTTTGTGGATGGAATGCTAGAGCATTGGGTATCGGATAGGCAGGTTTTCTGATTCGGGACCCATGAGTTGACTCTTACTTTGGAGGAATATGCTCGATTAACGATGTTGCCATTAGACACACCTTGCGTGCATATGGCTTTGGGAGACATGAGTAGATGGTTCATGACTCTCACTGGATTGTGGCGCAGAGTGGTGCAGGATGAGCTGACATCTGGCCACGTGATATCCCATCATTTTCTATATGATAGATTTGGCTCTGAGGATAGCTATTCACGATATTCCGGGGATTTTATCGCACCGAAGGATCATTGGCGTTTAGCCAGGGTTGATGTACTGCTGTTATGCGTACTATCGTATGTCTATATACCACGGTACATGGATGAGATAGACATCGAAGTCATCATGGCGGTGAGAGCTCTCAGGGAGGGTCGTACCATTATACCTATGATTGTAGCAGAGACCCTGTGGTCAGCATCCTACTGCTGCACTTATCCGACAGGAGTGTTCACGGGTAGCTCGGTCATGCTATATGTGTGGTTTATGTCCCACTTGAGATCGATTGGCACTCTTAGACGACATAGGTACTGGTTCACACATGATATAGCCATGTCATACTTCTTTCAGCCATCAAAGTGTATAGATGTTATGTCTTGGTCCACATTTTTGGCGGATATCAGAGATCCATTTGTCATATTGCCGTGTTCGGGGCTTAGCTCACCATACAGCTTTATTACTCATGCTCCGGGCATGGACTACCTCCCTCTGGCTGGTTTGAGGGGTGTGACTACTTATCACCCGCTGGCCGTGATGTCGCAGTTTGGCCAGTTTCAGGATTTTCATCCTTTCGAGGGGGCGATAAGTCAGCGTTCAGCTTCTCGCTATTTTTCAGCAGAGGACCGATCCTGTGTGTATGCATGTTGGGATCAGCGTGAGATAGCTAATTTTTCTATTAGTCATCCAGGTTGTTCTGCAGAGTATTCCGCATGGATGGAGGCAGAGATTTTATCGGCTGTAGTAGTATCCACAGTACCGGATAGTTAGTCAGATGATGTAGAGCCCATGGAGAACATCGATTCCCATATCAAGGAGGAGCCCGCTGCTAGGTTGCCAACATTTCCTCTAGATTCTCCCAGTACCAGTACTGTTGTGATTCAATACTCAGCACAGTACCTTGAGTAGAGTCTTTATCTGATGACCTTTGAGAGAGATCATGCTCGATCTTTGATGTTGACTGCGCTTGATGGGAGAGACGCAGCTCTGTTAGAGAGAGACGAGGCATTAGCTCGCAGAGATGTCGCTGTTATTGAGCGGGATGAGGCCAGATCAGTCAAAGATGCAGTGATAGTTGAGCGGGATAGTGCCATATCTGCCCGGGATGTAGCCATCACAGATAGTACTGCAGTGAGGTCCCTTACCACTGGCATGATCACAGAGATGAGCACTTACATTGATGAGCATATGGTCACTATGCAGATGGCTGCAGATCTGTTGGGTCATGTGCATATTCTCGTACAGGAGATCATAGCTTCGCCTCCTTCTTCTGAGACGGACGCCATGTTGGGCTTGTTAGCTCGCATATACCCTGACTTGTAGATGATCTTGTATTTACCTGCACAGACTAGCTTATCCATTTTGTCATGTACAGTTTACATTGTATATATCAAACAACATTATATATACGACAGGGAAATATATTTTTTGGATCACTTCCCTTTTAGATATGCTTTGCTACTTGCTTGATATTTTTCCTGCTGCTTCATGGCTTGCAATCTTGATGTATTCTGAATTCCTCCTGGGTGGATGGACATTGAGTTGTCTCTGGATAGTTCAGAATGGATCATCGATCTATATGTATCCCTACCATCTTTGGTGTCTTGGGACTGGTTTCTGTATGGAAATGTAGAGAGGAGTGTGGCTTTCCTCTCTGAGATTGATCGCACTACAGATGGTCGCCAGTACTTCTATTTAGGAGAAGCCTAGTTAATTCCATCTCTTATGGATTGGTGTTGCTCTTAAAGGAATGACCGCAACTTATATTGTCGCCGAATCTCCTATTTGGGAGGAGTTCAGGTAATTCCATCCCTTTGTTCTGAAGCCAATAAAATGTAGTGGATTGAAAGGTGATCCCAGTACCAACTGACAAGGGTTTGTGTTTTGGTAGGGTGTGAGACCGAACCATGAATGGCTGCCTACGTACTCCTATTGAAGAGGAGATCAGGTATGTGTAGTTCGAACCTGGTGTAAAAGGTTCAACACTGTATGTGGCAGAAATGGTGTAGGAATGTTTTTGGTTGTTTTTGTATTTGTAAGGGTAGAAATGTTTTTGTTGTTTTTATTTTATTGCGACCGGGCCATATGAAATGGTTTCCTACGTACTCCTATTGAAGAGGAGATCAGGTCAACGTAGTTCGCCCCTTAGGGCGAGATGAAAAGCGTGATCCTATGTGCAGGTCAGATTGAGGGAAGGAGAAGGTTTAATCCTAGGTTGAGGATAAACTACAGGTATGAGAAGTTTGATCCCATATATGGGTAGCCAAACTGCAAATGTGAGAGATTCAATCCGTAGTGGGATGACCTAAATCGTAGGAACACAGAGGAGCCAGGCTGCTGGCTTGAAAAGTATGTTTCCCTGAGGGGCACAGTATGGAAGAGTTGTATGTGGTAAAGGGTTAAAGAACCGGAATGACTGGTGATTTGATGGTCCAACACCGGGATGTTTGCTTGAGGGCAACTTCAGACATAGTACCGTTTCACGGCGTCCAAATTGAAGGGCCAAGGTGAACTCATGTTGTGGAGTTCCCTTGGAGGGGCGTGTACATCATTCCCATGAATCTGGCACTGATAGCATCTCTTGACGTGGTCATTACAATCAGCTTTGAGAGATAGCCAATAATGTCCTGTCCTGAGGACTTTCTTGACAAGGAGGGGGCCACTCATTTGGGGGCCACAGACTCCACCATGGATTTCATCCATGAGCCTTTGGGGTTGATCTTTGTCTAAACATCTGAGGAGACCTAGTCTTGCATCTCTTTTGTAGAGCGCATCTCCACTCAGGTAGAATTTCATAGCAAGTCGATGGATCCGTCTTTTCTCAGTCGGGCTCGCTCCCACGGGTGTAGATCCATCTCGTAGATATTCCTTGATATGATGATACCAAAGATGTTATATGGGAGGTAGCTCATCCGATACTTCTCCAACGTAATTTCCATAGGCTGGGGCCTTGTGCAGGGAAATTGTGACGCTTGGCAAGTGTTCCTTATCTGATATGCGAATCAAGGAGGCCAAAGTTGCTAACGCGTCCACAAAGTCATTCCTATTACGAGGAATGTGTAGAAAGGAGATTTCTTCGAACTCCAAAACTATCTGAAAAACTTGCTGATGGTAGGACAGCAAATGTAGTTCCTTAGTTTGATAGATTCCGGTGGATTGTCTGATTACCAACTCTAAATCTCCAAAGACAGTTAACCGCCTGACGCCCATTGAACGGGCAAGTTTTAGCCCCATGAGACAGC
The DNA here is from genome assembly GCA_020205615.1 of Panax quinquefolius. Lineage (NCBI taxonomy): Eukaryota > Viridiplantae > Streptophyta > Magnoliopsida > Apiales > Araliaceae > Panax > Panax quinquefolius. The sequence goes on from CM035166.1 coordinate 41,390,491, forward strand.
CTTCATACTCAGCTGTGTTGTTTGTGTTGACAAACTGCAATTTAACGGCGACGAGATACTGCTCTCTCATACCAGATACTAGAACTACTCCAGCTCCAGAACCTTCCATATTAATAGCTCCATCAAAATACATCTTCCATGATTGGCGCGTATCGTACTGATGGTGTTGCTGAACTGTCATTACTCCTTCATCGGGAAAATATGTTTCCAAGGGTTTGAAATCCCCAGAAGGTGCGGCGACCAGTTGATCAGCAATTCCTTGACCTCTGATGGACTTTTGAGTCACATATACGATGTCAAATTGTTGTAAGATCAACTGCCATCTGGACAGCCGGCAATTTAGCATGGCTTTATTGAACACATATTTGAGAGGATCCATTCGGGACATGAGATGGGTTGTGTGACCATGGAGGTAATGTTGTAATGTAAGACCCCAAATTATTAATAAATGAAATTTATTTTCCTCTATTTATTATTTTGAAATAGTAAGGGTTGATTTGATTAATGTGGATAGTTATGGGTAAAATACGCAAATATTTCGAATAAGCAAGTGGTTATAAAATATTCATTATTGTCGGAGAATATTCGTTTGGTCGTGGAATATTCGTATTGTCGGGAATATTAAATGCATTTACCTGAGCGCTCTTTTGTGGGCCCCATAACGAAAAGCGATTGGATGAAGAAAACGATAAATATAAGTTGTTTATAAATAATGGCGTAGTTATTCAAGAATTATCTTGTTGGAATACCCGGAGGTTAAAACACACTAATACGCGTTGTTGAACAAGAGCTTGCGGTATTGCACCAATTATTGATTCTTACGTAAGAAAGGCAATACTCAATAATTGTTACGATAATTATCGCTCAAAGATTTTATTTTATTGATTCAATAATTCTTTGCATTGATATTTTATATTACCGTTGTTTCAATAAATTTTCATTACATAGTATTTTCCATTATCGAGTAATAATTCATATTATCCTGAATAATATTATTGGATAACATTATTGGCAATGTCTAGAAAGTTACGTCTAAGGAGAGGTTTGGTCACCTAATTGCGGCCAAGATGAGAGAGATCCTTATTGGAAAGTCCCATCTTTCCTAAGAACTACCAGGTTATCGATCTTGTGATTACGTAATATTATTTGTGAATAATTAATTATTGATTTATATGATGAGGAAAATATTGATTTTATGTGGATATAGATGGACAAAATTTTTAATGTGACAATTGTTAAAAATTAATATTTTATCTTTTTCTGATAAAATAATTCATTTAAATATATTATTTTAATAAAATATTAACGGTGATATTTTTATAATGAATGTGGGATATATGAGTATATGAGGATGAAGAGTATTTTTGTGGCATTAAATATTTAACACATATTTTGTGTGTTGGTGGACACAATTATTGACCGAAATTTGATTATAGCCTGTAAAATCGTCCGTTTGTGGATTTCGATCAATTTCTGTTTGGAATTTGGAAAAACTTTCTTCTGTAAAGTTGTAGATAATGGAATTTCCTATGGAAATTCGCTTGTTTCGAATTTTTCTGATAAAAGAGCTATTTATTATGAATTATTTAAGTTCTGAAGCTCCGAAATAATTGATTTTTGGAAGTTTAAAATATTTAAAATAGGAAAAACGTTTTTTTTTATTTTGTGGGCAGCCCTAGCATGTGCAAGATAAGCTGAATTCAGTTGTCAAAATGTGCGTAGAGAATTTGTAGTATATATAATATTATTATATTAAATTTTCTACTTTGGTGTTCTAAGCATTTTCCTATAAATAGGGTGCTTAGGTTAGAATTGAAAATCACACCAGAAACTGAAGTTTTCTCTCTATATATTATCGAGCGTATTCTTGTGAGTATTTTGAGTATACTTTGAGTATTGCTATACGGTGCAAGTTCAAGTCATAGCCTATATCCGGTGTTTCAACTAGAAGTACTGATCTTTCGAGGTAAGGGATGTTATTTTATTCGAAAATGATATTATTTCTTCAATATCATTATCTTAAAAATATTGGTTGGAAATTTTATCAAATTTGGAACTTTTACATGCTCGGGTTACTATTCATGAGTTACTATTCACGAGTTACTATTAATGAGTTACTATTCACGAGTTACTATTCACGAGTACTATTCACAAAGCGTGAAGATGTTTTTTTTATGAAATTTCTATCTTTTGGTGTCGGAGTTACTATTCACATATATGGCACTATTCACGAATACGGCACTATTCACCAAAAAATGAAATTTCTTCGTTTTGTCCAAAATATCTATTATGGATACTAGCTTTGATTGTATCCATGTTTTGATCATTCTTGAATTTTACTCCACTCTGATTACTTATGAAGTATTTTTGAACTTGGATTGTTTAAAATACGAATCCTTAATATTTGTTCTTTTGTTTCAATGGATTCGTTTCCTTTAAAATATTTTTATCATCCTTCGTCCTAAAACATTGTTATCTTCGAATATCTTTGGCACAGTAGTGCAAAGATGAATGATTTTTTGATGAATATCTTTGGCCCGTAGTGCAAAGATGAACAGTGTTGAGATGAATATATTAATGATCGATTAATATCTTTGGCCCGTAGTGCAAGGATGAACAGGTGTTTAGATGAACATGATCAACTGATGAATATCTTTGCCCTGTAGTGCAAAGATGAATATTTGATTCCAGATATATATTGATTGATGTTACAGGGATAAAATATCGACGATGAACTTTTAAATTCATATATAGAAGATAGTAGTTTGCATTCTCTACCTTAACTCTTCTAATGAATTGTTGTTTTCGCTGCAGTTGTTGATTTAAAACTGGTTGTCTATTGTATTCTATTAGATTTTTCCCTGTTGAAGACTAATGATAATTTGTTGTAAATTATCTTAGTCATAATATTCTTTACTGGGCTAGTTGAGCTCACCCTTTTCCTTTTTGTTCCATTTTTCTTCTCAGGAGGCGAGAATGTAGCGAGTACGAGTCGGGTATGGAATGATGGTTATAGAGAGAGTTATTTAGTAGTCCTCACAATTTTTATAAAATAATGTATAAATAATTTTGATGAGGATTTATTTGGGTATGTATATTGTCTAGAAGAAAATAATTGTATTTAAACTCACAGTTTATATGTTGTAATAATAAAGCTGTAGTTATTTCTGTACCATGTATTTGGCGACTCAGAATGGGTTGGATGGAATGGGCCTATTTTGGGGGCGTCACATGTAACCTCATGGAAGCCCATGCTAAAGCATAACAAGTCTTCTCAATCAAAGTGTACTTGTGTTCACTGCTGCTGAACCTTTTGCTGAGGTAATAGATAGCTCGTTCTTGGCCTTTATCGTCTTTTTGTCCCAGCATGCAGCCCATGGCATTGTCACTTATGGTCAGGTACATGAACAGGGGAACATCATCCCTGGGTGGTACCAACACGGGAGCTTTGACTAGTTGTTTCTTGATTGTGAAGAAGGCATTCTGGCACTCATCATTCCATTTCATGGAGGAGTTCTTCTTTAATAGCTTGAAGATTGGCTCACAGGTTGCTGTGAGTTGAGAGATAAACCTGCTATTGAAGTTGATTCTTCCCAAAAATCCCCGTATTTCCTTTTCTGTCTGAGGAATGGGCATTTCTGTGATGGCCTAGATTTTGGCAGGATCCAGCTTAATCCCTTTGTGGCTGACTAGAAATCCTAGCAACTTGCCTGATTTAACGCCAAAGGCGCATTTAGCTGGATTCAACTTTAAGTTGTACTTATGCAACCTGTTGAACAACTTTCTGAGATGGTTTATATGGTCATCCTCCTTCTACGACTTGACGATGATGTCATCCGTGTAGATCTCGATCTCTTTGTGCATTCAAGTCGTGGAAAAGAGCCATCATAGCTCGTAGATAGGTGGCTCCGGCATTGATGAGGTCGAATGACAATCGTCTATAGCAAAAGTTTCTCCAAGGAATGATGAAAGCAATTTTCTCACGATCTTTCTCAGCAACAATGATCTGATGATACCCAACGAAGCAATCAGTAAAGGAGTACATGTCGTATTGCGCAATATTGTCAATGAGAATGTGAATAAATGGCATGGGAAAGATATCTTTTAAGCAAGCTTTGTTCAAGTCCCGGTAATCCATGCAAACTCGCACCTTCCCTCCGGGTTTAGGTACGGAAACAATGTTGGATATCCACTCAGGATATGTGGACACCATGATGATGCCAGCTTGAAATTGTTTCACAATTTCTTCTTTCACCTATAAACTCCACTCAGGTTTCAATCGCTTGAGCTTTTGCTTGACTGGCTTAAATCCCTCTTTAATGGGAAGGCAATGAAGGACAATGTCAGTGGACAAACCCACCATGTCTTCATGAGACCATGCAAACACATCCTGGAATTGGGTTAATAGTGTAACCATGTCATTCCTTTGGTTTGGGGTAAGGTCTGAACCAATCTGGATTAACTTAGGGCTTTCAAAGGTTCTGAGATTGAAAGAATTGGTTTGATCAAGGTTGGGTTTAGGTTTGTCTTTGACCCATTCTTGAATTTTTGGAGGCACCTCAATGTCATCCTGTATTTCCATCAAGGCTGAATTCATCTCTACATCAAAGGTATAATCCTTGTGGAGAAGAGGCAAATGTCGTTAAATCTGAGCACATCTAAATTTAGAGTCCTAAAACAAAATATGCTTTCACTTAGTATATATGAAATGTGTTGATCATACACATTGTTAGCATATACTGGCAAAATAAACTGCTAATATTATACAGAAAAGTAAGCAGTTATTATATCTACAGGGCACCCGCTTTACCCTTGACGACCAATGCAAGGAGTGATGTTCCAATTGGCAAGGGCAAAGTTAGGATGGACCGCAGTGATAGAGGGATTGTCATCATCATCCTTGTCCCGAATAATGGCCATTATATCTGGGAAATCATCGTCTGGGGTGTATCTATTGGTATGTTTATCATGAACGATGATGTGTATGCCTGACATCTTTCGGATTACGTCTTGCTTGATTCTTTGTTCCTCTTCTTCCACTGCGGGATTCGGAACAAAGACTTCTTTCTCCTTAATCGGTACGGCTTGGGAAATAACATAGCCATTAATTGGCTGGCACCTTTGCAGGAGGTTGTGCGGACTCAGAGTTTGAAGGCGAAGATAAACACCGCATGGTTGAGCTGAAGGAATCTGCTGATGCTTATGAGGATTCCTGTGACTAAAACTGGCAGAATAGCCTAGCCCAGCTGTTCCAGTTTTCTTGGTTAATCAAATTGGGTACTTGATACCCTGGAAATCTTTACCCAGCCCTTGTCCCGGTTTATGACCCAATGACATCATTTCTTGAGTAATGACATTACCTCGGCGAAATATTGGGTTCGGTAATAATGGCATTCCAATAGCATGGTATTGGGTATTGCTTACTTCAAAGGCATAAAAAAATGGCCAGGTTCAACATTTGCATTGGCATTGATGAATGGCATGTCCCGTGTTGAGGACACTCTGTTCAAAGATCGATCGTGACTGCACTATTGTTGATAATGTATTTCAACTGTTGATGAAGAGTGGAGGGGACCGCCGCCATATGAATCCAAGGTCGTCCCAAGAGCAGGTTGTATCCCGAATCTATCTTGAGTACGTGGAAAGATACGCAGAATGTATGGGGACCAATTTCGATTGGCAGTTCAATTACTCTGATCGAATTCCGACGGGCTCCATCAAAAGCTTTGATGACGGTATGACTACTCCGAATTCTGCTGGGATTAATATTCATCTTCACCAAAGTAGCGTATGGATAGATATTTAGAGATGAACCTCCATCTATCAAGACTCAAGATAGCATGTATCTAGAGGACAAGACCGCAATGTGCTACGGCTTGCAATGACCGGTCCCCTCGGGCGGTATGTCATCATCAGTGAAGGATATCACATTGTTGTTGAAAATGTGATAAACCAGATGTTGAAATTTTTTCGTATCAACTGATGTTGGTAAAGGGGCTTCTTCTAAAACCTTCAACAAGAACTTCCGGTGATTCTCGGAAGTTAGGACCAAGTCCAAAATTGATATCTGTTGTGGAGCTTCTTTTAAGCTTAAAACCAACTTGGCTTCGTTATGACCCATAGTGCGGAGGAATTTTTCAATCTTCTCCATGGGTATTTTCCCCTCATAACCCGTTGGGGAAGATACAGTGGATTTTCCTTCGACACTGTAGCAGTTGTATGTGAGGTGGATCCTTCACCTTCTCCATAATTCCATGGAACTTTGCACAAGCTAACAATAGGATATTGTGCTCTACACGGTAAGTTGATTGGCTCGGGAGCGGCCACTTTCAAAGGATTGTTTCTTCCCTTGAGTTAAATTGTTGGCATTGTGAGTAATCTATTAGCCCCATCAGTTTCAATGGATATGACTGCTACCACACTCTTCCACTTAGTAGGACCTGTATTCTCACTAGCACGTAACACAGTATCATCGTCCGCTAGGTGCAGGAAACCACTGTCAATTAGATTTTGGATGAGGTGGCGGAGTGCCCAGCATTCTTCTGTGTTGTGACCGCGAGACTGGGAGTGATATTGACATACTCAATCAGAGTTGTACCGCCCTGAATGGGGTTTGATTGGAGGTAGAAGGGAACTGATCCTTCCTTCATTGATTAACATCTGAAGGATTTCCTCCATAGGTTGGCCTAAATAGGTGAATTCCCTTTTGTTAGCAAAATCCTGACAGGCTTTGGCATTTGCTCTCTTTGTCAATTTGTCTTCCAGCATTTCATTTTCTGAAAGTGACGAGGGAATATTCATGACGAGAGGTAGGAGACTGGCATGCTCCTGGCTGATTAATTGACGTGTCACTTGATGCTGATAAGTCACCAGTTCTGCCAATTATTCAATTTGCTTGCATAGAGCTTTCATCTTTTATTCTATTGTGAACTGGAACTTGGCATAATCCCATTTGTCAACACCATCTTTGAGGGTCTGGGAGGATTCACAGCTGAAATTGGAACTCTGTCCGTTGCTCCAATTGATTATGTTGACCTCTTCTTCTTTGTGTTGAGGAAGAGGGTTGTCTTGAACGTGAGGCTGATCTGGTTTGGTGACCATGATCTCACCGTTATCTATCAGGTCTTGGATCTTGTGTTTTAAGGCCCAACAATCCTGAGTATCTTGTCCAGGTGCTGTGACGCCCTCAAAATTCAGACACCCATATCTCAAATTCGGTGCATCACGTATAACTATGAATATCTTACTAAAATCAACAACGAAAATACTAGAATAATTTACATTGATATAATATAAATATTTGCATCCCAAGGTACCGTAACCATTACTATGACAATTCAGTGATTAACTTAACATAACTTAATCATTCTTGAATACATCATAACAAGCATAACAATAATAATAATACTTCTAGTCTTAAGGACTAAGTTATTCTGTCGCCTTGCCCTTTCCCTTGTCCTGTCCTGAAGTACCGCCTTGCTTTGCCTTAACTGTAATGTTTTAGGAAGCAAGAATGAGCAACGAGTTTGCCCAGCAAGTAATATAGCCAGAAGAACAAGCAGTTATAGCATTTAAACCTTTCAAGGGTATAATAATAATTGGTAGTTCAAGGATATCAAGAAATATCAAGAGTATTCAATAGGTGTCGCTATAGACTTGGGATATCAACAAAATTTCGAGGATTCGCTTCATTTCGAGGTTCAACATGAATGAGTCTTGAAAAATACTAAGGACTAAGAACTCTTACTAGAATTAACGATGATTACAATCAGTAATCCAATATAAACGAAAGTACAACAGTGATCGACTAAAAGTACCCTACGTTATGCATAACATTTAATCATACTCATGTGCGCACGTCGGTCCCCCAACAATATATAAAATCCCCTTCAATGAGGGTTGTTCATCTCAGTAGATTTACGATAGTCCGCATCAAGTCAGTTGGTTTGGATAGCATAATAATAGTCTAGTCGAATCAAAGGCTTAGACAATTTTTATCATGCATTTAAGAACAATAAATCCAATGTTTGCAAAAACGTCAAGGTATATAAATGATTTTCGAATAGAAACAAATATTTGCTTAAGACGACAATTCAAATGTATACAGTGTAAGAAGTAAGGAACTTGCAATACAATAATAATAGTGTTCGGATACTTGCTCAATCTAAATTTGAGTGAGGTTAGGGAACTTGCCTTTAGCGTTGATTACTACTTGTAGCGAAAATTACCTCAATGAACTATGTTTGTCTTATTTATGTAAGTATAGGTATTCATTAGCCAAACACACTTGATTTACATATATAAACAACATGTACATATAACACATTTTTTTTTCTATCTATGTATACTGCTGCACCCATCAGAACTCATAGCTGTACACTAACATGCTCATACTTTTGACCACTGCTAGTTTATTCATAATCTTTCTTCTTCGTAGTTCCAAGAGGTTCATTGCTTTAAGTAGACCATAACATCTATCAATTCCACCGACCCTTTTCTACGCATGTTTGCAGGCATTAGATTTATTTTCCCGAAGTTAGTAGAATTCTCTACTTAGAACTCGTTCGTGTAATAATAGTTTATAGTAGTATAGGAATATTATTAATTCATCCTTATATCAAGTTATGATGCTGTCTCCGAGTCCCAGGACATCTCGCCATGTCCGAAGCCGAAGACATCTGGCCATGTCCGAAGTCTAAGACGTCTGGCCATGTCCGAAGATATTAAGACTTATCCGAAGACAACACGCTTTGTCCGAAGACATTACGACTTGTCCGAAGACAACACGCTTTATCCGAAGACATCACGACTTGTCTGAAGACAACACGCTTTGTCCGAAGACATCTCTGAAGTCATCTCTTTTAGAGACTTCGGTCTACATTATTTTGACAAAGTCTAAGTTTGTTGGGTTAAATTCATTAAGACTTTACTATATGCATACAACCTAAGGGAATTTCTTAATACATGGTCTAACACAACCAAACCCATCAGCTGGTTCCTAAGTACGGTGCAGTTGCACCCCATGGAGTTCAGAAGTAGTGAACATTCTCTGTTTTGCAGAGTAGCCACAACTTGATTCCAGACAATTATTAACGTATTCATGCACGAAAGTAAACTTTCTAAACACCCTATATCATGCTAATTCATCATACTTGACCTATTAATTTAGGAAAACCGAGAATCAAACAAGACTCAAGTTAAGAACGAAGTAAAAATTATACCTTCTCGAGCTTTAACCTTGATATCTCACACACTGATTTGGTAATGCTTAGCAACTAAGAATTCTTTACTCAGATTTCTCCAACACTCTTATCACTATAATGATCACCATGGTGGCTTGTATTTAAAGAGAAAAGCATGGACTAGACACTTGCTTTACCCAATGTTGGGATTCATGGTGCAATAAAAATGAACAATGGTTACTTAAGGAGTTGTTTAACCACTCCATACCAGCCACTTAGCTAGCCCTGCATGCCTAGGATTAGCAGCTTGAAAGTTTGCATAAAGAGAGTTTAGGCTACTATTCCTTGTACTTGGTGACCCTTAATTTGGGACAAGAGAATAGATCTCAGACATAGACAAGGGGCTAGTCGGTCGGGCCCATTGCCCCACGCCACATTTTATTAAACCAACACCTTATACCATCAGTTAACTATTATGTTGGGTTCCGAATTGGATTTTATAAAACCCAAGTTTATTGGGCTAACTCAAAAGTCCATCAATTAATTAATTGGGCTAGACTCCCAATTTATTATTTGGATTATAAACATGTAAATACTTAATTATTATGGCAGCAATTTAATTAATTTAATTCAATTGAGTTACTCACCTCATGCCATGTAAGCATTTATAAAATAAATAATCACAGGATCTATTTATAAATATTAATATTAAATCATAAAATTTACGGGTATTACATCCTCTCCCCCTTAAAAAAATTATGTCCTCGGAATTGATACAAGGTTACACAAAAAGATGGGGATAGTCTCTCCTCCTCGACATCGTGGTTTCGTCAAACAACCTTTACAGAAGATATAACTTTATTTCTTAGCATTTGTTCTTTCTTATCTATTATCTGATCAGGAATTTCTTCATATGCCAGATTCTTCTCTACTTGAATGGGCTCATAGGAAATCACGTGCTTATAGTCAGACTTGTATTGACGTAGTATGGAAATGTGAAACACGTTGTGGATGTGTTCCAGTTCGGGTGGCAAAGCAACTTTGTATGCCACTTCGCCCACTCGCTTCAATATCTCGAATGGCCCTATGAACCTCGGACTCAATTTTCCTTTCTTTCCGAATCTAATCTTTCCCTTCCAAGGAGATACCTTCAAAAACACAAAACTACCGACTTCAAAGTCTCTTGCTACGGCGATGCAAGTCGGCATACTTCTTTTGGCGATCTTGAGCTGCTACCAATTTTCCCCTTATTGTTGGTACCACGTCGGCCGTTTGCTGGACTAATTTTGGTCCCAAAAGTCGTCGTTCTCCGACTTTATCCCAACATAATGGTGTTCTACACTTTCTCCGTAAAGAGCTTCATATGGCGGCATCTGGAGATACTCGTGATGATAGCTATTATTATAAAGTTTAAATCTACTAATGGTAAATGGTCATCCCAATTTCCCTTGAAGTCAATCACGCAAGCTCTAAGCATGTCCTCCAACGTTTGTATGGTTCGTTCACTCTGCCCGTCAGTTTGAGGGTGATAAGCAGTACTTGTGATGCCCCCAAAATTAGGTATACATCACCCATCTTGGGTAGTCGGATACATGGTATAGAATTTAAATACAACTTACTAATATAAGCGTAAATGTACAATACGATATAAATAAACTGAGTTTGAATACAAATATTATCTACTAGATATTATACAAACTCAAAAGGAGTCCTCATTACAATTATTATCACACTATTTCACGAATAGTGAGGACTACTAATGCTATCCTCTGGACCATTACTCCGCTCCCCGACTCGTCCCAAATATGTTCTCATTTCACGAAGAGAACAAGGTGAAAGAAAGGGTGAGCTCAACTAGCCCGATGAGAAATATTATGACTAAGATAATGCGAATAAATTATCATTAGCCTTCAACAAAAGATGTTAAACCGATAAAATATAATAAACATCAAGTTTAATCTGCAGTGAACAACAAGCAATCCATTAAAAGAGTCAAGTAGAAAATAAAATCTACTATCTTTTATGATTTTAAAGGTTTTCATCAATTTTATTATAGTTGAGACTCACTTTAATAAGTATTCCACATCATTGAATCACCCCGCACTTTCTGGCCAAGGATATTCTTTAGTATCACGACCACAATTATTCATGCACTACGGGCCAAGAATAGTTGTGTATTCATTAATGGTCATGATCATGCCAACAACTATCCATCAATGCACTACTGACCCATCGAGGATTTTTAGCACATCATTTGTAACATTACGGTCGTGATTACACCGAATAGTCTCTGGTCATAATCGTATACAAGTCCATCTATGCACTACATGAATACAGATGACTTTAAAAAAATATAAACATGAGGATGATGACAATGATATAAGAATTCAATAAAACAAGTTCAAGAATTATTTTATCCAGAATTATTAACGTCCAAATTGTCAACATGATCTTTGTTTTGTAGAGTAAAATTCAAGAATGATCGGAAGAATATTTCCATGAAAGATCTTTGGATGAAACGCAAATATCAAGGATATTCTACTAATTTCATGGAGTATAGAAGTCAAAGTTTTAACCAACCGGGTATAATAAAGAATGGAATAACAAAAGAAATCACCATGCATGCGGTATTGTGATGATGTAAAGTTATTCCAATGTAATAATAATAACGGAACCGGTCAAGTGAAATTCACACCGAAGCGGATGTTCCAAATGTAATAATAAAAAGATGGAACCGGATCCGGTGTAAAACACACAAATAGGATATTCCAACGAATGATAAAGATTTTAACCAGTCCTGTTAAAACACACAGCATGTGGATGTTCCAATGGAATAATAATAAAGACGGAACCAGTCCCAGATAAAACACATGTATGGATGTTCCAATGTAATAATAATAAGCAATGGAATAACAACAGCAGTTCTCTTCATGAATAAGAAAGAATAACACCCCTTACGAGTACAACAAATAATATTCCCTACCTTAGAAGAACTGAATATTGGCAAAGTGAAGTAGCAGAATACTTTTCTTCTTTCTCTCTATAGTTTCTCTCTCTCTAGAGTTTCAATGAATTAAGTAAGAAAAAATAATGAAGGAATGAGCTTCTTTTATAGGAAAATAGAATGCATAGTAATTAATCCATGAACGGACCCGTTGATTTACTTTAATCGACGGTCCATATTTAAAGAAAATCTTTTAAATAAAATATAATATATTCTATTTATATAAAAACATTTTACTATGCAAACACTATGCAACACTATGCAAAACACTATGCAACACTATGCATAATAAAATATAATATATTTTATTTATAGAATAACTTTAATAAAGTATTCTGTTTTATATAAAAAGATGTTTACATTTTATTACGTTAATAATACTGAATAAAACAAAAGCGTCATTATCGCTATAATAATTCATATTATTAATCGACAATAATGGAATCAAACCGAGTGACTTCTTACATAATCATCAATAATCAATACCGTAAGTGCTACTATTGCAACCACACATTCTTGTACTTTTTTACTACCGAGTAGTTAAACAAAGATCAACGGTAAAACTTCCATTTATTATTTCAATAAAAATATTTTTGTCGTTTTCTCAATCCGAATAATAATTACATTATTGGGGTCCATCAATGATTGAGTAGTTGTATTTAATATTCCCTCGCTAAACCGAATATTCCACGACCAATCGAATAATATAACCACTTGCATACTTTGCAAAATTTATAAATATTACCCACAACTATAACATTATATCAAATTATTCCATAATATTCAAAATAATATTTATAGAAAATTCATCTTTATTTATAAAAGTTGGGGTCTTACAAGTTACTTAATCTCAATTGAGTTCCCATTCGTTCTCGCAAACTTTTCCAAAATTTTGGCGTGAAAACGCGATCTCGATCGAGAGACAATCGACATCGGCACTCCATCATCGCGATACGATTTCATTTACATACAAATTTGCTAAGCGGCTCAAATTGAATCAAATCTTGATGGGTAGAAAATGAGTCGTCTTTGTTAGTCGACCCACAATAACCCAAATGGCATTATAACCCTTACGTATGGCCTAAGTCCAACCACGAAGTCCATCGTAATGTGCTCCCATTTCCATTCTGGAATTTCCAGCGGTTGAAGTAGTCCACTTGGTCTCTGGTGTTCTTCTTTGACTCTTTGACAAGTAAGACATCTGCTAACACATTTTGCAACCTCTCTTTTTAATTTAGGCCACCAAAAATGGTGCCGAAGATCATGGTACATTTTTGTGCCTCCTGGATGTACAGAATACGTCGTATTATGTGCTTCGTGTAGGATTTCCTCTCTCAGCTCGATTGCAGCTGGCACCCATACTCGACCCTCAAACCTCAATATACCGTCCTTATCTACTTTGAACCTTTCTTCCTTATCTTCTACTATTCTCTTCTTTATCTTCTCGCATTCTTCATCTTTCTCTCGTGCTTCCTTTATTTTATCCAATAACATCGGGTGAGCTCTCATCATGAGTAATTTTCCTTCCGCTTCTTTTGGTTCCTCCACCTCTATTTCCAACTTTTCTATTTCTCTTATTAATTCCTCTTGAGTTATCAATTTGAATGACTTATCCCTTCCTTTTCTGCTCAAAGCGTAGGCTGCAACGTTTGCCTTTCCCGGGTGATAAAGAATTTCACAGTCGTAATCCTTGATTAGTTCCAACCACCTTCTTTGTCGCATGTTCAACTCCTTCTATGTGAAGATATATTTCAGACTCTTGTGATCCGTATATATCTCACATTTTCTCCATACAAATAGTGCCTCCAAATCTTTAATGCAAAGACTACTAGCTAACTCCAAGTCATGGGTAGGGTATATCGTTTCAAAATCTTTTAACTGTCGTGAGGCATATGCAATGACCGTGCCATGTTGCATTAGCACACAACCAAGTCCTCTATGCGATGCATCACTATACACTACAAATCCTCCCGTATCATCTGGTAATGATAATACAGGCGCCTCACTCAACCTCCTCTTCAATTCTTGGAAACTCTCCTCGCATTTGTCCGTCCATACGAACTTCTCTGTCTTCCTCGTTAGATTGGTCAGCGGGGTTGATATCTTAGAAAAATCTTGGATAAATCTTCGATAGTACCCAGTTAAACCTAAGAAACTCCTAACTTCTGTTGGCGTCTTCGGCTGTTCCCAGTTACTTACCGCTTCCACCTTTGTAGGATCCACGGAAATTCCATTTTGATTTATCACATGTCCTAGAAATTGAACCCTTTCCATCCAAAATTCACATTTTGAAAATTTAGCGTACATCATTTCCCTTCTCAATGCTTCCAATACCATCTTCAGGTGTTCGGCGTGCTCTTCCTTCGTCTTTGAATAAATCAAAATGTCATCGATAAATACTACTACGAACTTATCTAAGTATGGCCTGAAAACTCAGTTCATCAAGTCGATGAATGCTGCCGGAGCATTGGTTAACCCAAATGACATCACTAAAAATTCGTAATATCCGTAGCGAGTTTGAAACGTCGTCTTTTGTATGTCCTCCTCTCGCACTTTCAACTGATGATAACCCGTTCGTAAATCTATCTTGGAAAAACACTTTGCTCCCTTCAGTTGATCGAAAAGGTCGTTTATCCTTGGCAATGGATATCTATTCTGAATTGTCACTTGGTTCAACTCCCGATAATCGATACAGAGCCTCATCGATCCATCCTTTTTCTTTACAAACAACACTGGTGCTCCCCAAGGAGACATACTTGACCGAATGTAACCCTTATCTAGTAACTCTTGCAATTGAATCATCAATTCCTTCATTTCTATTGGCGCCATATGATATGGGGCTTTCAAAATTGGTGCGGTTCCCGGTGCTAAGTCTATTATGAATTCGATTTCTACGTCTTCAGCGGAAGACCAGTGCGATTCGTCTGAAACACGTCTTGAAATCTCGACCAGCGATATATCTTTCATTTCTATTCCCTTTTCTTTGAGTGTCCACTATATAGGCTAAATAACCTACATCCTTTCCTTAACAATTTCTTAGCTTTGCATCATCGTAAAAGCAAACACGATTGCTTGGCGACGAGCTACTGTAAAACACTACCTTAGGCCGATTTGAGGTGCGAAGGTTCACACTCTTCTTTTGACAATCGATTATCGCAACGTGGTAGGATAACCAATCCATTCCTAATATCACATCAAAATCTCCCGGTTTAATGGAATTAAGTCTACGTTTAGTTCGTGACCTCTAATGTTTGCACAACAGTTTCGGTAAACAAACTCTATGGGAATTACTTCCTTATTTGCAATCTCTACGTTCAATGAATTTTCTAAATGTTCAGGAGGTATGTTTAGTCGATTAGCAAATTCTTGAACCTGAAAGGAATAGGTAGCACCCAATCAAATAATACATAGGCATTTATATTATTGATTGGGAGAATACACGACACCACGTCCCTTACGATCCTTTGCGTCTTGGATAGTCATGTTAAAGGTTCGGGCAGTCGGTCGGTTGGATTGCGTTGGTCCGCTGATCATCAGCTTGCTGACCCCTCCTTGTTGGCCGCTTCCTCCGTTGCTCCCCTTTTTTGGGCAATCCTTGATTTGATGCTCAGTTGAGCCACACGCGAAACATCCCTTGATCTTTTTCGGCTTTGGGCAATTGGGTGAAATGTGCCCTTCTTGGCGCATGATTGTAGCGAGACGTTATACCCTTCCAAATTCCCTTGATGGTTCTTCCCACATTTCGGGCAAGCTTCACTTCTTTTCTTAAACCCTCCTTGATAACTTTCTGACTGGTTGATGTTTCAGTGGTTGGTGTTGTTGTTGTTATTGCTGTTGTCGTTGTTGCGGTTATCCCATTTCCTCTTTCCCAGATAACTTCCACCACTGCTACTCCCTCCACGAGTTTCTCCACCAACATTCTTTTTCTTCTTCTCCTTGTTGTATTGGCTCAATGCCTCGCTACCTCCCTTAGAAATTATCGCCTTCTCCAATAATGTGGCGAACAAGTCGATTTGAAGGATCGACACCTTGTTGAACAACCAAGGTTTTTGTCCAAGTTCGAAGCGTCGAGATTTCCTTTCTTCAGTGTCTACTTGATGTGTTGTGAATCGTGCAAGTTCATTGAACTTGGCCGCATACTGTGCCACTGTCATCTCCCCTTGTTTTAGTTCTAGAAACTTTACCTCCATCCTATTCTTCATGCTCTTCGGGAAGTAATTCTCGAAGAACAAAATCTTAAACCTTTCCCAAGTTATAGTCCCTTCTCCCGCCCTCTGTTGATTTGCTTCCCACCAGTAGTTTGCTTCACCCCTCATCATATATGTAGCGAACACGGTTTTTTGGTCTTCACCCACACGAGCAATGGCGAAGGCTTTCTCCATTTCCTTGATCCACGTTTGCACTATATGATAGGATCGGTAGTACCCATGAATTTTGGAGGTCCCACACTCTTAAAGTCCTTGAAGTTTGCGACTGGAGCTACTTGGGGAATGGGTGGTACTTGTTCATTTCTTCCCCTAAGCGCCTCCCCTAACAAATCTACAAGCCTCTGAATGGGATCTACTTGTCCTCTCTAATCATTAGCGACTCTTTCGGTGCAGTTAATCTACGTCTGGGCGGCATTTCTGCATTACAAAACTTCCATTTTTATTATCTAATTATATTAATTCTCCGTAAAAGGAATAAGATTTCAGAATACATTTCAGAACAAGATCATTTATATTCATATCCCAAATTGTTACATTACATGTTTATCTCTAGCATACTTCTATAAACGGTACAACTTATCCCCTAATATCACAAAAGATGGGGACAACCATTAACATACTACCCCTCTAATATAACTCAAAAGTTTGGGGCTTACAACTATCTCACATTCTACATAAAAGACTGAATTTACAACAACAGATAATACACTACATAACGAACTACAACTAATAACTTTTAACGCCTAGACTTAATCTATCATTTCGTGCTCCACAATGCTCTTGTACTCCCTCTGAGTAATGTGCACCACCAAATCTCGGCTTATGGTGTGCCGGGTCTGTCCCTGCTCTGCCGAGTAGTGATTTACCCCATCAATCAGTCTCTCCATGGCCGTGCGCACTGCATAGCCCATCCTATTCATCTTCCTCCTTTTGCACCTCACTTCATCTTCTAGATCGTTAGCCCTATCATTGGCCCCTTCCCACTTCTCTTCGAAATGGATCCTATCCATTACCTCCATCCCTAACTGAGTACGGATAGCTTCCTTCTCTGTCCTCTCACTCAACTCCCTCTGCTCCATCTCTTCCAACTTCCCTGCCAGCTCTACATTCCTAGCCACCACCCTGTGAAACAAAGCCCCCATCTGGATTCCTGTCTCCTTACGGTGAACAATCTCTACCTCCATCTCCTACATCACTAACTTTCTCTCGTGGTCTTCGTCCCTCAGCTTTTGGAATTCGGACTCCCTGTCCCTAGCCTTAGCCTCTAACTCCTCAACTCTGCACCTTAACTCTAAAATCTGCTCCTCATACTCCCCCAACATCCTATCCTCAAAAGTAGCCTCGTCGGAGTCCTCCATGGGCTCGTCCACCATACGCTCTTCCATAGGCTCCTCCTCTGGATCAGACTCCTCGGGTATTGGCTCCATCTCCTCTTCCTCATCATCATCATTGATAGGGACTACAGTTAATATAGGCTCCGCTATCAATGGTGCCTCATATACCACGTGTATGTCACGCGGCTCCTCTTCTACCACTCGGCTAGGTCCTCCCATGTCAGTCATCCTACAATCACCAACACAAGACAAAACAAACAACAACTCCATTAGAATGTTAAATAACATAAGTTCATTGTATAGAATGAAGTTATATTTTGTAACACGCTAAGTCCATCTCTATGAAAACTCTATATGAGTTTCATCCCTTTTTATCTTCCAAGTTCTCCTAAGTTATAATCTAAGGGCTATCGCTCCTAAGGTTTATAACTATGGCTTTGATACCAACTTTGTGGCGCCCCAAAATTGGACGCCCATATCTCGAATTCGGTGCATCACGTACAACTACGAATATCTTACTAAAATCAACAACGGAAATACTAAAATAATTTACATTGATATAATATAAATATTTGCGTCCCAAGGTACCGTAACCATTACTATGACAATTCAGTGATTAACTTAACATAACTTAATCATTCTTGAATACATCATAACAAGCATAACAATAATAATAATACTTCTAGTCTTAAGGACTAAGTTATTCTGTCGCCTTGCCCTTTCCCTTGTCATGTCCTGAAGTACCGCCTTGCTCTGCCTTAACTGTAATGTTTCAGGATGCAAGAATGAGCAACGAGTTTGCCCAGCAAGTAATATAGCCAGAAGAACAAGTAGTTATAGCATTTAAACCTTTCAAGGGTATAATAATAATTGGTAGTTCAAGGATATCAAGAAATATAAAGAGTATTCAATAGGTGTCGCTATAGACTGAAGGATATCAACAAAATTTCAGGATTCATTTATTTCGAGGTTCAACATGAATGAGTACTGAGCAGTCACTAAGGACTAACAACTCTTACTAGAATTAACAATATTACACTGTAATCAAATGTAAACGAGTACAACAGGTGATCAGCCTAAAGTACCCTACGTTATACATAACATTTAATCATACTCATGTGCGCACGTCGGTCACCCAACAATATATAATTTCCCCTTCAATGAGGGTTGTTCATCTCAGTAGATTTACGATAATCTACACCAAGTCAGTTGGTTTGGATAGCATAATAATAGTCTAGTCGAATCAAAGGCTTAGACAATTTTTATCATGCATTTAAGAACAATAAATCCAATGTTTGCAACAACGTCAAGGTATATAAATGATTTTTGAATTGAAAAAGATATTTGCTTGAGACGACAATTTGAATGTATACAGTGTAAGAAGTAAGGAACTTGCAACACAATAATAATAGTGTTCGGATACTTGCTCAATGTAAATTTGAGTGAGGTTAGGGAACTTGCCTTTAGCGTTGATTACTACTTGTAGCGAAAATCACCTCAATGAACTATGTTTGTCCTATTTATGTAAGTATAGGTATTCATTAGCCTAACACACTTGATTTACATATATAAACAACATGTACACATTACACATTTTCTTTCTATCTATGTATCTATCTTTTGCACCCATCGAAACTTCATAGTATTGTACACTAACATGCTCATACTTTTGACCACTTTGCTAGTTTATTCATAATCTTTCTTCTTCGTAGTTCCAAGAGGTTCATTGCTTTAAGTAGACCATAACATCTATCAATTCCACCGACCCTTTTCTACGCATGTTTGCAGGCATTAGATTTATTTTCCCGAAGTTAGTAGAATTCTCTACTTACAACTCGTTCGTGTAATAATAGTTTATAGTAGTATAGGAATATTATTAATCCATCCTTATATCAAGTTATGATGTTGTCTCCGAGTCCCAGGACATCTCGCCATGTCCGAAGCCGAAGACATCACATCCGTGTTCGAAAGCTGGGCGATACGGCCATGTCCAAGAGATATTACGACTTGTCCAAAGATAACACGCTTTGTCAGAAGACATTATGACTTGTCAAAAGACAACACGCTTTGTCCAAGACATCACGACTTGTCCAAAGGCAACACGCTTTGTCCAAAGACATCTCCAGTCGACTCTTTCGAGACTTGATCCTACACTTATTTCGACAAAGTCTAAGTTTGTTGGGTTAAATTCATTAAGACTTTACTATATGCATACAACATAAGGGAATTTCTTAATACATGGTCTAACACGATCGAACCCATCAGCTAGTTCCTAAGTACGGTGCAGCTGCACCCCATGGAGTTCAGAAGTAGTGAACATGCTCTGTTTTGCAGAGTAGCCACAACTTGATTCCAGACAATTATTAACGTATTCATGCACGAAAGTAAACTTTCTAAACACCTTATATCATGCTAATTCATCATACTTGACCTATTAATTTAGGAAAACCGAGAATAAAACAAGACTCAAGTTAAGAACGAAGTAGAAATTATACCTTCTCGAGCTTTAACCTTGATATCTCACACACTGATTTGGTAATGCTTAGCAACTAAGAATTCTTTACTCAGATTTCTCCAACACTCTTATCACTATAACAGACTGCCATGGTGGCTTGTATTTAAAGAGAAAAGGATGGACTAGACACTTTCTTTACCCAATGTTGGGATTCATGGTGCAATAAAAATGAACAATGGTTACTTAAGGAGTTGTTTAACCACTCCATACCAGCCACTTAGCTAGCCCTGCATGCCTAGGATTAGCAGCTTGAAAGTTTGCATAAAGAGAGTTTAGGCTACTGTTCCTTGTACTTGGTGACCCTTAATTTGGGACAAGAGAATAGATCTCAGACATAGACAAGGGGCTAGTTGGTCGGGCCCATTGCCCCACGCTACATTTTATTAAACCAACACCTTGTACCATCAGTTAACTATTATGTTGGGTTCCGAATTGGATTTTATATAGCCCAAGTTTATTGGGCTAACTCAAAAGTCCATCAATTAATTAATTGGGCTAGACTCCCAATTTATTATTTGGATTATAAACATGTAAATACTTAATTATTATGGCAGCAATTTAATTAATTTAATTCAATTCAGTTACTCACCTCATGCCATGTAAGCATTTATAAAATAAATAATCACAGGCTCTATTTTTAAATATTAATATTAAATCATAAAATTTGCGGGTATTACAGGTGCCCCGGCATGATAAGCACATTTCTGAGCAGCATTGAAACCCCGTCCATTAGGGCTGGTTGGTGGAAGAAGATGCGTAATTTTCTTCTATTTTGTCAGAAGATTGAGAATGTTCTCAAGGGTGTCCCCTAAGGGTGTAAACACTCTAGGGCGTTTGACTTCTCCACCTTTTGGTATTGGAGGGTTCGTAGACTGTGCTTGAAAGGGAGTGTTGTTTCTCCTTTGAATAGGCATGTTCTGATTACCTTTTTGACCCTGTAGTATGAGGGAAACATCTTCCTCTTTCTTTTTATAGACCCTCCGGGGGTTGTTTCCATAATTTTCAGATTGGATGTGATCAACAACAACTTTGAGTGCAGCTAGGTCTTGAATTTTTCTGGACTTCAAACCCATCTCAGCCATCTCCCCATGTTTGACCATTTCAGAAAATGGTTTACCGATGCCGACTAAAACTCTTTCATAGAAAGGAGCTTCTTGTATGTCTATGAAAGTCATGACCATCTCTGATTCTGTCATGGAAGGACTAACTTGGACAGCCAGACGTCTCCACCTTTGAGCATACTCTCTGAAAGACTCGTTAGACTGTTTCTTAATCTTGGTAATTTGATACCAATCAGGAGCCATCTGAGATTGAAAGTTGTGTTGAGTGAGGAAAGCATGTGCAAGCTCTTCCCAGCTATGGATCTTTGAGTTGTCTAATCTTGTGTACCACGAACGGGCTTCTCCAGTTAGACTTTTCTGGAACAATTGCATTCTGAGTTTTTCGTCCTCTGCATAAGATCCAAGTTCTCCAATAAACACCTTTAAATGTGTGTAAGGATCTCCTAACCCGTCATATTTTCGAAGTCAGGAGTTTTAAACTTTTCTGGATAATGAACACTAGGAAAAATACAAAGATCAGCATATGAAACACTACCGTGTGTTCCAATTCCTTTGATAACACGAAGGGTCTCTTCCATTTGGAGGACTTTCTTTTTTGATGTCACCAGTGTCTGGATCTCCAGTGGGATGGGCAGCATCATGAGTTTTGTTGGTCGTATCTAACTGCAGTTCAGGTATTGTAATGACCTGGGTTCCCCCTTGTGTGGAGGATTCAAGATGTATGGGTATTTTGGACCACGATTGAATGGGTGTACTTCTTTGAGTAGAACAAGCAAATCTGTAATTTGTTTGCTTAATCCGTCAAATTCTTTGCGAGAAACTGGATTATGTTCAGTCTGGTCCGATGACGACATGATTGACTGTAGGGCTGTAACCTTTTTGGATTTTGACCGGGTAGTAGGTCCGATTGGTTCCCTGCGAAAGACTTGCATAGTTTAGTCTTTAGGGAATGTGTATAATAACATGCTATGTGATGTGTCCATTTTAGGAATTTTATCCTGCAAAACGGATGTCAGTTGTTTGTAGCGTGTTAATTAAGTATGTATGTGTACACATTTCTTCATATTTCTCATTACATGGAGATAGATATGGAATGAAATTACAAGTAATTGTGTTTACAAGTAATTGAAATGAGAGCATGAAGAGACTTGCCTCTGTTTTGGGTTTATCAGAGGCTGACCTATCTTAGGTTACTCTCGTGGCTTTTTGGCATAAAGGTTCCCAAATCATCGTAATTTACTTGATGGGAAATTAATCTGGTCTTTCAACTAGAGCTAATTTGGGTGGTGCCTTTCCTGAGCCTCGGGGAATTAGTCTTCCCACGAGTCCAGTAATCAAACACCGACGGGATAGCCTCCTGGTGGAGGGACCACACAACATACATTCACATACATCGCGTCTCACCGTATTAAAATGATGACATGTGCGAAGCACTAAAATCATAAGCAGATATGGTGCGAAACACTAAGTGCAATAAGTAAATGCATTCGTACACATTCATCATAAATGTAAATACAACATCCACACACAAACATATAACAGTCTTTAAAAGATTGTAATAGCGGCTTAAGTCCTCTTACTGGAGTCCCCAGCAGAGTCACCAACTGTCGACGTCGGGATTTTCAGATGTCCCTTTCCGTTACTTGTTCTTTGGTGTTCTCATTTTAGGTGAGATTTGTTTGAAAAAACAAGTGAAAAAGGTCTGACATGTATAATGTCGACGATGGACTGTTAAGAGTCGTCAGTTGGTTTTTTAAATGGTTGTACCAACACAACCGAGAAAAGGTTTGCACATTGACCCAGTGATATGACACTGCTAAACGGGTCGGTGAAACCGAGATTCATTAGGGTTCAGGGACTTGGTTATGTGAAGGGAAGGTGTTAGGCACCCCCCGACATCCGTGTTACCACGGTGACCGCCTCTTTTCAAGAAACTATTATCTGAATGTGTGTGTGTGTGGGTCAATGTGTTGTTATTTGGAAGTAGTGTGAGGCCTCGTTCACACCGATATACATAGGGTTTGAATTTATGTAAAAAATCAATTTTTAGCAAGATATTGCAGTGATATTTTATAAAAGAGGTTTTTCAAACCCTGATGCTCAATAGTAATTGAGACCTTTTACACTCCCATTTTTTAAGTGTTAGAAGATTGATTTTTTTTTTACGGATCGAGGCATCCGCATTTAAAATAATATACAAAATAATGTCGACTTCCTCATGGGTATAGAAACCATCGAGAGAAATTCGAGACCTTGCATGAGAATAATTTACAAAGTCGCTTACGACTAAAATGTCCATCACGAGAACGAATCTAGATCCAATGGGTGAATCATGTGATCACATGATTCCTAAGCATACGTGAATCCGCAAATTTGTATGAAAGCGATGGCGGGTATATATATATATATATATATATATATATATATATATATATATATAAAAGAGGTAAATATATATATACGATACATGCTCACCAACCACGAAGCACCTACATGGGGATCGAAATGTAAATAAAGTCAGTAAAGCTATCAACCGCCACGGAGGAAACTCCAAAGTGACGAATAACATAAATAAAAGTCAGAATACTAATCCAACCGCCACGGAGGAACTCTAGGCTGGACGAAATGTAAATAAAGCTGTACAAAGCAATCAACTGCCACGAAGTAAACTCTAGGTAGGACGAAACGTAAAGAAAGCTGTAAAAGCAATCAACCACCAAGAAGTAAACTCCAGGTGGGATGAAATATATATATATATATATATATATATATATATATAAGCGATAAACGCATGGGATGTAAAATCGAGGCTCATCGAATGAGTTCGACAACAGCGTTCATATATATATATATATATATATATATATATATATATAAAAGTGGTAAACGCACTGCATCAAGTCTAGGCTCATCAAATAAAGTTCGACACACGCTAATATATATAAGTATATATATATATATATATATATATATATATATATATAAAGCAATAAATGCTCAAAACTAAAAATGCTCTAGGCTCATCGAACAAAGTTCGACACACAATTCATATATATATTAATATATATATATATATATATATATATATTATATATAAGAAAATAAACGCTCCAGACGGAAGTCTAGGCTCCATCGAGGCATAAATCGATAATGTTAGTCAATATATATATATAAATATATATATATATATAATATATATGTATATACAGACTGAAATAAAACCACAGATCAAAAATGCAGGCAAACGCGCGCGACACGACTCTCAACGTGAAGAAGGGTGTGTGCAAAGATTTAGAGAAAGGCTTTAAAGTGTGTGAGAAGGCTTACGTTGGGGTGCGCAAGAAGAAGACTTCTATATCTTTAAAGTGGGTAAACACTTGGCTTTTGTAGGTACAAAAGTAGCTATATATGAGCTCACAGTGTTTAAAATGAGAAAGTACACTGTATGGGGTGAGTGCAGAGCAAATTGGGCAGGGCTTCCTCGCCATTTTCTCTTGCAAAATGGCCATCCCAAGCCCTCTATTTATAGAGGGTGGAGCCTTGAGTCTTGACTCGGCCATGAGAATGTACAGGAGGCAACCCAGGTTGCCCCGTGTTTTCTCGGGTCCTGTCGTTCGTCTCATAAATCGTGCACTAGGGCACTATAATGTCCGCTCAAACTTTCAAAAGTGCAATCTGAGCATCCGATTGAGGTATACAGGACCTATTTCGAACCGCCTTTGTCGAGAGTTGTGCAATGGCATTGGATTAGAGTTAGTACGAAGTCATTGAAGATGGGACGATGCCCTCCGGTCTTCAAGCTTCAAATTCTATCCGTTACCCCGCACAATAGTCACTCAGGATTGGTGAGTCTTGTGGGACATCGTTGGGTAGAGATGTATGTCTGAAATGTTGAGATGACGTGGCGTGGCATCGCGTTGGCGAGATGACGATGTTTCCCTTCACCGGTGTTATCGCCGATTTGGGCTGATAAAGCAGACGTTGCTCAAGGCTTCGCTGAGATTGAACTGCTGCAATTGTTGAAGGTCCTTAGTGTCATCTCTGAGGTGTGCCTGTCCTCCTGGTGTTATCTCTGGGTTGGTACTGAATATCTCGTTGTGAGCGCCGAGATTGAAGCTGGTTGTATTTGAAACAAGCATTTCCGGGTTTATCGCCGAAACTGCATTTTTGGGGTGATCATCAAGGTTGGTGGCTATTTCCATGATTAGGACTGAGACTGGATACCTCGGGATTATCTCCAAGATTAATCGGTCTTCTCCGGTGTGTGTTCCGGTATTGGATCTGCACGCCTCGGGGTTATATCCGAGGTTGGAATTGTTACTCCCAGTGTGTGTTCCGGGGTTGATGCTGAACTTCTGGTAGTATCCAGAATGGATATGGATTATCTTACAGGGTTCCCTCTTAAAAGACGAATATGTCCTCCTGCAATGTTAGTGACAGATGTACAAAAAATTTTGAGTGTCTACATCCCCTACGGAAAGTCTAGCTTCGGTACATCCCAAGACTTGGAAGTCACCAGATAAAGGCTCGGGGCTCTTTTCTAAGGCTTTGATACCAACTGTGACGCCCCCAAAATAGGTATACATCACCCATCTTGAGTCGCCAAATACATGGTACAAAATTCAAATACAATTTAAGTATACAACAATCGTGTAAAATACGACAAAACATAATCTAAGAGTTTTAATAAGAATATTATCATCTAGACAATATCCACACTCAATGGAGTCCTCATTACATTTATTGTCACACTTTTTTATAGAATAGTGAGGACTACTAAAACAACCATTTGGACTGTCAATCCATTCCCCGACTCGTCCCAGCTATATTCTCATTTCCTGAAGAGAACAGTGAAAGAAAGGGTGAGCTCAATTAGCCCAGTAAGAAATATTTTGACTAACGTAATGCAGAATAAATTATCCTTAGCCTTCAACAGTAAAACAACTGATAGAATATAATAGACAACAAGTTTTAGATCAACAACTGCAGCGAAATAAGCAATCCATTAGAAGAGTCAAGTTGAGCATAAAATCTACTACCTTCTATGATTTAAAAAGTTTTTCATCAACTTTATTGATGAGACTCAGCTTAATAAATAAAATCAATTTATCCATGCATCAAGACCAAGGATATTCATGTAATCATCAATGGTCATGATTATACCAAATAATCCCTGGTCATAATCATACCAACAACTGTCCATCAATGAACTACAGGCCAATGAGGACTTTCACCACATCATTCGTCACATTACGGTCATGATTATACCGAATAATCCATGGTCATAATCATACCAAGTCCATCTATGCACGTAAGCCAAAGATGACTTTCATCACAATATAAGCATGAGGATGATGACAATGGCATAATAATTCAATAAAACAAGTTCAAGATAAATTTTAAAGATTTATAATTTAATTTATCCAGAAATCAACAACGTCCAAATTGTCAACATGATGCTGTTTTGTGGAGTAAAATTCAAGAATGCCCAGAAGAATATTTCTATGAAAAGATACTGGATGAAGCGCAAATATCAAGGATATTCTACTAATTTCATGGAGTATAGAAGCCAAGATTTTAACCAACTAAGTATAATAGAATATATGAAATTGCAAATTGATTTTTGCCCGCCATGCGGTAATCCACGTAGACAGATCATTTCTACAATTTAATAAGGAATGAATACGAAGGATCATTCACCATGCATACGGTAGTCCACATAAACAGGTTATTCCAATATAATAATAAAGAATGGAATAACATAAGAATTCACCATGCATGTGGTAGCCCGCGTAGACAGGTTATTCCAATAGAATAATAAAGAATGGAATAACAAAAGAATTCACCAGGCACGCGATAGACCGCACAGACAGATTATTCCAACAGAATAATAAAGAATGAAATAACAGAAGAATTCACCAGGCATGCGATAGACCGCACAGACAGAAAGGTTATTCCAACAGAATAATAAAGAATGGAATAACAGAAGAATTCACCATGCATGCGGTAGCCCGCGTAGACAGGTTATTCCAACAGAATAATAAAGAATGGAATAACAACCCTTACGAGTATTGAAAGAAATAATACCCTTTACCTTAGAAGAAACTGGATACTGGAATAGTGAGGTAGCAAACTTCTCTTCTTCTTTCTCTCTATAATTTCTCTCTATAATAATTGCTCTTGTGAGACTTAGTGAATTGGTGAGAATGAAAGAAGAATGAGATTCTATTTATAGGAAAATATAGTTTCAATAATTGCACATTTTGGGGCTTAAAATATTACAATATAATACCTTCCTCTTTTTCTTCATTTTTAATTTAGTCCTGCAAGTATTATCAAACTTACACCACCTCCCCTAATAGCAAATCATGTGAATCAATAGTAAATCATGTGAGTCAATAGTTCTAAACATGTAAAAAAATTAATTATAGTATAGTACCTTCATCTATACCTCCATTTTTAATTTAGTTATGCAAGTATTATCAATTTGCACCAACTCCCTTAATAGTAAATCATGTGAATCAATAGAACACACATGTGAACACATAGTTATAAGCATGTGAATTAATAGCAATTAATTGCTCATTTATCCGGTGAATTACCCGATTGGTCAATATAACCTCCAGACATCAATTATTATCGAAATAAATGTCAATTTCCACTAACACTAATAATTCCCACACATTGGAACTATCAATTTTGTGATAACCCGGGATTTCGAATAATCCAAAATTTGCGAATAATTTTTTTATTATTATTAATATTAATATTGATTATTAATTTTGTGACAAGTTTCTGTGATACGAGTCTCGAGAAGGTAAATTTGTGTATTGACTAATAAAATTAGAAGACCCAGTTTTATAAATAAAGATGAATTTTCTATAAATATTATTTTTGAATATTATGGAATAATTTGATATAATGTTATAGTTGTGGGTAATATTTATAAATTTTGCAAAAAATATCAAGTGGTTATATTATATTAGATTGGTGGGGAATATTAGGTTTAGCGAGGGAATATTAAATGCAATGGCTCAATCATTGGTGGACCCCTAGCGAAATTATTGTCGGATTGAAAAAAGACAAAAATATTTTATTGAAATAACGGCGGAAGTTTTCTGGTTGATCTTGTTGAACTACTCGGTAGTAAAAAATGCGATGTCGTGTGGTTGCGTAGTAGCACTGCGGTATTGATTATTGATGCTTATGTGAGAAGTCACTTTGGTTTGATTCCATTATTGTCGATTAATAATATGAATTATTATAGCGATAATGACGTTTTGTTTTATTAAATATTATTAGCGTAATAAAAGCGAAACATCTTTATATAAAAGCGAATACTTTATTAAAGTTATTTTATAAATAAAATATATTATATTTTATTATGCATAGTGTAGTGTTTTGCATAGTGTTTTTGCATAGTGTTTGCAGTGTAGTAAAATGTTTTTATATAAATAGAATATATTATATTTTATTTAAAAGATTTTTCTTTAAATATGGATAGTCAGATTAAAATAAATCAATACGGATAGTTCATGGATTAATTCTTATGCATTCCATTTTCCTATAAATAGAAGCTCGTTCCTTCATTATTTTCTTACGAATTCATTGAAACTACAGAGAGAAATTATAGAGAGAAGCTATAGAGAAAGTTATAGAAAGAAGAAGAGTATTACTTTACTTCTTACTTACTATATTAGGTTCTTTTACGGTAAGGGTGTTATTCTTTCTTCTTGAAGAGAACTTACATTATTCCATTCACTTTATTATTACATTGGAATAACTTTTGTAAAAGTGGCATACCTATACATAACTTTGTATCTGTGGCATACCTATACTTGGTGAAATCCTTATGTTATTCCATTGCTTATTTATTACATTGGAATAACTTTTGTATCTGTGATTTTACCTATACTTGGTGACATTCTTTTATTATTACATTTGGAACATCACATGCATGTGTTTTACAGGACACAGTTAAAATTTTATTATTATACATTGGAACATCACATCACATGTGTTTTTTTTAGGACTGGTTAAAATCTTTATCGATTACATTGGAATATCTATCACATGTGTTTTACAGGATGCAGTTCCATCTTTATTATTACATTGGAACATCACATGGGTGTGAATTTCACGACACAGTTTCGTTATTATTATTATTACATTGGAATAACTTTTGTCATCATCTGATCTGCATGCGTGGTGATTTCTTTTGTTATTCCATTCTTTATTATACCCGGTTGGTTAAAACTTTGACTTATACTCCATGAAATTAGTAGAATATCCTTGATATTTGCGTTTCATCGATATCTTTTCATGGAAATATTCTTGACGATCATTCTTGAATTTTACTCTCTGAAGCGATGTCGTGTTGACAATTTGGGCGTTAATAATTCTGGATAAAATAATTCTTGAACTTGTTTTATTGAATTCTTATATCATTGTCATCATCCTCATATTTATATTTTTTTTTTAAAGTCATACATGGCACATAGAGCATGGATGGACTTGGTATGATTATGACCGAGGATTATTGATTGTAATCATGGTAGTAATGTTACAAATGATGTGGTAAAAATCCTCGATTAGTAGTAGTGCATTGATGGGCGATTGTTGGCATGATCATGACCATTAATGAATACCTGACTATTCTTGGCGTAGTGCGGGAATAATTGTGATCGTGATACTAAAAGAATATCCTTGGTAGTAGTGCGGGGGTGATTCGATGATGTGGATTATTTATTAAAAGTGAGTCTCTCGGCTATATGATGATGATGAAAAACCTTTTAAAATCATAAAAGATAGTAGATTTTATTTTCTACTTGACTCTTTTAATGGATTGCATATTCATTGCTGATTAAAGCGGTTTATCTATTGTATTTTATCGGTTTAACATTGTTGAAGACTATTGATAATTTATTTTGCATTATCTTAGTCATAATATTTCTTCTTGGGCTAGTTGAGCTCACCCTTTCTTTCCTTTATTCTCTTGAAAATGAGAATATAAATTTGGGACGAGTCGGGGAAGCAGTGATGGTCACGAAGATAGCATTAGTAGTCCTCACTATTACGTGAAATAGTGTGATAATAATTGTAATGAGGACTTTTTGTTTGAGTTTGTATAATATCTAGTAGACGATATTTGTATTTAAACTCACGATTTATATCGTATTATACCACAGCAGTTATGTTAATAAGTTGTATTTAAATTACATATCATGTAAGTGGCGACCCAGATGGGTGATGTATACCTAATTTTGGGGGCGTCACGGTTAATATCAAAGCTAAGGGATATGATCCACAGCTAAGATGTGAGAAAAGTACTAGGAGGGAGGCAGGGAATACCTTATTGCTAGTATGACCTACTAAGTTTTTGTGCTATTTTATTGGTCGGTCGAGAATATAAAGATAATTGTTAAATGTCGATTAATCTTTTGTTTTGTGGCGATGTCTGAAAATGACATCGAGAATGTTGAGAATAGCATGGAGCACGAGCGATCGTTGATTCACCACATATCGATAATCGGGATAATGTGCATCGAGGCGACAATCCTCATACTGAAACAACAACAACTTGACCAAATGATGAATGATCAAATGTTGGAGGCTTTATGCGATTTATCTGCAACAATGATGAGAAGCGACTCTGTCCAAAAGCGTGGGGTGGAAACACGGAAAACTCTCGGTGGTCATCATTAAACAATTCAAGGCTGGGACCACCGGAGTTTAAGGAGAGCAAAACCACTTACGGCGGGAGCATGGATAAAAGCAGATTACCAAGATATTTGATGTCTTGGGATGCTC
The DNA here is from genome assembly GCA_020205615.1 of Panax quinquefolius. Taxonomy (NCBI): domain Eukaryota; kingdom Viridiplantae; phylum Streptophyta; class Magnoliopsida; order Apiales; family Araliaceae; genus Panax; species Panax quinquefolius. Next base: position 41,421,605 of record CM035166.1, read on the forward strand.
AGGAGCAAAGGTTCCTTCTTTTTATGTTGCGCGGAGAGAGGCGATTCTTGGTGGGAATCGGTAAAAGCGTACTCGACTTCTTTGTCTTGAAGATATCTTGGGAGAAGTTCGAGGGCTGTTCAGCGACAAATACTTTCACGAAAGTATTACGCCACATGAAGGAGGTGGAGTTTATCAAGTTGGAACAAAACAATATGGCCAGGTAATCATGATCTGAGGCAAAATTTGCGGAGTTATCACGGTTTCGTCCCCCACTTGGTGGATAATGAAGAGAATGGCGCGAATGTTTTAAGAGGTTTGAAGTGGGAATCGTCGACATCTTATTTCTCATAAAGCGTGTTTGTATTAGGATGTTGTAAATAGGGCTCGATTAGTGGAAGCGCGCGATAACGAGTCAGCCTTGACTAAAAAGAAGCGGTAAGCAAAGTTATAATACCGGTGAGTAGTAGTCATCGAGCGGTGACAACAAGCGTGGAGGGAATCAACGGGCGGATATGGTAACCACTTGGTGGTAATCGGGCCAAAACAATAAGAATGGACATTTCAAAAGCGGAGATTCAATGATGATGGAAAGGCGTCGGCACTGACACCGTTTGTTAAGGAAGGAGAAAGACCACTATCGTATGCTTCAAATGCGGAGAAGAGGACACATCGGTCCGAAGCGTATGCCATCTTAGTCAAAGCATGTTATAATTGTGGAAGAGAAGGTCAACAGCTCGATTTTGTGGTTCTGAAAGACAAATTCAACTAGGATGGAGCACCAAAGTAGTCGGAAAAAATCAAAACCGATGGTCTGAGGAGGCGTTTGTTGTGACCTCCCGGAGAAGCGAGGAACGAATGAGGTCATCACGGGTAAGCTTATCATAAACTCTAATGAAGTCTACACTTTATTTGATCTGGGTTCTACCCATTCTTTTATTTCTCTACTTGCGCTCATCGATTAAATTTGACTCAGGAGAAATTAGACTTTGACTTATCTGTGGAAACTCAGTTGGGAGAAACCTTCATTACATCCAGCATTTATAAGTCTTGTTTGGTTCAAATCGGTACCCTCATTACACATCGATCTTATTTCATTAAAAATACTTGCATTTGGCGTGATTACAGGGATTGATTGGTTAACTACTTATCATACAAAAAAATTGATTGTTTTAAATAAGGTTGTTAGCTTTCATATTCCTAATCAACCTATTATCTTGAATTCAAACGACCAAACCATTAAAATCAATCACGGTCATCTCAAGCCATAAAAAGCTATTAGTTTATTGAAAAATGGATGTCGAGCTTTCTTAGCTCATATCCATGATTTAAACAAAAATAAATCGGTTTTGAAGCGATATTTCTATTGTTAATAAATTTCTGGCGTATTCCCAGAAGAACTTCACAGCCTACCCCGGGCGTGAAATTGAATTTTGTATCGACCTTGAACACAGTACAAAACCTATTTCCAAAGCCCATGTCGAATAGCTCTATTGAACTTGAGGAGTTAAAGACCCAATTGCGAGAATTGTTAGACATTGGCTTTATTAGATCTAGTACTTCTCCTTGGGGTGCTCTGTTACTATTAAAGAAGAAGAAAAAGATGGGAGTATCGACTTTGTATTGATTATCGGGAGTTGAATCATGTCACCATCAAAAATAGGTATCCATTGCCCGCGTATTGATGACTGTTTGACCCGATTCAAGGAGCAAATTCTTTTCAAAGATTGATCTTAGTTAGGATATCACCAATTGAAGATTAGAACCGTGACATTCCAAAGGCGGCTTTGAGAACTTCGATGCGGGCATTATGAATTCTAGTCATGTCCTTTGGATTGACTAATGCTCCTCTTTGCCTTCATGGATATGATGAGCCAAGTATTCGAGGAATATTTAGATCACTTTGTGGTCGTCTTTATTGATGACATCCTTATTTATTCCAAAGCGTGAAGATCATGAAAGCAACACTTGAAATGACACACTCAAAAGCTTCGTGAATATAAGCTTTATGCGAGTTGAAGAAATCACGAGTTACGGCTTGAAGAAGTAGCATTCCTTGGGCACGTGGTATCAAGTCATGGAATATCTGTTGACCCGTGAAAGATTGAAGCTATTGGTAGGGAACAACCTAAATCGATGGCCGAAATCGTAGCTTTCTCGGTTTAAATTTGGTTATTATCGGAGATTAAATGGAAGGATTTTCTCGAATCGCTTCTCCGATTACTCGGTGACTCGAAAAGATCTGAAAGTTCGGTTGGAAGCGAAGAATGTGAGAAGAGTTTTCAAGAACTTCGAAGAGACTTATTTATTTTGTTACGACAATACCATTTTGGCTCGGAGGGATTTGTCATCTCTGATGATGCTTGAGCAAAGGGTTGGGATGTGTTCTTATGCACATGGAAAAGTTATAGCTTATGCCTCGCGACAACTCAAAAGAATATGAGAGGAATTATCCTACTCGTGATGCGGGTAGGCGGTTTATTATCTTCTTGCTTAAAATTTGGAGGCATTACTTGTATGGGGAGAAAGTGGAGATCTTTCTGGGATCATAAAAGCCTCAAATATTTCTTCACTCAAAAGGAACTCGACATGCGACAACGGCGTTGGCTTGAGCTGTTGAAAGATTATGATCGTACCATCGATACCATCACGGAAAAAGCGAGCGTGGTAGGCGATGCATTGAGTAGAAGATCGTATGCAAAATGCGAGTGCGTTATTATCAACCTGAAAGCCCATTTGTGTGACTTGCAAAGGATGGAGATAGAGTTAAAGACTCGAGGGGCGCGTGTGATGATAGCGAATATCTGAGTAGAGCAGGCTTTAATCGATAAAGTTAAAAATTTGCTCAAAGCTGGACACAGGTGATCGTATGAAAAAAAGAAAGTGCAAGAGGGTGCTATCTTGGAAGCAAGAATCGATGAAGAAGGAATACTTGAGTCGACTCCGGACTTTGTGTTCTAACGACCACGATTTAAAGTATAATATCATGATGGGCGCCTGACACACCATTTGCAATCCATCACAGGAGTACCAAAATGTATCATGATATTAAATCGTACATTTTGGTGGAAGCAATATGAAGAGAGAGATAAGCGTTTTATTTATCTCGAGGTGTCTAACTTGTCAGCGAGTTAAGCGGACATCAAGTACCAAAAGGTCCATTGCAACCACTTGAAATTCGAATGGAAGTGGGAGCACATTACCATGGATTTAATTCTGGGGGTCTTCTAAGGTTTCTCAAGGCGTTGATGCGATTTGGGTCATTGTTGATAGATTGACCAAATCTGCTCATTTCTTCTGCGTCTGAGAAACTTATACACTTGAGCGTCTTGCTCGTATGTACATAAGCGAGATTTAAGGTGCGCATGGTATCTTGCGGTATCCATAGTTTACGATCGAGACCCAAGATTCACTTCACGATTTTGGGTTAGTTTGCAAAAAGCTATGAGCGCGGACTTACGATTTAGCTTCGGCATATCATCCTCGAGCGGACGGACGATCGGAGAGGACTATTCAAACTCTTGAAGATCTATTAAGACTACTGTGTTCTTGATTTCAGGGAGTTGGGACAAGTTTTTACCATTGGTGGAGTTTTCCTACAACAACGATTATCAAGCAAGTATTGGCATGGCTCCATTCGAGCGTTGTATGGAAGAAAGTGTCGTTCTCGATTATCTTTGGGATGAGGTGGGTGAAGCAACGTTGTTGGGGCCGGGAGTTGATGCGTATGACTACGGAAAAATTGAAGCGATCCGAAACACGTATAAAAACCTCACAAAATCGACAAAAGAGTTATCTTGATCTTCATCGAAAGGGCGTGGAATTGATATAGGAGATCGTGTGTTGTTAAAAGTTGTTCTCCATGGAAAGGAGTTACAAGATTTGGAAAGAGAGAAAACTTAATCCTCGATTCATCGGTCCATTTTAATCCTCGATCGAGTAGGAGCGTGGCTATAGACTAAATTTCTGCTTGAAATATGTCTCGTGTTCATAACGTTTTCACATATCCATATTTACGTAAATATGTGAAAGACCGAACCATATTATTGAGTTAGAACCGGACGAAATAGCGGAAGATTTGGCGTATGAAGAGGTTCTGTTCAAATTTTGGATAAGAAGGAACATATTCTACGCTCGAGTTATACCTCAAATCGAAGTTTTGTGGAGGAACCACGATGTTGAGAAATGACTTGGGAGTTAGAATCGAAATGAAATCAAGGTATCCTTACCTCTTGACATACCGGTCGTACCCTAATTTGAGGCGAAATTTCATAAGAAGGGGAGGTTGTAAGACCCGATTTTTATAAATAAAGATGAATTTTCTATAAATATTATTTTTGAATATTATGGAATAATTTGATATAATGTTATAGTTGTGGGTAATATTTATAAATTTTGCAAAAGTATCTGAGTGGTTATATTATATTCGATTGGTGGGGAATATTAGGTTTAGCGAGGGAATATTAAAACAATGACTCAATCATTGGTGGACCCTAGCGAAATTATTGTCGGATTGAGAAAAAGAAAAAATATTTTATTGAAATAACGGCGGAAGTTTTCTGGTTGATCTTGTTGAACTACTCGGTAGTAAAAGTAATGCGATGTCGTGTGGTTGCGTAGTAGCACACGGTATTGATTATTGATCTTTATGTGAGAAGTCACTTGGTTTGATTCCATTATTGTCGATTAATAATATGAATTATTATAGCGATAATGACGTTTTGTTTTATTAATTATTATTAGCGTAATAAAAAAGCGAAACATCTTTATATAAAAAGCGAATACTTTATTAAAGTTATTTTATAAATAAAATATATTATATTTTATTATGCATAGTGTTTTTTATAGTGTTTTTGCATAGTGTTTTGCATAGTGTTTGCATGTTTTTATATAAATAGAATATATTATATTTTATTTAAAAGATTTTTCTTTAAATATGGATAGTCAGTTAAAATAAATCAATCTGGATAGTTCAATGGATTAATTCTTATGCATTCCATTTTCTATAAATAGAAGCTCGTTCCTTCATTATTTTCTTACGAATTCATTGAAACTACAGAGAGAAAATTATAGAGAAAGCTATAGAGAAAAGTTATAGAAAGAAGAAGAGTATTACTTTTTCTTCATTTACTTACTATATTAGGTTCTTTTTACGGTGAGGGGTGTTATTCTTTCTTCTTGAAGAGAACTTACATTATTCCATTCACTTTATTATTACATTGGAATAACTTTTGTAAAAGTGGCATACCTATATACATAACTTTGTATCTCTGGCGGCGTACCCTATACTTGGTGAAATCCTTATGTTATTCCATTGCTTATTTATTACATTGGAATAACTTTTGTACATTCTGTGATTTTACCTATACTTGGTGACATTCTTTTATTATTACATTGGAACATCACATGCATGTGTTTTTACAGGACTGGTTAAATTTTATTATTACACATTGGAACATCACATGCATGTGTTTTTACAGGACTGGTTAAAATCTTTATCGATTACATTGGAATATCTATCTGTGTGTTTTACGGGATGCAGTTCCATCTTTATTATTACATTGGAACATCACAGTCGGTGTGATTTCACGACACAGTTTTTCGTTATTATTATTACATTGGAATAACTTTTACATCTGAAATCTGCATGCGTGGTGATTTCTTTTGTTATTCCATTCTTTATTATACCCGGTTGGTTAAAACTTTGACTTATATACTCCATGAAATTAGTAGAATATCCTTGATATTTGCGTTTCATCGATATCTTTTCATGGAAATATTCTTGATCATTCTTGAATTTTACTCTACTAAGCGATGTCGTGTTGACAATTTGGGCGTTAATAATTCTGGATAAAATAATTCTTGAACTTGTTTTATTGAATTCTTATATCATTGTCATCATCCTCATGTTTATATTTTTTTTTAAAAAGTCATACATGGCACATAGAGCATGGATGGACTTGGTATGATTATGACCGAGGATTATTGGTTGTAATCATGGCCAGTAATAATTTACAAATGATGTGATTAAAAATCCTCGATGGTAGTAGTGCATTGATGGGCGATTGTTGGCATGATCATGACCATTAATGAATACCTGACTATTCTTGGCTTGGCGTAGTGTGCGGGAATAATTGTGATCGTGATACTAAAGAATATCCTTGGCCGTAGTGCGGGGGTGATTCGATGATGTGGATTATTTATTAAAATTCTCGTCTATATATGATGATGAAAAACCTTTTAAAATCATAAAAGATAGTAGATTTTATTTTCTACTTGACTCTTTTAATGGATTGCATATTCATTGCTGATTAAAGCTGGTTTGTCTATTGTATTTTATCGGTTTAACATTGTTGAAGACTATTGATAATTTATTTTGCATTATCTTAGTCATAATATTTCTTCTTGGGCTAGTTGAGCTCACCCTTTCTTTCCTTTATTTCTCTTGAAAATGAGAATATATTTGGGACGAGTCGGGGAGCAGTGATGGTCTGAAGATAGCATTAGTAGTCCTCACTATTACGTGAAATAGTGTGATAATAATTATAATGAGGACTTTTTGTTTGAGTTTGTATAATATCTAGTAGGCGATATTTGTATTTAAACTCACGATTTATGTAAATATTATACCACGACAGTTATGTTAATAAGTTGTATTTAAATTACATACCATGTAAGTGGCGACCCAAGATGGGTGATGTATACCTAATTTTGGGGCGTCACGGTTGATATCAAAAGCTAAGGGATATGATCCACAGGCTAAGATGTGAGAAAAAGTACTAGGAGGGAGGCAGGGAATACCTTACGCTAGTATGACCTACTAAGTTTTGTGTGCTTTATTTTATTGGTGGGTTCGAATATAAAGATAATTGTTAAATGTCGATTAATCTTTTGTTTTGTGGCGATGTCTGAAAATGACATCGAGAATGTTGAGAATAGCAATGGAGCCTGAGGCGATCGTTGATTCACCACATATCGATAATCGGGATAATAATGCATCGAAGGCGACAATCCTCATGCAAAACAACAACCTTGACCAAATGATGAATGATCAAATGTTGAGAGGCTTTATGCAATTTATCTGACAATGATGAGGCGACTCTGTCCAAAAGCGTGGGTGGAAACACGGAAAACTCTCGGGCGGTCACGCTTAAACAATTCAGAGGCTGGGACCACCGGGAGTTTAAGGAGAGCAAAACCACTTACAGCGGAAGCATGGATAAAAGCAGTTACCAAGATATTTGATGTCTTGGGATGCTCAGAGCAAAAGGTTCCTTTGCCGCCTTTATGTTCTTGGCGGAGAGCGATTCTTGGTGGGAATCGGTAAAAGCGTACTCGACTTCTTTGTCTTGAAGATATCTTGGGAGAAGTTCGGGGAGGCATTCAGCGACAAATACTTTCACGAAAGTATTACATACACATGAAGGAGGTGGAGTTTATCAAGTTGGAACAAAACAATATGGCCAGATGTCGCGATGATGAGAGGCAAAATTTGCGGAGTTATCACGGTTTCGTCCCACTTGGTGGATAATGAAGAGAGAATGGCGCGAATGTTTTAAGAGGTTTGAAGTGGGAATCGTCGACATCTTATTTCTCATAAAGCGTGTTTGTATTGAGATGTTGTAAATAGGGCTCGATTAGTGGAAGCGCGATAACGAGTCAGCCTTGACTAAAGAAGCGGTAAGCAAAGTTATAATACCGGTGAGTAGTCATCGAGCGGTGACAACAAGCGTGGAGGAATCAACGGGCGGATATGGTAACCACTTGGTGGTGTCGGGGCCAAAACAATAAGAATGGACATTTCAAAGCGGAGATTCAACAATGATGGAAAGGCGTCGGCACCGGCACCGTTGTTAAGGAAGGAGAAAGACCACTATCGTATGCTTCAAATGCGGAGAGAGGACACATCGGTCCGAGCTGTGCCATCTTAGTCAAAGCGTGTTATAATTGTGGAAGAAGGTCACTTAGCTCGATTTTGTCGTTCTGAAGACAAATTCAACTAGGATGGAGCACCAAAAGTAGTCGAGAAAAAAATCAAAACCCGATGGTCTGAGGAGGCGTTTGTTGTGACCTCCCGGAGAAGCGAGGAACGAATGAGGTCATCACGGGTAAGCTTATCATAAACTCTAATGAAGTCTACACTTTATTTGATCTGGGTTCTACCCATTCTTTTATTTCTCTACTTTGCGCTCATCGATTAAATTTGACTCAGGAGAAATTAGACTTTGACTTATCTGTGGAAACTCAGTTGGGAGAAACCTTCATTACATCCTTTTTTATAAGTCTTGTTTGGTTCAAATCGGTACCCTCACATTACTGTCGATCTTATTTCATTAAAAATACTTGCATTTGGCGTGATTACAGGGATTGATTGGTTAACTACTTATCATGCAAAAATTGATTGTTTTAAATAAGGTTGTTAGCTTTCATATTCTAATCAACCTATTATCTTGAATTCAAACGACCAAACCATTAAAATCAATCGGGTCATCTCGAGCCATAAAAATTATTCGTTTATTGAAAAATGGATGTCAAGCTTTCTTAGCTCATATCACGATTTAAACAAAAATCGTCGGTTTTGAAGCGATATTTCTATTGTTAATAAATTTCTGGCGTATTCCCAGAAGAACTTCACAGCTACCCCAGGCGTGAAATTGAATTTTGTATCGACCTTGAACACAGTACAAAACCTATTTCCAAAGCCCATGTCGAATAGCTCTATTGAACTTGAGGAGTTAAAGACCCAATGCTGCGGGAATTGTTAGACATTGGCTTTATTAGATCCTAGTACTTCTCCTTGGGGTGCTCTGTTACTACATTAAGTGAAGAAGAAAAAGATGGGAGTATCGACTTTGTATTGATTATCGGGAGTTGAATCATGTCACCATCAAAAATAGGTATCCATTGCCCGCGTATTGATGACTGTTTGACCCGATTGCAAGGAGCAAATTCTTTTCAAAGATTGATCTTAGTTAGGATATCACCAATTGAAGATTAGAACCGTGACATTCGAAAGGCGGCTTTGAACTTCGATGCGGGCATTATGAATTCTAGTCATGTCCTTTGGATTGACTAATGCTCTCTTTGCCTTCATGGATATGATGAGCCAAGTATTCAGGAATATTTAGATCACTTTGTGGTGCGTCTTTATTGATGACATCCTTATTTATTCCAAAAGCCGTGAAGATCATGAGCAACACTTGAGGTGACACTCCAAAAACTTCGTGAATATAAGCTTTATGCGAGTTGAAGAAATCACGAGTTACGGCGAAAAGTAGCATTCCTTGGGCCGCGTGGTATCAAGTCATGGAATATCTGTTGACCCGGCAAAGATTGAAGCTATTGAAAGTGGGAACAACTAAATCGATGGCCAAAAATCGTAGCTTTCTCGGTTTAAATTGGTTATTATCGGAGATTAAATGGAAGGATTTTCTCGAATCGCTACTCCATTATTCGGTGACTCGAAAAGATCTGAAAGTTCGGTTGGAAGCGAAGAATGTGAGAAGAGTTTTCAAGAACTTCGAAGAGACTTATTTATTTTGTTACGTGATACCATTTGGCTCGGAGGATTTGTCATCTCTGATGATGCTTGAGCAAAGGGTTTGGGATGTGTTCTTATGCAACATGGAAAAGTTATAGCTATGCCTCGCGACAACTCAAAGAATATGAGAGGAATTATCCTACTCATGATGCAGTTAGCATTTGTTATCTTCTTGCTTAAAATTTGGAGGCATTACTTGTATGGGGAGAAAGTGGAGATCTTCACGGATCATAAAAGCCTCAAATATTTCTTCACTCAAAAGGAACTCGACATGCGACAACGGCGTTGGCTTGAGCTGTTGAAAGATTATGATCGTACCATCGATACCATCACGGAAAAGCGAGCGTGGTAGGCGATGCATTGAGTAGAAGATCGTATGCAAAATCTGAGTGCGTTATTATCGACCTGAAGGCCCATTTGTGTGACTTGCAAGGATGGAGATAGAGTTAAAGACTCGAGGGGCGCGTGTGATGATAGCAAATATCTGAGTAGAAGCAGACTTTAATCGATAAAGTTAAAAGGCTGCTTTCAAAGCTCTGGACACAGGCGATCGTATGAAAAAGAAAGTCTGCAAGAGGTGCTATCTTAGGAAGCAAGAATCGATGAAGAAGGAATACTTGAGTCGACTCCGGACTTTGTGTTCTAACGACCACGATTTAAAGTATAATATCATGATGGGCGCCTGACACACCATTTGCAATCCATCACAGGGAGTACCAAAATGTATCATGATATTAAATCGTACATTTTGGTGGAAGCAATATGAAGAGGAGATATAGCGTTTGTTTATCTCGAGGTGTCTAAACTTGTCAGCGAGTTAAGCGGACATCAAGTACCAAAAGGTCCATTGCAACCACTTGAAATTCGAATGGAAGTGGGAGCACATTACCATGGATTTAGTTCTGGGGTCTTCTAAGGTTTCTCAAGGCGTTGATGCGATTTGGGTCATTGTTGATAGATTGACCAAATCTGCTCATTTCTTCTGCGTCTGAGAAACTTATACACTTGAGCGTCTTGCTCGTATGTACATAAGCGAGATTGTAAAGGCTGCATGGTATCTTGCGGTATCCATAGTTTACGATCGAGACCCAGATTCACTTCAAGATTTTGGGTTAGTTTGCAAAAAGCTATGAGCGCGGACTTACGATTTAGCTTCGGCATATCATCCTCGAGACGACGACGGACGATCGGAGAGGACTATTCAAACTCTTGAAGATCTATTAAGACTACGTGTTCTTGATTTCAGGGGAGTTGGGACAAGTTTTTACCATTGGTGGAGTTTTCCTACAACAGCGTTATCAAGCAAGTATTGGCATGGCTCCATTCGAGCGTTGTATGGAAGAAAGTGTCGTTCTCGATATCTTTGGGATGAGGTGGGTGAAGCAGCGTTGTTGGGGCCGGGAGTTGATGCGTATGACTACGGAAAAAAGATTGAAACGATCAAACAGCGTATAAAAACCTCACAAAATCGACAAAAGAGTTATCTTGATCTTCATCGAAAGGGCGTGGAATTGATATAGGAGATCATGTGTTGTTAAAAGTTGCTCCATGGAAAGGAGTTACAAGATTTGGAAAGAGAGAAAACTTAATCCTCGATTCATCGGTCCATTTTAATCCTCGATCGGTAGGAGCGTGGCTATATAGACTAAACTTTCTGCTTGAAATATGTCTAAATGTTCATAACGTTTTCACATATCCATATTACGTAAATATGTGAAAGACCGAACCATATTATTGAGTTAGAAGCCGGACGAAATAGCGGAAGATTTGGCGTATGAAGAGGTTCTGTTCAAATTTTGGATAAGAAGGAACATATTCTACGCTCGAGTTATACCTCAAGTCGAAGTTTTGTGGAGGAACCACGATGTTGAGAAATGACTTGGGAGTTAGAATCGAAATGAAATCAAGGTATCCTTACCTCTTGACATACCAGTCGTACCCCCTATTTGAGCGAAAATTTCATAAGAAGGGAGGTTGTAAGACCCAGGTTTTATAAATAAAGATGAATTTTCTATAAATATTATTTTTGAATATTATGGAATAATTTGATATAATGTTATAGTTGTGGGTAATATTTATAAATTTTGCAAAGTATCTGAGTGGTTATATTATATTAGATTGGTGGGGAATATTCGGTTTAGCGAGGGAATATTAAATACAATGACTCAATCATTGGTGGACCCTAGCGAATTATTATTGTCGGATTGAGAAAAAGACAAAAATATTTTATTGAAATAACGGCGGAAGTTTTCTGGTTGATCTTTGTTGAACTACTTTCGGTAGTAAAAATGCGATGTCGTGTGGTTGCGTAGTAGCACATTGCGGTATTGATTATTGATCTTATGTGAAAGTCACTTGGTTTGATTCCATTATTGTCGATTAATAATATATGAATTATTATAGCGATAATGACGTTTTATTTTATTTAGTATTATTAGCGTAATAAAAAAGAAACATCTTTATATAAAAGCGAATACTTTATTAAAGTTATTTTATAAATAAAATATATTATATTTTATTATGCATAGTGTAGTGTTTTAGTTTTTTTGCATAGTGTTTTGCATAGTGTTTGCATAGTAAAATGTTTTTATATAAATAGAATATATTATATTTTATTTAAAAGATTTTTCTTTAAATATGGATGAAATCAGTTAAAGTAAATCAATACAGATAGTTCATGGATTAGTTCTTATGCATTCCATTTTCTATAAATAGAAGCTCGTTCCTTCATTATTTTCTTACGAATTCATTGAAACTACAGAGAGAAAATTATAGAGAAAAGCTATAGAGAAAAGTTATAGAAAGAAGAAGAGTATTACTTACTTCATTACTTCTTTCATTTGGTTCTTTTACGGTGAGGGTGTTATTCTTTCTTCTTGAAGAGAACTTACATTATTCCATTCACTTATTATTACATTGGAATAACTTTTGTAAAAGTGGCATACCTATACATAACTTTTGTATCATGCGGCATACCTATACTTGGTGAAATCCTTATGTTATTCCATTGCTTATTTATTACATTGGAATAACTTTGTGTCTGTGATTTACCTATACTTGGTGACATTCTTTTATTATTACATTTGGAACATCACATGCATGTGTTTTACAGGACTGGTTAAAATTTTTATTATTATTACATTGGAACATCACATGCATGTGTTTTACAGGGACTGGTTAAAATCTTTATCGATACATTGGAATATCTATATCATGTGTTTTACAGGATGCAGTTCCATCTTTATTATTACATTGGAACATCACATCCGGTGTGAATTTCACGACTGGTTCCGTTATTATTATTACATTGGAATAACTTTGTCTACATCTGAAATCTGCGTGCGTGGTGATTTCTTTTGTTATTCCATTCTTTATTATACCCGGTTGGTTAAAAAACTTTGACTTCTATACTCCATGAAATTAGTAGAATATCCTTGATATTTGCGTTTCATCGATATCTTTTCATGGAAATATTCTTGATCATTCTTGAATTTTACTCTCTAAAGCGATATCGTGTTGACAATTTGGGCGTTAATAATTCTGGATAAAATAATTCTTGAACTTGTTTTATTGAATTCTTATATCATTGTCATCATCCTCATTTTTATATTTTTTTAAAGTCATATACGTGGCTTTGTAGAGCATGGATGGACTTGGTATGATTATGACCGAGGATTATTGATTGTAATCATGGCCAGTAATATTACAAATGATGTGATTAAAAATCCTCGATTAGTAGTAGTGCATTGATGGGCGATTGTTGGCATGATCATGACCATTAATGAATACCTGACTATTCTTGGCCGTAGTGCGGGAATAATTGTGATCGTGATACTTAAAGAATATCCTTGGCCGTAGTGCGGGGTGATTCGATGATGTGGATTATTTATTAAAAGTGAGTCTCGGCTATAACGATGATGAAAAACCTTTTAAAATCATAAAAGATAGTAGATTTTATTTTCTACTTGACTCTTTTAATGGATTATTCATGCATATTCATTGCTTAACATAAAGCTATTGGTTTATTTTGCATCTTATTGTATTTTATCGGTTTAACATTGTTGAAGACTATTGATAATTTATTTTGCATTATCTTAGTCATAATATTTCTTCTTTTGCTAGTTGAGCTCACCCTTTCTTTCCTTTATCTCTCTCTTGAAATGAGAATATAAATTAAGGGGACGAGTCGGAAGCAGTGATGGTCACGAGATAGCATTAGTAGTCCTCAACTATTATTACGTGAAATAGTGTGATAATAATTATAAATGAGGACTTTTTGTTTGAGTTTGTATAATATCTAGTAGGCGATATTTGTATTTAAACTCACGGTTTATGTAAGTATTGTACCACGACAGACATGTTAATTAATAAGTTGTATTTAAATTACACCATATCCATGTAAGTGGCGACCCAAGATGGGTGATGTATACCTAATTTTGTTTCAAAAATCTTTGCTCAAGAATGAAATTCTGTGGTCCGACAAGCTAATGTCGGAGAGCCATGAAAATCGTGTCTCTGCTTATGATACTTATTTTTTTGTGTTTTAGATCCGTAATTTGGTATGAGATCTTTCATCTGGAAGTGAAACTTCAGTCATTGGATGTTCAGATTTTATTTTATAGAAAATGAGGTATAAACCCCTATTGATTTTTGAGCTTTTGATGTTAAGAAAAAATCTGGGTAACCCAAAATTTTAAAATCCGATCAAACCGATCCATTTGAAATTTGCTTTTCATCTGCTCGCGATTTTGTTACGGTTTAAGTTAATTTTATGATAACAAGTGTGTAATATGATATGTGGACTTGAGATTTATACCTTGAAGATTGCTTGGTAAAAATAACAAACTTTGATCTGGATTTTATGGATGGTCAATAACAAGTGTGTAATATGATATGTGGACTTGATTTTTATACGTTTTAAATAAACACATGAATCGGTATGAACAAAGATTCGACGGGGTTTGGCCGGATTGGATCTCGGTATGTATATGTTGTTTTGGCCGGTTGGAGTATATGTTGTTGTTGGTGATATCTTGATATCTCGTTATTCATTGTCATGTATACTACAATTATAAAGTAATAAATCATTTAAACAAATATCTGAACCTTGATTAATTTGGGCTGGAAAGTATTAGGTCGAACTGCCTGGGTTTCTGGAAAACCCAAGTAGCCCCTAACATTGACTTTACATGGCTGGATCTTGATGATTTGATGTAGTATGACCCAAATAAGAATTGTAACTTGTAGAGTTACATAACTACTACAAGTTGGATGTTCAAACTAGCCAGAAACAATTTTGAACCGAGATTAAATGCTGGTCAAACGTGGTCCCCTAAGCACTGAGCTGTCAGTGTTCTTGAGGCTCAAGAACACCAACAGCGACGCTAAGTGTCGCTATAGGTCATTAGTGACGATTTATTTATTTTCTAATTTCTGAATATTCCAAAATTATTTGAAAATAGAAATAAATTATAAAAATTTCTAAAAATGGTTTTAAAAATCATTTTAAATTCTAAAAATTAACTTTTAATTATTTGGGACATTTTTCTTTAATAATTATAATTATTTGAATAAAAATGATATTTAATTTATTTAATTAGTATATTTAATAAATTAGAGAAAAATGATTTAATATTATGAAAAATCATTTTAAATAAGAATAATGTATTTAAAAATATTTTGAGTTATAAAATGTAACTTTTAATATTTTTGAAGAATTTTCATTAATAATTTAATATTAATGATATTAGATTTATTTTATTATTAAATTAAATAAATAAGATAAAAAATTATTTTATTAATTTAAAAATAAGATTAAAGTGTTAGAAAATATTTTGAATTATAAAATATAATTTTCAATATTTTAGGAGAATTCTCATTAATAAATTAATATTAATGATATTAGATTATTTATTTATTTAATTAAATAAATGAATTAAAATGGTTTTATTGATTTAAAAATGAGATAAATGTTTTAATAATATTTTAAGTTATAATTAATGACTTTTAATATTTTGATAATAATTTCATTAATATTTAAATATTAATGGTGATAATTTAAAATTGATTTTAATTATTTTAAAAATCATTTAAGTAGAATATTGATTATTTAAAAATATTTTAAGTTATTAAATAATAACTTTAATATTTTGACAAGTATAACATTAATATTTTATATTATTAAATATTAATGATAATAAGATTATTTGATAATCAAATCATTTAAAAATGATTTAAGTGTTTGGAAAATTATTATAAATTATAATAATTGTTTATAAATTATTAAAATCTTCCAAAAAATATTATAAACAATATTTGACTTATCTAAAATAATATTGAAGCTGTAGAGACCAAGTTTAATTGACAATCAATGTGTTAATTGTCGGATAGGGTGACCAGAATACCGAGAATGGACCGTAGTCCAACCATACCGAAATAGTTAGACTTGATAAGTGTTTATATAGGTTATAAACACTGATGTGATTATGTGATAATGTGCCTAGGAGAAGTTTGACTGTAGGATATAGTGTTACGTGTTATAAATGATTGTTCTAATTGTGGGACCGACATTGTTGATTATAGGTGTTACGAATGCAGTTAATTATATTGTGTAGCTGTAATCAACGCGAAAGGCAAGTTTCCTAACTCAACCTTGAGTTAATATTGTTCAATTATTATGGTGGTTAATTATTGTTAATTATACCACATCCAGGAATTTATTGTTGATTATTCACAGTTAGTGCGTATTTAATAATTCAAATTGAATTACTGATTCTGAAAGTATATTTGTAGAATAACTATTGTTAGATATTTAAATTCGTAGAAGCTAATATCGACAGTACATATAATTCCTGTTTATTATTGAATTATGTTGATAAATGTCAGCCCATATATTCTGGACTAGACGAACATTTGTTAAAACTTGATAGGTTCGAAAAGAGAATTCAATTATTATTGACAGATCGATGCCAATTATTTCGGCTAGATCAAGAAGTAACTAGAATTTGAAATCACAGTATTTCGTTGTTAAATCAAAATCTTGATTCTAAGACTGAGAAGAACAACCTTTTATATAAAGGGAACATTTTAGGTCATATATTCGACCATTGCGCACTGTTAAGTATTATGCATAATATAAGGTACCAGGAGTTGGTCGGCTCTAAGTACTTGCAGAGGGGTATGATTTAATCTTTATGGTTATCTGATACTCCTGCGTATTATCAAATTAAATCTTTGATAGATACCCGAGAAAGTAGAAGTTCTAGATCCAATGGATCGCTCAGCATAAATCTGGAAAACATTCCACTTTGTAATTTCGTAGAATTGATTCTTGATTATTTATTAGAATATTGCAGAAACTTTGAAAGCGTTGTACTCTTTTATTATCAGATTATTGTGTTGCCTAGAATACGAGAAGACTTGTTATTGATTAACGATTTGTTCAGCTATTTCAAAGTTCACCGAAATTTGGTTTCATTCTATCAAAATAGATAGTCTGTTCTTGTTGATTCGTATACCTTTATTGTATGTCTTAACTTGCGGGGCAAACATGTTGCTCCCCCTTGCTATAAATAAAACATTTCAGCTAGGAACGAAGGGGCGGTAATCAAAGAAGAACAAACGAAAGCGCAAGATCTTTGGAGTAGTTATAAAGAACTTATTATTATGTTGTATTTGTAAACCCTTTTTGTTTATCTAAGGCGTATGTATGTAATTTTAAGGTTAGCAAACCAGGGACTTATGTATTAACAACTTATGTTAATGAGTTATGTATTCCTATTTATATTTAAATGGGTAGTTAGATGTTATTATATTGTGGATCGTGAACACCAAACTCGGTGGTCGGGTAACCCGGATTTGGGGGTGTAATAGGTTGGTATCAAAGCTGTAGTGACCAAGGCGTCACAAGTTAGTAGCAGAGCTATAGGTTATAAACCTTAAGTGGGGTGGGGGAAAACCCTAGGATTATAACCATAAGCGATAGAGAAAACTCATTTAGAGTTCTAAGTGAGGGATTGCCGAAGTGCATCAATAGTGAGATAAGTGGACACATAGTGTGAGAATTTTGTACTGGTGAAGTACTAATCAAGTTGTTTAAGCTGATTGTAGGATGTCTGGAGAAGATCAAATGAGTGCGGAGATGCTAGCGGCTGTTGCACCAGTGCCAGAAGCCGAGGTGCCAGCGCAAAGCGAATCAATTGAGATGTTGGGAGAGGACGAACCCATGGTCAATCTAGGGAGCGATCATGACGATTATCCCGAGATGTATCTGAGTGGAGATGAGGAGGCAGAGTCTGAGCCAGCTAAGGTAGAGTTAAAGAATAAGACTAAAGTTGAAGAACAAGATCAACTAGCTGCAGAAGTTCAAGAACTCCGGTGTAAGGCATTTCTCTTGGAGGAACTGTGGAAGAAGGAGCGAGCGTTACGCAAAATGACTGAAGAAAGGAACGAGCTCAAGGTGCAGGTAGAAAGGATGAAGGCGGAAGGTGGTGGATTATCTGAAGGGACAATCAAGCAACAAAAAGATAAGAAAAAGAGAAAGAGGGACAACGACAGCCCTAATTCTGAAAAGTCAAGCCCGAAGAAGAAGCAAGCCTGTAGCAAGTGTGGGAAGACTCACGCGGGAGAATGAATGATGTGGAAGAATGTGTGCTTCAATTGTAAGTAGGAAGGACATATTTCTCTGCATTATCCTAAGCCAAATTTGAGGAAGTGTTTTTCATGTGGGCAAACGGTTCACGGATTCAATAAGTGTCCCAACAAGAAGAAGCCTGGTGAAGGGAGTGGTCGGTAGACAACTTAGATATATGTAATAGTATCTTTTGGTAGAAGTTTATGATATTAAGTGTTGTAATATCGATAACGATGTTTAAGCATATGTAAATATAAATATGATTGTATGAATGAAATATTTATTTTCTATATGAATATAAGATTAAGATTAATTTGTGTGTTCTTAAAACTCATACTTATGGTAAGTTAAGGACTCATAATTATATGAAATGTTTTGAACCCCTCAGCGAATGGACGCCAAAGGTTTGACTAGGATAAGTTCATACACTCATATAATTGTGGCAAGTTCCTGAACTCATAAGTGTGGTAAGTTTGGTGAACTGGTAATAACCTTGTGTGAATGGAGAATTGCAACTTTTTGGTGTAAGGTTGTGTTGTTAATCCTGATATGATTTAAAAAGGGATAGTAAATGTGTTAAGTACTATATGTATTATGTGTTATTTCAATAAATATGCGATTATGTGAGAAATATGTGCTGAATTCTAATTGTGTAAAGAAAGAGAATTAATATAAGATTTTTATTTAAATCAGATTATGTCGCCTAGACGACAAAATTGAAACCAACGAGAAGAACAGTTAGTGAATAACGAAGGAGGTCAAGCTGACCCAATGCAAAACTTTGCAAATATGATAGCCGAAGCTATGGAGAATAGAGCTGCAAGAGGAAGAGCGAGGAATCAGCCAGCCGACAGATTGGCTAACTTCAAAGACTTTAAAGCGGTAGGACTGCTTGAATTCAAAGGGACCACAGATCCAATTGAAGCCCAAACTTTGGTGAAGGAGATGGAGAAAGTATTCGTCATTGCGCGAGTGGCAGAAGAGCAGAAGACAGCTTTTGCGACATACTTAATGAAGGGAGAAGCCAATTACTGGTGCGAGACCAATCAGGCAAGAGCTGGTACAACGGTGGTGTTGTGGACAAGATTCAAGGACTTGTTCTTTGAGAACTACTTCTCACCGAGTATGCAATCCAGGATGGAAGTTAAATTTCTAGAATTGAAGCAGGAGAACATGTCGGTAACAGAATACGCTGCCAAATTCAATGAGTTGGCAAGATTTGCACCTCATCAAGTGGACACAGAGGCGAGAAAGGCGAGAAGATTCGAGAACGGACTGAAGTCGGGGATATTCAACAAGGTAGCGGTATTGCAGATTAACACGTTCGCGACCTTGATGGAGAAAACGTCAATTACTGAAGGAGGGAGCGAAGCTGCATCTCGATTTCATCAGGATAAGAAGAAGAAGACAAACGATGGAGGAAACAGTGGTGGTAGTAACCCGAATAAGAGAAAGTGGAGTGAGAATACCCAATCAGGAGGCAAGACAGAAGATAATAGGAAAGGGAGGGAGCCATGCGCAACTTACGGGAAGAATCATGCTAGAATTTGCCTGAAGAAGAAGGGAGTTTGTTACAATTACGGACAAGAGGGACACATATCGCCCAATTGCCCCAATCCGAAGAAAATTCAAGGTTACTTTGCATGCGGATCGACTGATCATTTGGTTCGGAACTGTCCGAAGAAGAATGCGGAGATAGAAAGTGGCAACAAGGGACCCGACGGTGGAACATTAGCGATTCGAGGACCTGCACATCTAGGAAGACCAATAACCCATACATTCAACATAACGGCGCAAGATGCAGGGGTTGTCCAGGAGGTGGCAGCAGGTAATGATTTTTCTTAATACTTAAATTACGCGAGTAATATGAGTAAGATATTTCTGTGAACTGTTTTTTTTATAGATTCAAGTCACATGTTAGAATTTGAAACACAAATTAATATTGAGTTGATAAAAATGAATTGATGATACAACTTTAAAAGATTATAGAGAATAAGAAAGAGGTGATTCCGAGGACGGAATCCTTTTAAGGAGGGGTGAATGTGATAACCCGGGATTTCGAATAATCCAAAATTTGCGAATAATTTTTTTTTATTAATATTAATATTGATTATTAATTTTGTGACAAGTTTCTGTGATACGAGTCTCGAGAAGGTCAATTTTTGTATTGACTAATAAAATTAGAGTGGAGTTGTGCTTAACAAGATTAGAAACCCTAACCCTAAGTTCGGATAGGGATTCAATAGCAAATATAATTAAAATAATTATTTTAATGAGTATATGTTTGTACCGAAGATATTTATTGATCAATGATTGATCGGATAAGGTTTAAAATTATAAACACTAATAAGATATTAAAAACCCTAATTTCAGGATTAGAAACCCTAACGTACCATTAAAAACCCTAATCAAAAGCCGGGAAACCCTAATTTTAAATTTGGGAATCCTAAAACCCTAATTAGGAAACCCTAATCCTAATTAGTAAGCTGAATGTGTTTATTAAACTTAAATATGATTATAAAACCCTAATTATATTTTAGTTATCTTAATTTCTATTTTACAAACCCTAATTATAATTTAGAAATTTTTATTTTTATTTTTTCTAATTAAAAAACATAATTAGGAAACCCTAATCCTAATTAGCAAGTCTAAAGCGATTAGTATGTGTTAATATAATTAGGAAACCCTAATTATACTTTAGAAATATTAATTTCTACTTTAAACCATAATTACAATTTTGAAATTCTTAATTTTCTATTTTTAAACCCTAATTAGAAAATTCTAGAATTAGAGTATTTTAAAACCTAAGGGTTAGAACCTTAGGGTTAAACCCTAAGGGTTAGAACCTAAGGGTTAAACCCTAAAGGTTTGTGCAATTGTCAAGAATGCCATTAAATTTATTTTGCTAAAGACCAAAATGCCCTTTTTGGATTTTTATTTATGTAACTTGTAAAATGGCCAACACCTAGAGTGGTTTACCAACAAAGTTGACTTTGGTGACTTAAAAATCTCAGCCACCAGCCGAAAATCTCAGATTATGCATGTATCTAAGTAGTATATATTGATTTTGGAGAGAGAAAATTCATAAAAACTAAGCTAATTTCTCTCTTGCTCTCACCAACTCTCACTCTCTCCTAAACTAACGAAATACATAAGTAGATCAGTCCTAGAATCAACCCTTAGATCATCCAATACCAGTTTGGAAGATCAATATCAAGATTTGAAGAAAAGAGGTATAAACCCTAATTCGATTTTTTGATTTTACATGTTAAGAAAAAAATTGTGTTTATGTGTTTAGATTCATGCTAGAGGATGTTTTATGTTGATCTATGATAATCAAACATATATCCATAGCATCAAAGTGCCTTAATTTGGTGTTTTTCAAAAACTGCTCAAGAACAGAATTTGTGGTCTGACCAGCTAATGTCAGGAGCCACAGATTCGTGTCTGTTTATGATACTTGTTTTTTTATGTTTTAGATCTGTAATTTGGTATGAGATCTTTCATCTGGAAGTGAAACTTCAGTCATTGGATGTTTAGATTTTATTTTATAGACGGTCAAACCCCATTGACCGAGCTTGACTGACTAAAATCTGGGTAATCTAGAAATTTTAAAAATCGAGTCTGACAGTTTTTGAAATGCTTTGATCTGTCAGTGGTTACGTGTTATGTTAATGTTATGATAACAAGTGTATAATATGATATGTGGACTTGAGATCTATACCTTTAGATCGCTTAAATTTTGGGAAACCCAAACTAGGTCACCGGAACTGATTTTACGTTTTTGGGAAACCCAAAATCGGTATGAACAAAGATTCTGACAGGGTTTGACCGGATTGGATCTGGAGTATATGTTGTTGTTGGACTGATATCTTGATATCTCGTTGTTCATTGTCGTGTATACTACAATTATAAAGTAATAAATCACTTAAACAAATATCCGAACCTTGATTAATTTGGGATGGAAAGTATCGAATTGAATCGCTGGGGTTTCGAAAACCCAGTGACCCTAACGATGACTTTACATGGTTGGATCTTGATGATTTGATGTAGTATGACCCAAATAAGAATTATAACTTGTAGAGTTACATAACCACTACAAGTTGGATGTTCAAACTAGCCAGAAACAATTTTGAACCGAGATTAAACGCTGGTCAAACGTGGCCCTCTAAGCACTGAGTTGTCAGTGTTCTTGAGGCTCAAGAACACCAACAGAGATGCTAAGTGTCGCTATAGGTCATTATAACGGTTTATTTATTTTCTAATTTCTGAATATTCTGGAAATTATTTAAAAATAGAAATAAATTATAAAAATTTCTAAAAATGGTTTTAAAAATCATTTTAAATTCTGAAAATTAACTTTTAATTATTTGGGACATTTTTCTTTAATAATTATAATTATTTGAATAAAAATGATATGAGACCCCGAATTTTATGAAATAAAAGTACTCGATTTTTCTATTTTGATAAATAGTTAAATTGATAAAAGTTTAAAGTTAAGGGTCATATTTGAAAAAATTTCAAAGTAGACAAGTTGTCATAAAATACCCAGTTACTATTCACTCTAGTATTATTCACTCGGGTATTTGGGACACTTTTCTTGTTGGAGTACTATTCACGAGTTACTATTCACCCAAATTACTATTCACTCTAGTATTGTGCACTCGAGTATTTGGGACACTTTTTGTGTCGGAGTTACTATTCACGAGTTACTATTCACCCAAATTACTATTCACTCTAGTATTATTCACTCGAGTATTTGGGACACTTTTTGTGTCAGAGTACTATTCACGAGTTACTATTCATGAGTTACTATTCATGAGTTGATATTCACGAGTTACTATTCACGAGTTACTATTCATGAGTTACTATTCACGAGTTACTATTCATGAGTTACTATTCACCCGAGCAATATATTTATTTTCGGTCCAAATCATTTTTGGGTACAATATTATTCCATGAGGAGATGTGCTAATTTTTCAGACCGTTGGTTGAAATTATATTAGTAAATCAATAATTCATTTAAATATATTATTATAATATTATATTATAGTAGTATAATGTGATTATATGATAGTATGTTTTTTTTATAATTTGAATGGTAACATTATTATAGTAAATTCATGGTATAAAAGTAAAATGAGGTGAAAGAGAACAATTTGAATTTGAATTCTGATGATGTAAGCGATTATGTCATCGGAACGATGAGGTAAGCACTAATGTCATTAGAAGGATGATGTAAGCAATGATGTCATTTGATCGATGATGTAAGCAATGATGTCATATGATCGATCGATGATGTAGCGATGATGTCATAAATTATGGTGAAAAGACTATTTTACCCTTACTCTACCAAGCTTATAAATAGAAGTTCATTCCTTCATTATTTTCTTACGAATTCATTAAAACTCTAGAGAGAGAAACTATAGAGAGAATTCTTCTTCTATAATCTTGAGAGTATTTCTTTAGAGTTTAAGAAAGCTTTGAGCGTAGTATAAGTTTCCTTCGAGTATATCCTCGCCCTACTAGTCGGAATACTCTTCTTTGAAAGGTAAAGGGATATTGTTATCGTAAGGGATATTATTTGTTGTACCCGTAAGGGGTGTTATTCCTTCTTATTCATGAAGAGAACTTCTGTTATTCCATTCTTTATTATTCTGTTGGAATAACCTGTATACGCGGATTACCGTATACCTGGTGAAGTCTATTGTTATTCCATTCTTTATTATTCTGTTGGAATAACCTGTATACGCGAATTACCGTATACCTGGTGAAGTCTATTGTTATTCAATTATTTATTATTCTGTTGGAATAACCTGTATGCGCGGTTTACCCTATACTTGGTGGAATGACCTGTATATGCGGTTTACCCAATACTTGGTGATCTTCTTTTATTATTCCGCATTTATTATTCTGTCGGAATATCCTGTCGGTGTGAATTTCACCTGACCTGGTTCCAATATTTATTATTCCGCATTTATTATTCTGTCGAAATATCCTGTCTGTGCGTTTTACGCCGGACCTGGTTCCATTAATTATTATTCCGCATTTATTATTCTATTGGGAATAACCTGTTTGTGCGGTCTCTATCGCATGCATGGTGATGTCTTTTGTTATTCCATTCTTTATTATTCTGTTGGAATAACCTGTCTATGTAGATTACCACATGCATGGTGAATGATCCTTTGTATTCATTCCTTATTAAATTGTGGAAATGATATGTATACGTGGATTACCACATGGCGGGTGAAAATCCATTTGCAGTTTCATATATTCTTTATTATACTGTTGGTTAATAGTTTTACATTTGTATGTCTTTGGCATGTAGTGCAAAGATGACATGTTGTTGAATATCTTTGGCCTGTAGTGCAAAGATGATCTGTTATTCAAGCTTTGACCCGTAGTGCAAAGATGGACAGGTGTATGACATGATCATTACCACTAGTGATACTAACGAATATCCTTGGCCGTAGTGCATGGATAATTCAATGATGTGATGGGTAGGATCATGACCATTAGTTAACATTTGAATGTCTTTGGCCGTAGTGCACTGACAGGCAATTGATTGGTATGATCATGACCATTGGTTTTATAGTTGAATATCTGTGGCCCATAGTGTAAAGATAGACAACTGATTGGTATGATCATTGTTGTTACATTTGAATATCTTCAGCCTTTAGGGTAAGGATATTGAGTAAACATCCTATTAATCTTTTGTGGCAAGGAGAAACTGTTGATTTACATGATTGTAAATATGAATTGTGAACTTAATTATAATCTTTAGTGGTTCAGGTGAAGGCAGGTGATGAAAGTTCTCTTTATCTTGGGTACAATGAAGAACTGTTGATGAGTATTACAGGAATGAAATATTAACGATGGACTTTTAATTTTGAGGAGATAGTAGACATTATGTTATACTTGACTCTTCTAATGGATTGTTGATTCCGCTGCAATTATTATTGAAAAGTTTTATTATCTACCATATGTTATAAATCTCTGATTTATTATTGATGAGAACTATTGAAAATGTAGTTATCTTTAGTCATGATATTCTTTACTGGGCTAGTTGTGCTTACCCTTTTGCTTCACAATTCCTTTCAGGTAATAAGTGAAAGTAATATGCATACAAGCCAATCATGTTTGATGATAAAGCATATACTTTGTAACAATCTTATTCATTTATTAATAAAAAGTATTAATTTATTAAAGGCTTTTAATTATCTCGCATGATCTGTCGCTTTATAATATGTGATAAACCCATAGTTTTAAGCAATGCTTTTAGAATAATGATGATGATCATTCTAATGAGATCTAAATTCTTAGAAAGCTTAAAACTAAAATAGTTCCCAATCATTGGATTACTAAATTGGGGATTAGTGAATCCGGATAGATTGGTACATACGTTGTTTGCTCATTGGATGAGGATGATTGATCTCATGATCATTTGTGTGGAGACACTAAAGCAAGTATGTAGGTGCTTATTAGAGAATAAGTTCAATTGAACGTGGCTCGCTAAGGAATACCTAATGGAGTTTTATTTGCCTGTCAATAGGAATTCATGTAGTGATAGTAGTACAAGTAATCCTTGGACTTGAGATCATCATAGTATCTTGTGTATGATGAGTTATACTTTGACTTATTCCTTAAGACCCTTAGGGTATATCAAAGGGTATGCTTGGGTATAATAAGTTGTATATGGAGATAATGTATGATCAATAAAGAATCTACCACTTCTAATAAAAGAAGAGAAATGTCCTATGTGATTCGATAAATGACAACCCAAAGAGTCCTTGGTTAAGGCGTAATGAAATTAGAAAGGAGTTTCTAATTTGCATTATTTGAGTTGTGCATTTAAGAGTCGAAATACATATAATTAAATAAAATAAGACTTGATGAAGAATTCCATGTCTTATATTTAATTGGGACATTGTATGGTGGAAGGATTGAATTGTACGGTAACTATTTACTCAAAGGTTCTTTAATGATTAATGTTGAAATCTATATTATCCGGAAAGTCGTTGATCGCTAGGAGAGGCTTATCCTTATTGTAGAATAAATATTATTTAAATAAATTAATTGTTTAATTTATTTATTTAAATAAGATTAGAATTGTTCTAATTGATTTATTCACAACCTATTAATATGGAGAACCTAAAGGGTCACACCATAAAAGGAAGAATAATTATTTAAGAAGTTAATGGCATAATCGTAATAATATAAGTAAGTATATTTAATTTAATCTATGGTGATAGAATAAATTAAATAGCTTAATATTTATTATTTAATATTTTAGAAATATTAAATATAAATTAATAAGAGGAGTCTTATTAATATTATTACAATTATTATTATTTTAATTTCTAAAAGAGTTTAGGAATTAATTTAATATAAGTACTCTCATTTATTCCTAATTGGATTAGGAAGGAAAATTAGTTAAAGGAGTTTAATTAATTATCCCTAATAAGATTAGGGAGCTTAATTAATTAAAAGAATTTAATTAATTAAATAAAACCCAATTCCTTAATTGTTAAGGTGGGTTGCCCACATCTATAAATAAGAGGAGTCTTATTATGGGTGGTATGGGTTGTTGACTTTAAAAAGTACGTAATAATTCCAAGTTGTTGGGAGTATGCCTTTTCTATAGAGATAAAAAACTAGGGTTAGCCATAACACCCATCTTCTTGAATTTTCTTCTTCCTTGGTGGATCACCTCTAGAGGCCAAACATTTGGGTGGCTAACGTTGATCAAAGGAAGGAACCAAACCCGGTGGATTCAAGATTGAACGCGAAAGGATTTGGAGGTGAACTTGTACCTGAGGAAGCTCGATCTTCAAGGGTATGATTTTATTCTTTATCTTTTCGTTTAATTAATAATTATGCATAAAGGATTATCCGGGTATATGGTTTGTAAATTTTCTAAACTCTGATTTTTACACGCTTCCGCTAATTTGTGCAATTTGATTGCGTTATGAATATTACAAACCTAACAATAAGAGTGTAGCTGGATCGAGCGGGGATAACAGGAAAATAGTGAGATGGTTCGAGACTGTCGAAGTTTCTCAATACATTATAAAACGACATGACATACAATATATAATTGTATTGAGGACCTAAGATGTGGGTGTCGTATTTTATACGTCACGTAATATTTAATTTTGGTGAACTATAATAGGGTGAAGTGAACCCGACTTTGGAAGCGTTATTTGCTGTTGTATTATATATGGCATTGTAATAATTTGAGTTTGGATACTGTCTATGAGACTATATTATATTAAAACTCACAGTTAACTGTGGTCGTATTCTTTACGACAGTTCAACAGTTGTATAAATGAAGTTGGTATTTGATTTTATATAGTGTGATATCCTCAAGGCACTCGTAATGGGTGTTGTATACCTATTTTTTGGGGCGTCCACAATTGGTATCGAGCTTAGGGATATGGTCATTGGCGGAGATAAGAGTCTAGAACTAGGAGGGAGAGACGAGTTATATACTTCATTTAGTGTGTGACTTACCTAAGTTTCTAATTGTTTACTGATAAGTTCACAAATTGTGATATATTAATTAACCTTTTTTTTGAAGCTATATTCTAGAATGATATCCTAAAATACGGGAGATGAGAAATGGGAAAATCATGATAGCGAGGAAATTACCGGAAGGTACAATCTGAAGAAAGCAAGGTATTCTCATCTCTTCAATATCGTGCGTATATAAATTTCGAAGGCTTAAATTTCATAAGGATAGGAGATCGTGAGACCCCGAATTTTATGAAATAAAAGTATTCAATTTTTCTATTTTGATAAATAGTTAAATTCATAAAAGTTTAAAGTTAAGGGTCATATTTGAAAAAATTTCAAAGTAGACAAGTTGTCATAAAATACCCAGTTACTATTCACTCTAGTATTATTCACTCGGGTATTTGGGACACTTTTCTTGTTGGAGTACTATTCACGAGTTACTATTCACCCAAATTACTATTCACTCTAGTATTGTGCACTCGAGTATTTGGGACACTTTTTGTGTCGGAGTTACTATTCACGAGTTACTATTCACCCAAATTACTATTCACTCTAGTATTATTCACTCGAGTATTTGGGACACTTTTTGTGTCGGAGTATTATTCACGAGTTACTATTCATGAGTTACTATTCATGAGTTGATATTCACGAGTTACTATTCACGAGTTACTATTCATGAGTTACTATTCACGAGTTACTATTCATGAGTTACTATTCACCCGAGCAATATATTTATTTTCGGTCCAAATCATTTTTGGGTACAATATTATTCCATGAGGAGATGTGCTAATTTTTCAGACCGTTGGTTGAAATTATATTAGTAAATCAATAATTCATTTAAATATATTATTATAATATTATATTATAGTAGTATAATGTGATTATATGATAGTATGTTTTTTTATAATTTGAATGGTAACATTATTATAGTAAATTCTTGGTATAAAAGTAAAATGAGGTGAAAGAGAACACTTTGAATTTGAATTCTGATGATGTAAGCGATGATGTCATCGGAACGATGAGGTAAGCACTAATGTCATCATAAGGATGATGTAAGCAATGATGTCATTTGATCGATGATGTAAGCAATGATGTCATATGATCGATGATGTAAGCGATGATGTCATAAATTATGGTGAAAAGACTATTTTACCCTTACTCTACCAAGCTTATAAATAGAAGTTCATTCCTTCATTATTTTCTTACGAATTCATTAAAACTCTAGAGAGAGAAACTATAGAGAGAATTCTTCTTCTATAATCTTGAGAGTATTTCTTTAGAGTTTAAGAAAGCTTTGAGCGTAGTATAAGTTTCCTTCGAGTATATCCTCGCCCTACTAGTCGGAATACTCTTCTTTAAAAGGTAAAGGGATATTGTTATCGTAAGGGATATTATTTGTTGTACCCGTAAGGGGTGTTATTCCTTCTTATTCATGAAGAGAACTTCTGTTATTCCATTCTTTATTATTCAGTTGGAATAACTTTTATATCACGTGATTACCGTATACCTGGTGAAGTCTATTGTTATTCCATTCTTTATTATTCTGTTGGAATAACCTGTATACGCGAATTACCGTATACCTGGTGAAGTCTATTGTTATTCAATTATTTATTATTCTGTTGGAATAACCTGTATGTGCGGTTTACCCTATACTTGGTGGAATGACCTGTATATGCGGTTTACCCAATACTTGGTGATCTTCTTTTATTATTCCGCATTTATTATTCTATCGGAATATCCTATCGGTGTGAATTTCACCTGACCTGGTTCCAATATTTATCATTCCGCATTTATTATTCTGTCAAAATATCCTGTCTGTGCGTTTTACGCCAGACCTGGTTCCATTAATTATTATTCCGCATTTATTATTCTATTGGGAATAACCTGTTTGTGCGGTCTCTATCGCATGCATGGTGATGTCTTTTGTTATTCCATTCTTTATTATTCTGTTGGAATAACCTGTCTATGTAGATTACCACATGCATGGTGAATGATCCTTTGTATTCATTCCTTATTAAATTGTGGAAATGATATGTATACGTGGATTACCGCATGGCGGGTGAAAATCCATTTGCAGTTTCATATATTCTTTATTATACTGTTGGTTATTAGTTTTACAGTTGTATGTCTTTGGCATGTAGTGCAAAGATGACATGTTGTTGAATATCTTTGGCTTGTAGTGCAAAGATGATCTGTTATTTGATAGCTTTGACCCGTAGTGCAAAGATGGACAGGTGTATGACATGATCATTACCACTAGTGATACTAACGAATATCCTTGGCCGTAGTGCATGGATAATTCAATGATGTGATGGGTAGGATCATGACCATTAGTTAACATTTGAATGTCTTTGGCCGTAGTGCACTGACAGGCAATTGATTGGTATGATCATGACCATTGGTTTTATAGTTGAATATCTTTGGCCCATAGTGCAAAGATAGACAACTGATTGGTATGATCATTGTTGTTACATTTGAATATCTTCAGCCTTTGGGGTAAGGATATTGAGTAAACATCCTATTAATCTTTTGTGGCAAGGAGAAACTGTTGATTTACATGATTGTAAATATAAATTGTGTACTTAATTATAATCTTTAGTGGTTCAGGTGAAGGCAGGTGATGAAAGTTCTCTTTGTCTTGGGTACAACGAAGAACTGTTGATGAGTATTATAGGAATGAAATATTAACGATGGACTTTTAATTTTGAGGAGATAGTAGACATTATGTTATACTTGACTCTTCTAATGGATTGTTGATTCCGCTGCAATTATGGTTGAAAAGTTTTATTATACCATATGTTATAAATCTCTGATTTATTATTGATGAGAACTATTGAAAATGTAGTTATCTTTAGTCATGATATTCTTTACTGGACTAGTTGTGCTCACCCTTTTGCTTCACAATTCCTTTCAGGTAATAAGAGTGTAGCTGGATCGAGCGGGGATAACAGGGAAATAGTGAGATGGTTCGAGACTGTCGAAGTTTCTCAATACATTATAAAACGGCATGACATACAATATATAATTGTATTGAGGACCTAAGATGTGGGTGTCGTATTTTATACGTCACATAATATTTAATTTTGGTGAACTATAATAGGGTGAAGTGAACCCGACTTTGGAAGCGTTATTTGCGGCTGTATTATATATAACATTGTAATAATTTGAGTTTGGATCCTGTCTATGAGACTATATTATATTAAAACTCTCAGTTAACTGTGGTTGTATTCTTTACGACAGTTCAACAGTTGTATAAATGAAGTTGGTATTTGATTTTTATAGTGTGATATCTGGCGACTCAGAATGGGTGTTGTATACCTATTTTGGGGGCGTCACAATTGGTATCAGAGCTTAGGGATATGGTCACTGGCGGAGATAAGAGTCTAGAACTAGGAGGGGAGAGACGAGTTATATACTTCGCTAGTGTGTGACTTACCTAAGCTGAAATTGTTTACTTGATAAGTTGACAAATTGTGATATATTAATTAACCTTTGTTTTGAAGCTATATTCTAGAATGATATCTGAAATACAGGAGATGAGAAATGGGAAAATCATGATAGCGAGGAAATTACCGGGAACGTACAATCTGAAAAGAAAGCAAGGTATTCTCATCTCTTCGAATATCAGGTACGTACGTAAATTTCGAGGGCGAAATTTCATAAGGATGGTAAATTGTGAGACCCCGAATTGTATGAAATAAAAGTATTCAATTTTTCTATTTTGATAAATAGTTAAATTGATAAAAGTTTAAAGTTAAGGGTCATATTTGAAAAAATTTCAAAGTAGACAAGTTGTCATAAAATACCCAGTTACTATTCACTCTAGTATTAATCACTCGGGACATTTGGGGACACTTTTCTTGTTGAGTACTATTCACGAGTTACTATTCACCCAAATTACTATTCACTCTAGTATTGTGCACTCGAGTATTTGGGACACTTTTTGTGTCGAAGTTACTATTCACGAGTTACTATTCACCCAAATTACTATTCACTCTAGTATTATTCACTCGAGTATTTGGGACACTTTTTGTGTCGGAGTACTATTCACGAGTTACTATTCATGAGTTACTATTCATGAGTTGATATTCACGAGTTGATATTCACGAGTTACTATTCACGAGTTACTATTCATGAGTTACTATTCACCCGAGCAATATATTTATTTTCGGTCCAAATCATTTTTGGGTACAATATTATTCAATGAGGAGATGTGCTAATTTTTCAGACCGTTGGTTGAAATTATATTAGTAAATCAATAATTCATTTAAATATATTATTATAATATTATATTATAGTAGTATAATGTGATTATATGATAGTATGTTTTTTTATAATTTGAATGGTAACATTATTATAGTAAATTCATGGTATAAAAGTAAAATGAGGTGAAAGAGAACAATTTGAATTTGAATTCTGATGATGTAAGCGATGATGTCATCGGAACGATGAGGTAAGCACTAATGTCATCAGAAGGATGATGTAAGCAATGATGTCATTTGATCGATGATGTAAGCAATGATGTCATATAATCGATGATGTAAGCGATGATGTCATAAATTATGGTGAAAAGACTATTTTACCCTTACTCTACCAAGCTTATAAATAGAAGTTCATTCCTTCATTATTTTCTTACGAATTCATTAAAACTCTAGAGAGAGAAACTATAAAGAGAATTCTTCTTCTATAATCTTGAGAGTATTTCTTTAGAGTTTAAGAAAGCTTTGAGCGTAGTATAAGTTTCCTTCGAGTATATCCTCGCCTACTAGCTAGTGAATACTCTTCTTTGAAAGGTAAAGGATATATTATTATCGTAAGGGATATTATTTGTTGTACTCGTAAGGGGTGTTATTCCTTCTTATTCATGAAGAGAACTTCATTATTCCATTCTTTATTATTACATTGGAATAACTTTTGTATAAATGGATTCTAGTATACCGGTGAAGTCTATTGTTATTCCATTCTTTATTATTCATTTGGAATAACTCATGTATCTGCCAATTACCGTATACCGGTGAAGTCTATTGTTATTCAATTATTTATTATTACATTGGAATAACTTTCAGTATGCGCGGTTTACCTATACTTGGTGGAATGACACTGTATGATACGGTTTACCCAATACTTGGTGATCTTCTTTTATTATTCCGCATTTATTATTACTCCTCGTTTAATATCACGCCGATTAATGAATTTCACGACTTTGGTTCCAATATTTATTATTCCGCATTTATTATTACGTTTAATATATCACATGCATGCGTTTTCTGTGGGACTCGGTTCCATTAATTATTATTCCGCATTTATTATTCTATTGGGAATAACCTGTTTGTGCGGTCTCTATCGCATGCATGGTGATGTCTTTTGTTATTCCATTCTTTATTATTCTATTAGAATAACCTGTCTATGTAGATTACCACATGTATGGTGAATGATCCTTTGTATTCATTCCTTATTAAATTGTGGAAATGATATGTATACGTGGATTACCGCATGGCGGGTGAAAATCCATTTGCAGTTTCATATATTCTTTATTATACTGTTGGTTAATAGTTTTACATTTGTATGTCTTTGGCATGTAGTGCAAAGATGATATGTTGTTGAATATCTTTGGCCTGTAGTGCAAAGATGATCTGTTATTTGATAGCTTTGACCCGTAGTGCAAAGATGGACAGGTGTATGACATGATCATTACCACTAGTGATACTAACGAATATCCTTGGCCGTAGTGCATGGATAATTCAATGATGTGATGGGTAGGATCATGACCATTAGTTAACATTTGAATGTCTTTGGCCGTAGTACACTGACAGGCAATTGATTGGTATAATCATGACCATTGGTTTTATAGTTGAATATCTTTGGCCCATAGTGCAAAGATAGACAACTGATTGGTATGATCATTGTTTTTACATTTGAATATCTTCAGCCTTTGGGGTAAGGATATTGAGTAACATCCTATTAATCTTTTATAGCAAGGAGAAACTGTTGATTTACATGATTGTAAATATGAATTGTGAACTTAATTATAATCTTTAGTGGTTCAGGTGAAGGCAGGTGATGAAAGTTCTCTTTGTCTTGGGTACAACGAAGAACTATTGATGAGTATTACAGGAATGAAATATTAACGATGGACTTTTAATTTTGAGGAGATAGTAGACATTATGTTATACTTGACTCTTCTAATGGATTGTTGATTCCGCTGCAATTATGGTTGAAAAGTTTTATTATACCATATGTTATAAATCTCCGATTTATTATTGATGAGAACTATTGAAAATGTAGTTATCTTTAGTCAAGCGATATTCTTTCTTTGGGCTAGTTGTGCTCACCCTTTTGCTTCACAATTCCTTTCAGGTAATAAGAGTGTAGCTGGATCGAGCGGGGATAACAGGGAAATAGTGAGATGGTTTGAGACTGTCGAAGTTTCTCAATACATTATAAAACGGCATGACATACAATATATAATTGTATTGAGGACCTAAGATGTGGGTGTCGTATTTTATATGTCACGTAATATTTAATTTTGGTGAACTATAATAGGGTGAAGTGAACCCGACTTTGGAAGCGTTATTTGCTGCTGTATTATATATGGCATTGTAATAATTTGAGTTTGGATACTGTCTATGAGACTATATTATATTAAAACTCAGAGTTAATTGTGGTCGTATTCTTTACGACAGTTCAACAGTTGTATAAATGAAGTTGGTATTTGATTTTTATAGTGTGATATCTGGCGACTCAGAATGGGTGTGGTATACCTATTTTGGGGGCGTCACAAATGATATTTAATTTATTTAATTAGTATATTTAATAAATTAGAGAAAATGATTGAATATTATGAAAAATCATTTTAAATAAGAATAATGTATTTAAAAATATTTTGAGTTATAAAATGTAACTTTTAATATTTTTGGAGAATTTTCATTAATAATTTAATATTAATGATATTAGATTTATTTAATTATTAAATTAAATAAATAAGATAAAAATGATTTTATTAATTTAAAAATAAGATTAAAGTGTTAGAAAATATTTTGAATTATAAAATATAATTTTCAATATTTTTGGAGAATTCTCATTAATAAAATAATATTAATGATATTAGATTATTTATTTATTTAATTAAATAAATGAATTAAAAATGGTTTTATTGATTTAAAATGAGATAAATGTTTTAATAATATTTTAAGTTATAATTAATGACTTTTAATATTTTGATAATAATTTCATTAATATTTAAATATTAATGGTGATAATTTAAAAATGATTTTAATTATGTTAAAATTATTTAAGTAGAATATTGATGATTTAAAATATTTTAAGTTATTACTAATAACTTTAATAGTTTGATGTATAACATTAATATTTTTATATTATTAAATATTAATGATAATTAGATTATTTGATAATTAAATCATTTAAAATGATTTAAGTGTTTGGAAAATTATTATAAATTATAATAATTGTTTATAAATTATTAAAAGCTTCCGAAAAATATTATAAACGATATTTGACTTATCTAAAATAATATTGAAGCTGTAAAGGCCAAGTTTAATTTACAATCAATGTGTTAATTGTCGGATACGGTGACCAGAACACCGAGAATGGACCGAAGTCCAACCAGACCGAAATAGTTAGACTTGATAAGTGTTTATATAGGTTATAAACACTGATGTGATTATGTGATAATGTGCCTAGGAGAAGTTTGATTGTAGGATACGATTATTACGTGTTATAAATGATTGTCTTAATCATGAGACCGATATTTGTTAATTATAGGTCTTACGAACGCAGATTAATTATATTCTCGTAATTTGTAATCAACGCTTGAAGGCAAGTTTCCTAACTCAACCTTGAGTTAATATTGTTCAATTATTATGGTGGTTAATTATTGTTAATTATATCACGTCGAGGATTTATTGTTGATTATTCGCAGAGTTAGTGCGTATTTAATAATTTAAATTGAATTCTCGATTACGAAAGTATATTCGTAGAATAACCGTTGTTGGATATTTAAATTAGTAGAAGTTAATATCGATAAGACGAATAATTCCTGTTTATTATTGAATTATGTTGATAAATGTCAGCCCATTTATTCTGGACTAGACGAACATTTGTTAAAACTTGATAGGTTCGAAAAGAGAATTCAATTATTATTGATGATCCATGCCAATTATTTCGGCTAGATCAAGAAGTAACTAGAATTTGAAATCACAGTATTTCGTTGTTAAATCAAAATCTTGATTCTAAGACTGAGAAGAACAACCTTTTATATAAAGGGAACATTTTAGGTCGTATATTCAACCATTGCGCACTGTTAAGTATTATGCATAATATAAGTACCGTGGAGTTGATTTACTTCTAAGTACTTGCGGAGAGGGTATGATTTAATCTTTATGGTTATCTGATACTCATGCGTATGTATCAAAGTAAATCTTTGATAGATACCCGAGAAAGTAGAAGTTCTAGAACCAATAGATCGCTTAGCATAAATCTGGAAAACATTCCACTTTGTAATTTCGTAGAATAGATTCTTAATTATTCATTAGAATATCGCAGAAACTTTGAAAGCGTTATACTCTTTCATTATCAGATTATTGTGTTGCCTAGAATACGAGAAGACTTGGTATTGATTAACGATTTGTTCAGCTATTTCAAAGTTCACCGAACTTTGGTTTCATTCTATCAAAATAGATAGTCTATTCTTGTTTATTCGTATACCATTATTGTATGTCTTAACTTGCGGGGCAAACTTATTGCTCACCCTTGCTATAAATAAAACATTTCAGCTAGGAACGAAGAGGCCAGCCGGTCAAAGAAGAACAAAGGCAAAGGCAAGATGCTGGAGTAGTTATAAAGAACTTACTATTATGTTGTATTTGTAAACCCTTTTTATTTATTTAAGGGATACGTTTGTAATTTTAAGGTTAGCAAACCTAGGACTTATGTATTAACAACTTATGTTAATGAGTTATGTATTTCTATTTATATTTAAATGGGTAGCTAGATGTTATTATATTGTGGATCGTGAACACCAAACTCGGGGGTCGTGTAACCCGGATTTGGGGGTGTCACAAATTTCATCTTTAATCAACACGAACTTATTCATCATTAATATTATAACTCACAATATTTAACAACCAGGTCGTTCCCAGGAAAGAGGGGGCTTTTCGATAAGGATTTTTCCATATTGGCGCGCAATTAGGTGACCAAACCTCTCCTTGACAGAACTTCTAGACATTGTCAATATTTCAAATAATAATATGAATAACTTTGTCATCTCGATTATTGATTTAATAATATAACATATTATACAGATGATACTGTGATAATAATTGAATCAATAATATGAGAGATATGATCTTGAAAGAATTCTTGTAGCAATAATTGAGTATAACCGAGTGACTTCTTATGTAAGCATCAATAATCAACACCGTGTGCTACTATGCAACCACGCGTATTACTGTACTTTTACTACCGGGTAGTTCAACAGTTTTAACGGTAACACTTTCACCGTTATTTTTATAAAAAGATAATTCTGTCATTTTCTAACTACCACAATACTTCTATTGTGGGGTCCACCAATGATTGTGTCGTCGTACGAATATTCCCTGACAAAACAAATATTCCGCGACCAAACGAATATTTTATAATAACTTGCATACTTTGCAAAATTTTCACATATCACCCTTAACTTTAACTTTTTATCAATTTAACCATTTATGAAATAAAATAATAATTATAAGAAAATTAAATTCTTTCATTTCATAAAATTCGGGATCTCACATCAACACTTTCGAATCCTATTTATAACGTATTATATGTTCAAGATGTTCATTAGCTAACATAGTCTTTAATCAAGCTTAACATGATACAAGTAAGCACATATGGTACAAAAATAAGTTTATAAGTCATCACAATTACAATGATGTCCTGATTTCTTGAAGATATTCTTTGGACTTAACATCCGGAAGTTATGATCAACACTCGACCCTATCAGTTAGCATGCTCCTTAACACATTAACTAGCACATTAGTCATATAAGATAAGTTAAAGTAATCATGTAGGCATGCTTGAACATCGCATCAAAAATAGAAACTATTTATGATCGCTTTGCACTTGGTACAATTGCGCCATAGCTAAACTAAGCCTTGACCTGTCTTGCTACATGAATCCTCCAGATTATGCCAAAACTCAATTTCTTTGCCTTGTGGTTTTTGTCCGGCTTGACCAAAACTCTCACACATGTTATATATGTTATGTTAAAGGTCTTTTCATGCTTCTCAAGTACATCTACGTTCCGTTTTATAACATATTTCTAAATTAGTTATTTCGACAAGTTAAGTTCATGAAACCATAAAACCTATCATGCTTGCTTTCTAAACATTCAAGATAGTAATAACACCCATATTAAGCATACGTATGAGTACTCATAACATTTAAATGAAACTAATACCGCTTTAGTTGAGAATATGCTTCGTTTATGCTTTTCTTGAAATATGATACTTAAGCATGGTATATATACGTTTATACTACATGAGTGAGTCTAAAAGAGTCATCAAATGTGATCATAATTGCCAGATTTTAACCCTCAATGTAGCATGTGAATATTCACGTTCAAAGCTTACTAGTTAGTTCAATACATTCATGTTTGCCTACAAATCTCATATACATAAGCTAAAAATTTATTCATGCATTTCTAATTCATGTTATCATGTTGTAAAAAGTCAAAATATACATTATGTAGAATCATGCATGTTAGTTAAACTAGACTAAGTTTTCTTGAAAACTTCTTTAACATAAATCCTAATAAGTTTGGTCATGAACAAGGAATTAAGAGTCATACATCATGCATGTAAATCATCATATCAATGTGCTTTGCGAATTGATTACATAAACATGGCACTCATACTTATCAAGTTCATTGCTAAAGTTTCTAAATTTGTTTCAACTACACACTTCCGTTAATCATGCTAATGCTAGTCTAACATACTCACATTAGGTCCATATAGCTATCTATACCCTTAAAACATGCTTGCATGCTAGTACACTACATAGTACTTCAACAATCTACAAAACAGAAGCTCAAAACAAATTTCAGAGGCCGGCGCCTCAGTGTAATTCCGGCGTAGCTGCGCCATGTCTGGTTCAGACCAGGAACATTAAACCTCGACAATTGTTTAGCCCAAACACAAAAATTACTCACAGAATCATTCATAAACATTTATGTATCAGTTTAAACATGCTTATAAGGTCATATAACAACCATATGTACATTACTCAACCATACTAATATCCATTTCCATGAATTCAAGAATTTGAATTTTAAGAACTCAAAAAGTCATTTAATGAAAAGCGGAAATGGAAGCAAGAAGAAAGGAGTTATACCTCTCCGAAATATGATAGTAACTTGCTCCAATGAACTCTCAAACTCTTAGAATGTTTGTATGCTCTCAACCTCACTTAGCAAATACCGTGCAATTCAAGCAACACCAATCGATAAAACATATACACTATTTATAGAAAATTTCATACCTAGACATAGCAATTTTCCATTAAATCAAACCCATGGATTGTAGGATTGCATGAAGGTTATGGAGGAGTTGTTAGATGGTGGTTGAAACTCATCATAATCACCACTCCTTACCATAATCATCAGCTAAAAAGTTGGAAGAAGTAGTAGGCTTAGACTTTTTGTTCCACACGTGGCTGAGGAAGGAGCAAATGGGACACTCAATTTGGGACAATTTAAATGCTCAACATTCTAGCAACACTTAGACTATACTTATTCATAACCCTTATTCTTATGTTATATCAACCATACATTAATTATAACTATATGTCACACTTTAATAATTAATGTTTCAAGGTAGTAGATGAAATATCGAAATGTAATATACATATAATCCATGTACATTTTACCACAATCGATACATTTATTAAAATACTAGTTTACAATATGTTCATGGTATATTATTTTAATACATACCCACATACATATTGTCACATAGATAATGTATTTATAACATATAGTCTCAATATGTTTACTCACATTGCATCATACAATATAATTTTATAAAACTTAAAATATAGTCATGTAAATGTGATAATTGCACTATATAGTATAGTTGTATTATTGTTCATATGCACATAACTATCAATATAATATTATTATATTAATAACTCACATAATTATGTTAAATAAATAATCATGCACTTCCTTAATTAATTAACACCAATATTAATTAATTTAACCATTGATTAATGTAATTATGGACTTCCATAATCATTATTCATCTTTATAATATATTGCAATTTATAGTAATCACACATTATTAGTTAATTACTAAGAATTCAATATTCTACCACAACCATTAACAATTAATTAATATAAACATTTTCAATTGATATTACTTAATTGCGCATTTTATTTCATGGTTTATTAATGTCACACATATCACATAATTGTTCCATTTAATTTCCCAAGTGGAAAAATTATTTTCTCCAATCGACTATTAGGCGCAATTTAACTTGCCATTTATCTTCTTCTGGGATGGCGCAATTGCGTCATACAACGATGCTAAGACTGGTTTAGCTTAAGCCCATGCCAATCTTCATCGCTAACTCGTTTATATGACATGAATTAATGTTCACAAGAGTATTACTACAAGTCTACGAGCGTATTAATTTCTTATACGAATTCACATGATCAACACGATTAATCTTCTTAATTCTCGTTTTAATTAAGCTTAATGAATTTTCTCGTTTAGCATTATGCCACCTGAGGCATTTCACACTTCTCATACACATTGATCTAATACTGAATCAATTTCATTAACCAACTCATAAATCAATAACACTTATATTTACAAACATATTATTTACATTAATATATTCATTTTATAATACGTGGAAATTCTTGGGTATTACAAAGACCCAATGTTTTGACACTGTTTAACTGGTCTGGGAAACCAAGATTCGTTTGGGGTGCAGGGGCTTGATTAAGTGGAGGAAAAGTGTTAGGCACCCAGACTTAGTGATAACACTGGTTACATCCACTTTTATTAACGTTTATATATATATGTGTGTGTGTGTTAGAGTATATGCAATTATCTGGAAGTAGTGATATGCCTCGTTTGTACTATATATACAATTTGTATAAAACTTCAATTTTAACAAGATATAGTAGTTAAGTTTTGT
Source organism: Panax quinquefolius (assembly GCA_020205615.1). Classification (NCBI taxonomy): domain Eukaryota; kingdom Viridiplantae; phylum Streptophyta; class Magnoliopsida; order Apiales; family Araliaceae; genus Panax; species Panax quinquefolius. The sequence goes on from CM035166.1 coordinate 41,462,476, forward strand.
AAACCGGGTTTTCAAACCCTTATGCTCAATAGTAATTGAGGCATTTGATACTTCCATTTTATTATATGTTCTACGATTGCTTTTTATTTTTTGAGATGCGATGCATCTTGAGAAAATAAGATACATAGCGATCTTAGAGCTCCTTGTGGGGGGATGAGAGACATCTAAGGATATTCAGAATGCAGTAGAAATTTACAAAAGTCGGTTGCAGATGCAAAATGTCCATCACGGAACCGAATCTAGATTCAGAGGTCAATCATGTGATCACATGATTCTTAAGCTCACATGAAAGAGTGATATGTACAAAAGCTAGAAAAAGAACTAGATTTGAATAAATCTAAACCATTCTAGCTTCAACGGTTTCAGTTTAGTAACTTTTGAACTGGTTAAAGTTAGAAGTAGTCAGATTTTGGCAAATCTAGCCCTCAAGCTGAAAGATTAAATATCTACATTATGAAAGCAGTTAAAGCAGATATTTGTATAAAGCGATAAATATATATACATATATATATATATATATATATGTATACATATATGAACGATCAACTGCCACGAAGTGAACTCCAGGCAGGACTTTGAAATATATATATATATATATATATATATATATATATTGTGACGCCCCCAAAATAGGTATACATCACTCATCTTGGGTTGCCAAATACACAGTCTTGAATACAAATACAAACTTAATTATATAACATGAAATGAGAGTTTTTACGAATATTGTCTTCTAGATAATATCCAAACTCAAATGGATTCCTCATTACATTTTATTGTCACACTATTTTATAGAATAGTGAGGACTACTATAACACCATCTCGGGCCATCACTCTGCTTCCCCCGACTAGTTACTCGCTCGTTCTCATTTCTAAAAGAGAACAATGGAAGTAAAAGGGTGAGTTCAACTAGCCCAATAAGAAATATTATGACTAAGATAATGCGAGAATAAGTTATCATTAGCCTTGAACAATGTTAAAAGCGATAGAATATAATCGATAACAAGTTTAATCTGCAGCAGAATCAAGCAATCCATTAGAAGAGTCAAGTAGAGCATGATATCTACTATCTTCTATGATTTAAAAAGGTTTTCATCAACTTTATCATTTGAGACTCGACAATAAATAAACCACATAATTGAATCATCCACCTTTTCTGAGCCAAGGATATTCATGTAATCATCAATGGTCATGATTATACCGAATAATCCTCGGTCATAATCATACCAACAATCGTCCCATCAATGCATTACATGCCAATGAGGATTGTTACCACATCATTTGTAACATTACGGGTCATGATTATACCGAATGATCCCTGGTAACAATCATACCAATCAATAGTCCATCTATGCACGTAAGCCAAAGATGACTTTCATCACAATATAAGCTTTGAGGATGACGACAATGATAAAAGAATTCAATCAAACGAGATCAAGAATAAATATTGTGACACTCGAAATTTTTACATCTCTCATCGGCTAACATTGCGGGAGGATAGATTACGTCTTTTAAGAGGAACCACGGAAGACAATCCAAATCCATACCTGGATACTATCTCGAAGTTCAAAGATCAACCCCGGATCACACTCAGGGAATAACAATTCCAACCTCGGATGTAACCCCGAGGCATGCGAGATCAATCTTGGAACACACACCAGAGAAGACCGATTAATCTCGGAGATAACCCCAGGTATCCGGTCTCGATCCCAACCATGGAATAGCCACCAACCTTAGTGACAACCCCAAGGAATGCGATTTTGGCGATAACCTTGAAATGATTGTTTCAAATGCAACGGCTTTCAATCTCGGTGCTCACAATGAGATACATTTATACCAACCGGTGATAACATCGGTAAAGGCAGGCACACCTCAAAGATGACAATGAGGACCTTCAACAATTGCGGCAGTCCAATCTCAGCGAAGTCTGAGCAACGTCTGCTTTATTAGCCCAATCCGGGGATAACACCGGTGAGGGGCAACATCGTCATCTCGTCAACACGATGCCACGTCCACGTCTCTACGCAACGATGTCCCACAAGAAAACCAATCCCAGTGACTATTGTGGGGATAACGGATGAAAGTTGAAGCTTGAAGACCGGAGGGCACAGTCCCATCTTCAATAACCTCGTACAAACTCTGATCCCATGCCATCGTACAACTCTCGACAACGGCGGTTCGAAATAGGTCCTGTATACCTCAAGCGGATGCCCAGTTGTACTTAAAAAGTTCGAGTGGACATTACAGTGCCTAAGTGCACGTACTTCGAGACGACCGGACCCAAAAAACCCAGGCCCACCTGGGTTACCTCTGGTACACCTGCGGCTCAGTCGCAGGTACACCTGCGGCTAAATTGCCTATAAATAGAGGGCTTGGGCTGCCCATTTTGCAAGAGCAAAAGGCGAGGAAGCCCTGCCCAATTTGCTCTGCACTCACCCCATGCAGTGTACTTTCCCCTTTTAAACACCTGTGAGCTCATATATAGCCCTTTTGTACCTACAAAAGTCAAGTGTTTACTCTAAAGATATAGAAGTCTTCTTTGGCGGTCGGTTGTAAGCCTTCTCACACTTTAGAGTCTTTCTCTTCATCTCTACACACACCCTTCTACACGCGTTGAGAGTCGTGTTGCTTGTTTTTGCAGGACTTGGTCCAAGGTTTCATTTCATGCGTATATATATATATATATATATATATATTTACATATATATTGACTAACATTATCGAGTTATGCTTCGATTGAGCCTGAACTTGATGCAGGTGTTTATTTGCTTTAATATATATATATATATATATATATATATATATATATTAGCGTAATGTGTGAACTTTGTTCGATGAGCCTGAACTTGATGCATAGCGTTTATTTGCTTTAATATATATATATATATATATATATATATATATATATATATATACATTTATATATATTAATTATTATGCGTCGAACTTTGTTCGATGAGCTGAGACTTGATGCAGTGCGTTTATTGCTTTAATAAATATATATATATATATATATATATATATATATATATATATATATATATATTTATATATATTAACTGTAGTGTCGGACTACATTTTGATGAGCACAGATTTTAAATCCGGCGTTTATTAAGCTTTATATATATATATATATACTATATATATGAATGTAGTCGAACTACATTACGATGAGCTTATATATATATATAGATTTCATATCTCGGTGCATTTATTAACATTATATATATATATATATATATATATATATATATATATATATTATAATCTGCACGCCTCGAATTTTCTTACGTGGTAGTTGATCGCTTTTACTGACTTTATTTACATTTCGTCCTTTGAAGTTACCTTCGTGGCGGTTGATATATTCTGACTTTATTTACGTTTAAATCCCTTTGAGTTCCCTCCGTGATTCGGTTGATAACTTTTATGACTTTATTTACATTTTGATCCCCATGGAGGTGCTTCGTGGTTGGTGATCTGCCTACGTATATATATATTCTGACTTTTATATATATACCGCCTTCTTTGCTTTCATCCAAATTGTGGTATCTTGTGCTTAGGAATCATGTGATCACATTCATCCCATTAGATCTAGATTCGGTTCCGTGATGGACATTTCCAGCTGTCAACAGCTTGTAAATTATTCTGCGGTGTCTGAATTTCCTCAGATGGTTTCCATACCCACGAGGAAGTCGGCATTATTTTGTACATTATTTTCGTACGGATGCCTCGCATCTGTCAAAGAAAAATCAATCAAGCCGAACACTTAATAAAATGGGAATGTAAAAGGTCTCAATTACTATTGAGCATCAGGGTTTGAAAAATCTTTTAATAAAACATCATTGCTATATCTTGCTAAAAATTGAATTTTTACATAAATTCAAACCATGTGTATATAGGTTCGAACGAGGCCTCGCACTACTTTCAAATAACAGCACATTGACCCCCCCACACACACATTCAGATAATAGTTTCCTGAAAAGAGGCGGTCACCATGGTAACACGGATGTCGGGGGGTGCCTAACACCTTCCCCTCGCATAACCAAGTCCCCGGACCCTAATGAATCTCGGTTTCACCGACCCGTATAGCAATGTCACATCACTAGGTCAATGTACAAACCTTTTCTCGGTTGTGTTGGTACAACCATTTAAAAAACCAACTGGCGACTCTTAACAGTCCATCGTCAACATTATACATGTTAGACCTTTTTCACTTGTTTTTTCAAACAAATCTCATATAAAATGAGAACACCAAAGAACAAGTAACAGAAAGGGACATTCAAAAATCCCGACGTCGACAGGTGGCCACTCTGCTGGGGACTCCAGTAAGAGGACTTAAGCCGCTATTACGATCTTTTCAAAACTGTTTCCTGCTTGTGTGTGGATGTTGCATTTACATTTGATGAATGTGTACGAATGTATTTCCTTATTACACTTAGTGCTTCGCACCATAACTGCTTGTGATGCTAGTGCTTCGCACCATAACTGCTTGTGATATTATTGTTTCGCACCATATCTGCTTGTGATATTAGTGCTTCGCACATATCATCATTTTCACACGGTGAGATGCAATGTATGTGAATGTATGTTGTGTGGTCCCTCCACCAGGAGGCTATCCCGTCGGTGTTTGATTACTGGACTCGTGAGAAGACTAATTCTCCGAGGCTCAGGAAAGGCACCACCCAAATTAAGCTCCAGTTGAAAGACCGGATTAACTTCCCGTCTAGTAGATTGCGATGATTTGGGAACCTTCATGCCAAAAAACATGAGAAGTAACCTAAGATAGATCAGCCTCTGATAAACCCAAAATGGAGGAAAGTCTCTTCATGCTCTCATTTCAAATTACTTGTACTTACATTCCATATCTATCTCCATGTATTGAGAAATATGAAGAAATGTATACACATACATATTAACATGCTACAAACAGCTGACATCTGTTTTGTAGGATAAAATTACTAAAATAGACACATCGCATAGCATGTTATTATACACATTCCCTAAAAGACTAAACTATGCAAGTCTTTCACAGGGAATCAATCAGACCTACTACCCGGTCAAAGTCCAAAAAGGCAACAGGCCTACAGTCAATCATGTCATCATCCGATTCAGGTGAACTTAATCCGGTTTCTCGTAAAGAATTGACGGATTAAGCAAAACAGATTATAGATTTGGGCATTCTACTAAAAAGAATTACACCAATCTACGAGGTCGAGAAAATACCCGTACATGTTGAATCCTCCACACAAGGAGGAATCCGGTCATTACCATACGAGCTACTGATTGGATATGACCAACAAAACTCGTGATCTTTGCCCATCCCACTGGAGATCCGAGCCTTTGGTGACATCAAAAAGAAAGTCCTCCAAATGGAAGAAACCCTTCATACTTATCAAAGGAATTGGAACACACGGGAGTGTTTCATATGTTGATCTGTGTATTTTCACGGTGTTCATTATCCGAGAAAAATTTAAAACTCGACTTGAAAAATATGACGGGTTAAGATATCCTTATACACATTTAAAGGTGTTTATTGGAGAACTTGGATCTTATGCAGAGGACGAAAAGCTTAGAATGCAATTGTTCCAGAAGAGTCTAACTGGAGAAGCCCGTTCGTGGTACACAATATTAGCGAGTATGCTCAGATGCTTTCCATAGCTGGGAAGAGCTAGAACATGCTTTCCTCACTCAATACAGCTTTCAAACTCAGATGACTCTTGATCGGTATCAAATTACCAAGATCAAGAAATAGTCTAATGAGTCTTTCAGCGAGTATGCTCAGAGGTGGAGACGCCTGGCTGCCCAAGTTAGTCCTTCCCTTACAGAATTAGAAATGGTCATAACTTTCATAGACGTACAAGAAGCTCCCTTCTATGAGAGAGTTTTAGCCGGCATCAGCAAACCATTTTCTGAAATGGTCAAACATGGGGAGATGGCTGAGATGGGATTGAAGTCCGGAAAGATTCAAGACCTAGCTGCACTCAAAGCTGTTGCTGATCACATCCAATCTGGAAATTATGGGAACAACCCCCAGAGAATCCATAAAAAGAAAGAGGAAGATGTTTTCCTGATACTACAGGGGCAAAAAGGTAATCAAAACATGTCTATTCAAAGGAAAAACTACACTCCCTTTCAAGCACAGTCTGTAAACCCTCCAATACCAAAAGGTGGAGAAGTCAAACGCCCTCGAGTGTTTGGACCTTGAAACACAAGATCCAGGACCTGATAGACAATGGAAAGATCGTGGTCACCAAACCAGATTAGCCTCATGTTCAAGACAACCCTCTTCCTTTACACAAAGAAGAAGAGGTTAACATGATCAATTGGAGCAACGGACAGAGTTCCAATATTAGTTGTGAATCATTCCAAACCCTCAAAGACGGCGATGACAAATGGGATTATGCCAAGTTACAGTTCACAATGGAACGAAAGATGAAAGCTCTATGCAAACAAATTGAACAATTGGCGAGGCTGGTGACTTATCGACATCAAGTTACGTCGAATTAATCGACCAGAACATGCAAGTCTCCTACCTCTTGTCATGAATATTCCCTCGTCATTTTCGAAAATGAAATCTTTGGAAGACAAAGTGACAAAGAGAGCAAATGCCAAAGCTTGACGGGGATTTACGTGACAAAAGGGAATTCACTATCAGGCCGACCTATGGAGAAAATCCTTCATATGTTAATCAATGAAGGAAGGATCGATTCCTTCTACCTCCAATCAACCCCCATTCAGGACGATACATGACTACGATGGAGTGTGTCAATATCATTCCAGTTTATGCGGTCACGCGTACGGAAGAATGATGGTTACTCCACCATCTTATTCAAAATCTAATCGACAATGGTGTCCTACGCTGGCGAGACTGACGATATTGTGTTACGTGCAAGTGAGGATGCGGCCCTACTAAGTGGAAAAGTGTGGTAGCGATCATATCCACTTTGGCGATGGGATTAATACATTACTCACAATGCCAACAATTCAACTCAAGGGAGGCAACAATCCTTTGAAAGTGGCCACTCCCAGAGCGATCAACTTCGTGTAGAGCACTGATATCCTATTATTAGCTTGCGCATTTACGTGGAATTATGGAGAAGGTGAAGGATCCACCTCACATACAAGCGCTACTACCTTTGTCGAAGGAAAATCCAACATATCTTCCCCTTTGGGTGATGAAGCCCACCACCAAATCAAAGGAAAATACCCACGGAGAAGATTGAAAAATTCCTCCATGTTATGGGTCATAATGAAGCTACGGTGGTTTTAAGCTTGAAAGAAGCTCCACAACAAATATCAATTTTGGACTTGGTCTTAACTTCCGAGAATCACCTAAGGTCTTGTTAAAGGTTTTAGAAGAAGCTTATCTCCGGGCATCGGTGGATATGGAAAAGTTTGAACATCTGGTTGATCACTTTTTCAACAACAATGTGATATCCTTCACCGATGATGACATCTGGCCAAAGGGAGTCGGTCATTGCAAGTCGTTGCACATTATCGGTCTTATCCTCCGGATATATGGTAGCTGAGTCTTAATAGATGGAGGTTCCTTGCTTGAATATATGCCCATACGCTACCTCGGTGAAGATGAATATCAATCTCAACCGAATTGAGATGTATACTATCATCAAAGCTTTTGATGGAGCCCAGAAATTCGGTTGGAGTAATTGAGTTGCCGATCGAAATTGGTCCTCACACATTCTGCGTATCTTTCCATGTGCTCAAGATAGATTAGGGATACAACACTGCTCTTGGACGACCATGGATTCATATGGTAGGCGGTCCCTCCACTCTTCACCAATAATTGAAATACATTATCAACAATAGCATGGTCACGATCGGCGAACAGGAGATTCCTCGACGGAGACATACCATTCATCAATACTAATGCGGATGTAGAACCAATCGGTTTTCATGCTTTGGAAATAAGCAATACCCGATACCATGCTTTATTGGAACACTATTGCTCGAACCGAAGATTTCTGCAAAAGTAATGTCATTTACTCAAGAAATGATGTCATTGGGTCATGGCCGGGACAAGGGTTGGGTAAAGATTGCGAGTATCAAGTACCCAATTAAATTAACTAGGCAAATTGGAGCAATTTGGACTAGGCTATTACGCGATTCTAGTCACGAGAATCCTCATAAGCATCAGCATTCCTTGACTTCAACCATGGCGTTTATCTTAGCCTTTCAAACTCGAGTCCGCCTGACCTCCTATAAAGGTGCCACCCGATGTGATGGCTATGTTATTTCCCAAGCGTACCGGTAAAGGAGAAAGAAGTCTTTGATCCAAATCCTGCGGAAGGAAGAAGAGGAATGAAGGATCAAGCAAGACGTCATCTGGATGATGTCCGATATCGCATCATCGTTCATGATGAACATACCAAAAGATACACCCAGGATGATGATTGCCCGGACATAATGGCCATCATTCGGGATAGGTAGGACGATGACAATCCCTCTATCACTGCGGTCCACGGACTTTGCCTTGCCAATTGGAACAACATTCCTTGCATTGGTGCGTCGAGGTAAAGCGGCGAAAACTCTTTACGCCTGTAGATATAATAACGCTTACTTTTACATGCATGATTAGCGGTTTATTTTGCCGATATATGCTAACACATGTATGATCAACACATTTCATATATACTAAGTGAAAGCATATTTTGTTTGAGACTCACGAATTTAGATGTGCTGTGCTTTACCGACGTCTGGTGCCTCTTCTCCACAAAGGATTGTACCTTTGATGTAGAGATGAATTCAGCCATGATGGATATACTGGGATGGCATTGAGGTGCCTCCGAAATTCAAGAATGGGTCAAAGACAAACCCAAACCCAACCTTGATCAAACCACTTCTTTCAATCTCGGAACCTTGAAAGCCCTAAGTTAATCCAGTTGGTTCGGACCTTACCCCAAACCAGCGGAATGACATGGTTACGCTATTAACCCAATTCGAGATGTGTTTGCATGGTCTCATGAAGACATGGTGGGTTTGTCCAACGACATTGTCCTTCATCGCCTTCCCATTAAAGAGGATTTAAGCCCGGTCAAGCAAAAAGCTTAGGCGATTGAAACACGAATGGAGTTTAAAAGTGAAAGAAGAAATTGTGAAATAATTTCAAGTGGCATCATAAAGGTGTCTACATATCCCGAGTTGATATCCAACATTGTGCCCATGCCTACACACGAGAGGAAGGTGCGAGTTTGCGTGGATTCCGGTACTTGAATAAAGTTTGCTTAAAGATAGCTTTCCGTGCCATTTATCCACATTCTCATTGACAATCTTGCATAATCTGACGTATACTCCTTTCTTTGATTGCTTTACGAGGTATCATCGATTATGGTTTACGAGGAAGATCATGAAAAGACTACTTTCATCACGCCTTGGGGAACCTTTTGCTATAAATGGTTGTCATTCGGCCTCATCAATGCCGGAACCACCTATCAACGAGCTATGATGGCTCTTTTCCACGACTTAATGCATAAAGAGATTGAGATCTACATGGATGAAATCATTGTCAAATCCGGAAGGAGGATAACCATCTAGACCATCTCGAGAAAATTGTTCAACGAGGTTGCGTAAAGTACAACTTGAAGTTGAATCCATTAAATCGCCTCTGGCGTTAAATCGGGAAAGTTGCTTTCGGATTTCTGAGTACGACAAGGGGATTGAGCTAGATCACGCCAAAATCCGAAGCCATCACGAAATGCCCATTCCTCGAAGAGAGAGAAGGAAATACGGGGATTTTGGGAAGAATCAACTTCATTAGCGGGTTTATCTCTCAACTCGCGGAACTCTATGAGCGAATCTTCAAGCTATTAAAGAAGAACTCCTCCATGAAATGGAATGATGAGTGTCAAAATGCCTTCCCTCACAATCAAGAAAGCAACTAATCAAAGCTCCGTGTTGGTACCACCTAGGGATGATGATCCCCTATTTATGTACATCCATAAGTGACAATGCCATGGGCGACATCTTTGAGACAGAAGGGCGATAGAGGACGAAACGAAAGTATCTATTACCTCGGCAAAAAGGTTCGGCATCGGTTAACACAAGTACACTCGATCGAAAAAGGCGTGTTGTGCTTTAACATGGGCTTCCATGAGGTTCAACATTACCTCCATGGTCACACAACCCATCTCATATCCGTGTGGATCCTCTCAATCGTGTTCAATAAACCCATGTTAAATTGCCGGTTTGTCCGGATGGAAGTTGATCCTACAATAATTTGACATCGTATATGTGACTCGAAAAGTCAAGTCGAAGGTCGAGGAATCGTAGATCAGCTGGTAGCCGCACCTTCGAGAGGATTTCAAACACTTGGAAACATATTTCCCGATGAAGGAGTAATGATGATCGCAACAATATCATCGATCTGATACGCGCCAATTATGGAAGATGTATTTTGATGGGCCATTAATATGGAAGGTTACGGGCTGGAGCGGTTCTAGTATACTAAAGTACGAGGGAAGCGGTATCCGTTGCCATCAAATTATAGTTTGTCGGCACAACAATAATACCGAGTATGAATGAAGGTGTCTCATAGGGCTAAAACTTGCCCGTTCAATGGGCATCAGTGATTAAGCATCTTTGGAGATTGGGAGTTGGTAATCGGATAATCCACTAGAATCTATCAAACCAAGGAACTACATTTCTTTGCCTTACCATCGAGAGGTTTTAAAGATGGCTTTGGAGTTGAAGAAATCTCCTTTCTACATTCCTCGTAATAGAAATGACTTTGCAGACGCATTAGCAACTTTGGCCTCCTTGATTTACATATCAGATAAGGAACACTTGCCGAGCGTCACAATTTCCCTGCACAAATCCCCAGCCTATGGGAATTACGTTGGAGAAGTATCGGATGAGCTACCTCCCATCCAACATCCTTGGTATCAACAAATCAAGGAATATCTATGAGATGGATCTATACCCGTGAGGCGAGCCCGAGGCCGTGAGAAAAGCGGATCCATAGACTTCATGTATGAAATTCTACACAGGTGGAGATGCGCTCTACAAAGAGATGCAGAGACTAGATCTCCTCGGATGTTTAGAGCAAAGATCAAGCCCAAAGGCTTATGGATGAAATCCATGGTGGAGTCATGGCCCCACATGAGTGGCTCCTCCTTGTCAAAAAAATCCTCGGGGACTAGACATTAATGGCTATCTCTCAAAGGCGATTGCAATGACCACGTCGGAGATGCTATCGATGCAGATTCATGGAATGCTAAACACGTCCTCCACGGGAACTCCACAATATGAGTTCACATTAGCCCTTCTCAATGTGGGGAATGGGCGTTATCGGACCCGTCGAGCCTAAAAGCCGATAATGGTCACCGATTTATCTTCACCATGATCGACTACTTCACCAAGTGGGTAGAAGTAGCCTCCTTCCCGGGGTTACTAAAGAAGTCATCGTTGCTTTCGCCGAAAAGCAATATCGTTTGTCGATATGGACAACCGGAGGTGATAGTGTCGAACAATGCCAAGAACCTCAACAACAAAATGATGGAGGAATTATGCGATAAATTCGCATCAAACATCGCAACTCTGTCATCTATTGTCCAAAGATGAATGAATGCGGTTGAAGTGGCTAACAAAACATCAAGAAGATTATGCAAAAGATGTCCATGACCACAAAGATTGGCACGACCTGTGCCCTCGACTCTGTTAGCCTACTGAACCTTAATGCGTACTTCCAATTGGGGCAACCCCCTACGCTTTAACCTATGGGATGGAAGCGAGTACTCCCATAGAAGTTGAAATGGAATCCTCGAGTGCTAATAGATGCTCAACTAGATGAAGATCAATGGGTACCTGACGGGTATCACCAATTGTCTCACGATGAGGCGAAAAGGCGAACAGCGGCTATCTTCCATAGTGGATTATATCAACAAAGGATCGCGGATCCTACAACAAAAAAGTCCTACTCGGCGGTTTAAACAACATGACTTGGTTTTGAAAAAGATCCTTGACAACCAAGATCAATCTAAGGGAAAATTCGCTCCTAACAGGAAGGCCCGGTTTGTTGTCAAAGAAGTATTGACAGGAGGCGCTCTCGGATTGCAAGAAATGGAATGACGATGAATTTCCACAACTCATTAACTTCGGACGGCAGTAATGTGAAATTTGCAAACACCCTAGTGTCGGACCATCAGGTCACCAGTCATTCCGGTTCTTTAACCCTTTGCCACCTGCAACTTTCCTACACTTTACCCCTCAGGGAAACATACTTTTCAAGCCAGCAGCCTGGCTCTCCTTTGCATTCCTACGACTTAGGTCATCCCACCACGAATTGAACCTCTCACACTTGCAGTTTGGCTACCCATACATGGGATCAAACTTCTCATACCTGCAGTTTATCCTCAACCTAGGACTAAACTTTCTCCTCCTCGCACTCTGACCGACTGCACATGGTATCATCGCGTTTCTTCTCACCTACGATGGGCGAACTACATCGACTGATCTCCTCTTCAATAGAGATGCACAGGCAACCATTTCATATGGACCATCAGCGATAAAACACAAAATAACAAAACATTTCTACCCTTACAAAAATAAAAACAACTAAAACATTCCTACACCATTCGATACTGGCGGCATTGAATCCCTCTTACACCAGTTCGAACTCCACGCAGACTGATCTCCTCTTCATATCAGAGTACGAGGCGTACCATTCATGAGTGTAAGGCCTCACCCCTACCAAAACACAAAC